>UESW01005106.1:49408-85501 GCA_900491605.1 Calamus simplicifolius | reverse complement strand
AAAAGAAAAGAAAAGGATTTATTAATCGTTCAAATTTATGTTGATGACATTATATTTGGTGCTACTAACAATCTCCTTTGTCAAGAATTTGCTAAGCTAATGCAGGGAGAATTCGAGATGAGCATGATGGGAGAACTAAACTTCTTCCTTGGACTTCAAATCAAACAAGAGAAAGCGGGAATTTTCATTAACCAAACAAAGTATACAAAGGAAATACTCAAGAAATTTGGTATGGAATCTGCTAAACCTCTTGGTACGCCAATGAGTCCCTCATGCAAGCTGGACAAGGATGAAGTAGGTAAGAAAGTAGATCAGAAGCATTACAGAGGTATGATTGGATCACTTCTTTATCTAACTGCAAGTAGGCCAGATATCATGTTTTCTGTCTGCTTATGTGCAAGATATCAATCTAATCCTAAGGAATCACATTTACTTGCTGTTAAAAGAATCTTTAGATACTTAAATGGAACTAAAAATGTAGGATTATGGTATTCTAGAGACTCAACCTTAAAATTGATTGCTTATTCTGATTCTGACTATGCTGGTTGTAAATTAGATAGAAAGAGTACAAGTGGGGTATGCCAACTTTTAGGAAGTAACTTAATCTCTTGGTTTAGCAAGAAGCAAAATTCGGTTGCATTATCCACTGCTGAGGCAGAGTATGTTGCAGCTGGAAGTTGCTGTGCTCAAATCCTTTGGATTAAGCGACAACTTGAAGATTATGGTATCACACTTGATAAAATACCTATTAAATGTGATAATACTAGTGCTATCAATCTAACTAAAAATCCAATTCAACATTCAAGAACTAAACACATTGAAATTAGACATCACTTTATTAGAGAACATGTAACTAACAAAGATGTTTGTCTTGAATATGTTAATACTAATGATCAATTAGCTGATATTTTTACCAAACCTTTGAGTGAGGAGAGATTTTGCTATCTTAGAGGAGAATTAGGAGTTTGTGATCCTTTAGAATAATTTTCTGAAACTCTTAAGGACAACAACTATCTAGACTTCTATAATTTCTTGAAAATCCTCTATGTCCAATAAGGAAATTTATCTAGAAAGTTGATTTATTGTTTCCCCAATTGTTAAGGAACACTTATCTAGAGTTTGATGATTAATTTGATCAGTTTCAGATCCTTGAAATTGATTTTTCACTGAAACTATTGTGGAGTCGACACCTTCAGTTTGTGGAGTCGACACCTTCTTATTTTGATGTTCTGTCTGGGCAATTAGAGCCGACTCTGGCTTCTGTAGAGCCGACTCTAATTCGGCGCTGACAGATTCTCTGGTTCGGAGCCGACACCTCGTTTTCGGGAGTCGACTCTAAGTGGAACTAGGTCAAAATAAAAAGGGCGGAGTCGACCCCAAACGATTTCTATCGTCTCCTAAACCATTTTCAAGCTTCCAAACTGATTCCAAACCCTCCAAATCCCTCAAAACCCTTGATTACTCATTCCAATCGAATCCAATGGCTCCCAAAAGGCGTGCTATCATTGGTGGTTCGACTGTTCCGACGAAGCGCCGTTCAAATCGGAGGCAACCTTCGTCATCTTCTTCATCTGCCACTCAAGATGACTCTCCACCCTCACCATCTTCTCCAAAGTCGACCAATTAGCTGGTAAGGCCATTACAACCGGAAGAAAAGTTGATTTCAACTTCTTTATTTCGGAGGCTTTGCTATTGGGCGATTGTTGAAAGAAATGGGATGGGAGAAGGTCTGCTCTTTGGATATCCCTACCTACCCTGCCCTAGTAAGAGAGTTTTATAATGATTTAAGTAGAGGAGAGGGAGGTTTAGTAAGTGTTGTAAGAGGAACAAAGGTAATCATCACAGCCGAATCCCTTGGTAATTTATTGGAAATGCCTACTGTTGGACTTGTTGAATATCATCATGAAGATAGAGGAGGAGCACTATCAAGGATGTTAGGAGAGAAGTTTCTGAGTTTGAGGAAATCTTGGCAAATCAACTTAATTTGGAACTCAGATTACTTCACAATATCTGTGGAAGGATTCTTTTCCTAAAATCGGAAGGTTTGAATATGTCTCGGAGCGAGACGTTTTATTGATGGACTGCATACTCACTGGTAGACCTTTAAATCTTGCTGAAATGATGATAGGCTATATGGCGAGGCAGCTACTAAGAAGAGATCTACATTGCCATATGGTATGGTTTTAACTTGGTTTTCAGAAGCCAAGGTGTACTTATAATGGACAATGAGCCACTAAGAAAGTTAAGACATACAGATTACTATAGTGTCTCTACAATTCACCGAATGGGCTTTAGAAAAGAAAATGGAAACTGGATTAAAGAGGACATGAGGCCAGAGCTGAGGAGGTTAGAGTTGAGGAAGTCAGAGGAGAAGACATTCCTGAACCATCTGCTGGACCTTCTGCTGGACCTTCTGCTGGACCATCTGCTGGACCCTCAGAAGCTGGACCTAGCTCTCAACTTCCACATCAGTCAGCAATGGCATCAGAAAGATTTTCTGAGGAGCAAATTGGTCAGCTCAGGGCTTTACTGGCTGAGTATGACAGTGTAAGAACAAATGATATGTGTAAATTAAGAGAGGAGTTCAATCAATTAAAGGATGAGATTAATTCAAGACTTGACATGATTTCTTTTCAATTAGCAATTCGTCGAATCCTTTAGCACTGATCTTCATAAAATTTTTGAAAGGATGGAAGGCATTGCTGACGGTTCTGGAAAGTATCTTCATGCTACAAGTCAACTAAGAAAGATATTGACCTTGCCGTTCTCAAATTGAAGCATGTCTTGAAAGCTTTAAGAAACCCAAAAAGATGATGTTATGGAAATGATTGGACATTTAAAGAAAATTGTATAAGCATATTTGATTTTGATTTCAATCCTAGGTTGTATCTTAGGATTTCTTGTTTCTTTCTTAGCATGTATCTAGGATTTACATACTTAAATCTTCATTTTAGAATACATGTAATGGATCTTGCTTTGGAATACAAATGGTTGAATGAATATTACACTTTTATTACAAATTTATCTTTGATTGAATGTCAATGAATAAGTTTCCTATCTTATGTTTATTCGAACCAACATCCTCGCTTTGATAACATTCTTATTGCTTTTAAACTCACCTTATTGTTGATAACAAAAAAGGGGGAGAGATAAGTGTATATGCATATAAGAAAAGAATATATAAGAAAGAGAAAGAAAAGAAAATGAAGAACAATTCTGAGAAATTTTTTAGAAAGAATTCAGTTATCTACATAGGGGGAGCTATTCAATGCAGGGGGAGCTTAATAATTTCTCCATATAAAAGTTAAATCATTTTGATTGATGTCAAGTTTTGTTTATTTTTATTCATTTTGAATATTGGCATCAAATTCTCTATTAGAAAGTCTCTAAGCTTTAACAATGTCTATAATTCTCAATTCAAATGAATTTCTTAATGCATATACTCAAAGTTTTTGTCATCATCAAAAAGGGGGAGATTGTTGACCCAATTGAGGATTTTGATGATTAACAAAACTATTTGAGTATAACATTTGATGTTACTAATGATTTTGATTAAGTTTTTCAGATTATAAGTCTATTGATGATCAAAATCAAGAAGGAAAATCAAGTTCTGGTTTGAATCTAATGTCAAGGTAAGACTGCAGACATTAGAGTCGACACATGGAATCGCAGAGCCGACTCCGAAAATGGCACAGACTTAGAGTCGACTCCGGGACTGTGAGAGCCGACTCTATCAGAAACAACAGAACGTTGGATTTTCAGGCCACGACTTAGAGTCGACTCCCAGACTGTAGAGTCGACTCCAGAAGAATTTTGTGTCGACCCCAGAAAAGTCAGAGACGACTCCAGATCGAGCGGATTAAATTATTTCGAGTTAGAGCCGACTCCAGAAAAGCCAGAGCCGACTCCAGAATGTCAGACACGGCTCCAGAACTGTCAGAACGACTCTAAACTTTATCTTTATCTATTTTAATCCCAACGGCTATTGTTATTTATGGATCTAATCCTTTTTCACTTGCTTCTAACGGATAGTTTCACACTATTTGTGGATTAATCGGATCTATAAGAAGAGGGTTGATTGCATCCCAAATCAGAAGAGAAAGAAGAAAAATCTTTGAGATCTATCAGAAAAGAAAAGAGGGAAAACCTGTAAGGAAAGATCATACTCATTCCCCAAAAGAAGAGAAGAGATTCCAAGCCTTTGCTGTTCTATTTAGAAGAAATCTCAAAAGAAGGAAGAAGCCCTAGTTTTTCCAATCTTCTGAGCCTCAAGAGCATATTCAAAGGAAGAGAAGGAAGAAGCCACCAAGATCTTCGAATCAGGCTTTGGTTCCTAATCTCTATTTATTGTTTCATTATTGTATATTTGCTCATTGAAGGAGCAGTTTGCTTTTGTAAAATCAAATACTGTTTGCTGGGTCAATCTGGTGATTGATTCAGTTGAGGCTGTTAGCCTTGTGCAAGCATTAGCTTGTGGTTTTAGGTTTTGTGCTGGTGAGCCTTGAAAACCAGCTGGGTTCGTTGTGCACCCGGAAAAAAACAAGTTTGAGTTGTGAGCTTGCAAAACAACTCTGCTGTAATCAGTTTGATTATAGTGTGGACCCAAGAGGTACTTGGGAGTGGACGTAGGTGTAGGTACACCGAACCACTATAAAATCTATTGTGTTTGCCGTGATTGTCTCTTTATCTTCAACTCTCTATTTATAGTTGCTTAGTTTTAAATCTGTGAATCTAAGTTTTTATTTCCGCTGGGGGTTATCTTTCAAAAGAGTTTAATTTTTTGAAAAACCCAATTCACCCCCCCTCTTGGGTTGCTATCTGGACCAACAAATTGATATATTAATAAAAGTTATTTGGCAGTTTTCATTACAAGAACATGTTCTTAATACTCCTGATTGTAATGAAGCCCTCAGGATCTTCCTTCACGATAAAGGATGATTTATCTTTGAAGGTCCTTAAAAGAGTTCGCGACCAAATGATATACTATGACAGGGCCATAGTACTATCAGTTATATGACGTTGTATATCATATTTGTTGGTTGTCCTCTTAACCAAGGAGTGTAGAGACACTAGTATGACATACAGGTGGAAGTGTAGGAGTATATTTCACTGAACGTGACTCATTTTTGGATACTCTACTGTCAAGAGTTAATCCGAGAAGATATAGGTATAAGTATCCTTCAGACCTGAAGATCACAACCAGTGTTGTACTTAGGTCCCGGACCACCTGGATTTCTAATCCAGCTACGAAAGGTTACTGGGTGCAGTCAAGTATTTGTGATAGTCAGTTGTGGATCAAGATGGAATTTGACCAATCCCGTTAAAAGGAGAAATGCTTGTGTTTCAATTTAGCAAGACCTTGGCCAAGGCACTTCATGTGAAAGTCACATGATCACTAAAGTTGAAATCACTTTATGGATTTGCTATTTAGAGTTGACAGGCTCTTAAGCCATCCTTAGCATTTGTGGTCAAGAGGATGAATTATACGGTAACTGTTTCTTAGGGTTCTTGGAGTTTGCTTGGCAACTCTTCGACCTATCCGGACATCGGGTTCCATTGCTAGATGGGCACATCGATTAGTATAGAAAGTTATTTTTATGCTACCGGCTTAGGTTCGAACCTAGAGAGTCACACGCATAGAAGTTTCCTGATCTGTTTGCTGATCAACGATTGAGAATCGTATATGATTTAATTAATCAATTTGATTGATTGAATTATCTCAATTGGGTTAAGTACAAGTGAATAAGATTCAATTTGGTTTAAGTCCATTAGAAGGACTAGTCAATTTCAAATATTGATTTGAAATTAGACTTGATTTGGATTAAATAGATTCAGGACTAGCCAAATTTGATTTGGGCTTGGACCATGATCTATGTGGGTTTAGTCAAATAAATTCAGATCAGATTAAACCATCACCTGAACCAAACCTCTCACATAAGGATCTCATATGATGAGATGGCTAAAATCTCATCTCATGAGAGATTAAATTCTCATGTAGAATTCAATGCCTAACATTAATTTTCACCGAACGTCGGATTTAGCCACGACTCTTTGGTTTTTACCAAACGTCGGATTTAGCCACGTCTCTTTGGTTTTCATCGAACGTCGGATTTAGCCACGTCTTTTGGTTTTCACCGAACATCGGAATTAAACCAAGCGCCGCGCCTTCGGCGTCTCTTCGCTTTTACCAAACGACGGAATTCTTAATGTTAGAATTCAATGTTAAGGCTAAATTGAGACTATAAATAGAGAGCATTCCCTCACCAGAAAACACAGAACAACAATACACGATATGTCGTGGATTGTAATTCTAAAAAGGTTAGAATAAAAAATCCTGGTGATTCTGGTGTTAGTGGAAGCGTAGTGGATCTTAGAGGAGGATTCAAGTGGGAGGATTCAAGATCAGCAAAGCTAATTTTTCACGAGCTAGCACTCCCAGAAATCCAATCATTCGGGGCTTCGCGTGGACGATACTAGAGGCCGAACGATTGAACGGCTACAGAGCAATAAGGATTTACCTACTGTTCTTAAGGTAAGCGATTTGATCCCTAGATCTTAAGGCAGGCATCAAGATAAGTAGTATGACTAGTCATCTTGAAGATCAAGATATTATCTTGATATTTTTATTTATATGCATATTTTGGATCAATCGATCCTATATACAAGGCAAAGATATGATCTTGATGCATGTTAGATAGATTACTGATGTGGCTGATCCAACGCCGTCAGAGAATCGTGAAGGAAGGAAACCGACGGAGCCCCCTTTGGCCTCTAAAGGGCCCTTCGGCCATGGTAACGTTTATGGCCTCAAAGCCATGCGTACCCAATTGTTCTAAGGCCGAACCTTGATGGCCGACACCTCCATGGCTGATAGCTCTAAGGCGACAGCTCCAAGGCCGACAACTCCATGGCCGACACCTCCAAGGCCGGCACCTCCAAGGCTGACACCTCCATGGCCGACACCTCCAAGGCCGGCACCTCTAAGGCCGACAGCTCCATGGCTGACAGCTCCATGGCCGACACCTCCAAGGCCGGCACCTCCAAGGCCGGCACCTCCAAGGCCGATAGCTCCATGGCCGACAGCTCCATGGCCGACACCTCCAAGGCCGGCACCTCCAAGGCCGACACCTCCATGGCCGACACCTCCAAGGCCGAACCCCAATGGCGGACACTCCATGGCCGACAGCTCCATGGCCGATGCCTCCAAGGATGACACTCGGCACCTCCCAGCGGCCCGGTACCTTCCTGGCCGGCCCTCGGCGTGTCCAAGCTAGGTGGCCCAGGCACCTCCCAGCCAGCCCCGGCACCTCCCAGCCGGCCCCGGCACCTTCCTAGCCGGCCCCGGCATGTCCAAGCCAAGCAACCGGCACCTTCCTAGCCGACCCCCGGCGTGTCCAAGCTAGGCAGCCCCGGCACCTCCCAGCTGGCCCCGGCACTTTCCCAGCCGGCCCCGGCACCTTCTTAGCCGGCCCCGGCGTGTCCAAGCCAAGCGGCCCGGCACCTTCCTAGCCGGCCCCCGGCGTGTCCAAGCTATGGGCCCCGGCACCTCCCAGCCGGCCCTGGCACTCTCCTAGCCGGCCCCCGGTGTGTCCAAGCTAGGCGGCCCCCGGCGTGTCCAAGATAGCTGGCCCCCGGCATGTCCAAGCTAGGTGGCCCCGGCCCCTTCCGGCCGGCCCCAGCACTTCTTAGTCGGCCCCGGCATCTCCGTGCCCGCCGAGTCGGCCCCGGCCATCCTTGGCCGGCCCCTCTCGGCCCCGGCATCTTCAGGCCCGCCGAGTCGTCCCCGGCCATCCTGACCGGCCCTTCTCGGCCCCGGCTTTCCCCTCTCCGATGGGACAGGACCCACCAACCAGCTGCAGCCACCCACTTTGATGGGACTTGACCTGCAGTCCTGACATATCAAAGAAGGAAGCAAGCTCTGCCATTGCTGCCATCACCTTAAATGCTCTGACAAGTGGTAGAACCCCATGCCTCACAGATATCAGCTCTGACACTTCACCCATCAAGGTCATCATTACAAGGCCTCAACTAGTCAAGCCAAACAAACTCTAAGCACCTATAAAGAGGGTAAGAGAGACCTCGACCAGGTAACACACTCATTACACCCCTAAACGCTCACAGCGAGAGATCTTCTCGGATCCATCTCTCTCTCTTCTCTTTCGAGCTTCCTCAAGCTCACGGCTGTTGCCCAGACCACTGACTTGAGCGTCGGAGGGTCCCCGCCGGAATCTCCGGCCCCGGGACTTGCTTGCAGGCGCGAGGAGCTCACTGGAGGAGGCAACCGGACGCTCAAGGCCGGTGATTTGGCGTCAATAGTATGTAATCTTTAAAATTCCGCATTGATAAATGTTATCAAATTTTTAAAATATGCATGCCTCGGAGATTGTTTCTCCCTACATATGCATGATCTTCAGAGAGCTCCTGCTAGGCAGTGTATGCTGGCTATTAAACTTGACATGGAGCGAGCCTATGACAGACTGAGCTGGGTTTTCCTGCACCAAACTCTTCAGGAGTTTGGTTTTGATGGACTATCATTGACTGGATTATGTCTTGCATTCGGAAGCCATCCTTTCTCTCTCATCATTAACGGCATCCAGACTGATTCTTTCATTCGACTGTGGGCCTTCGCCAGGGTTGCCCATTATCCCCTTTCTATTCATTCTAGCTGCCGATGACCTATCTCGTGCTCTTTACCAGGCTCAGGTTGAGCTTTGCATTTCCCCATTCATGGCTGGCACCTAGGGCCCCTCCGTTTCTCATCTACTCTTTGCGGATGACTGTATTCTGTTGGGTCAGGCTACGCTCCGTAACGCGATAGCTTATGCTTCCATTCTTCAGAGCTATTGTCAGGCTTCTGGACAGAAGGTCAACCTTGATAAGTCTTCGATCTGTTTCAGTCTGAAGACTACCAGGTCTGTTAGGGAGGCTATTCACCATGCCCTTGGCATTTCTTCTACGGCTGATCGGTTATCTTATCTGGGGATCCCTATCACGGGATGTTGTCCTCGTATTAGTGATTATACTGCCATTGAGCAACGTGTCCGTGAACGGATTGGCGGTTGGCAGGCTACTGGATTATCCATGATGGCGAGAATCACCCTTATTCGATCGGTCCTTACGTCCCTTCCTCTGCATCTTCTATCTAATGCAGCTGTTCCAATTACTTGTTTGCGGAGGATCGAGCGATGTTTTAGGGATTTCCTATGGGATTCTTCACAGGAGGGTCATGGGATTCATCTCCAGGCTTGGGATGTGGTTTGCAGGCCACTTCATGAAGGTGGCCTTGGTATTCAGTCACTTATAATTAGGAGGGAGGCTCTGCTTGCTAGGCATGCGTCACGGTTTCTTCTTGATCCGCACTATTTTTGGAGCTCCTTTATGCGGGCCAGATATGGCAACTGAGGCTCTTCTACAGTCTTTCAACCCTGCGGGTACTCTTTCTTCTGGAAGGAGGTCTGTCGCTATGCTCCGACTATTATGAACAATATTTCATGGATGATCGGAGATGGATCCTCTATTACTGTGTTACATGATACATGGATTTCTGATCTCCCATTTCTTCGATGGCCTACCTTTATCAGCATAGATGTTCCGATCAGTATGAGGGTCAAGGATTTGATCATTCAGGATCCCCTCTCCTGGCACATCCCCTTCGTTACTTGCTTATTTGGGGAGGAGCTTTCTCGGCGTATCCTTTCCATTCCGCTCATTCCATGGCTCACAGCTGATTCGAGATTATGGCGGAATTCTTGTCTTTCTAGGGCTCCCATTAGGGACCTTATAATGGAGTTTGGTCCACAGCCGCAGGGGATGAGGAGGCTGCATGGATCTGGAAGCTTCCCACTCACCCCAGGGTTCAGCTTTTCATATGGAAGCTTCTTTGCGACTCTCTCCCTACTTGTTCTCTGCTTTCGGGGAGGGGGCTGGCCATTCAGGCGACTTGCCCTCTGTGTGGGCAGGTCGATGAGACTATCGACCATGCCATCTTCACTTGCCCTCGTGCGAATTGGGTCTGGTCGACGGTGGGTTATCACTGCAAAGTGGATGTTATGGGCTCAGTGCGGTCTCCTTTTCTTCTTGATCTCCAGAGGCCCACCCAACATCAAGTGCCTTGTGGACCGCTATTGCCTATCAGATCTGGTTATCTAGGAACCAGCTTATATTCACTGATGATGCTATCTCCTCTCACAGGATTGTGCGTAGGGCTAGACTCCTCTCTAGGGAATTTGCACTCCATCGTAATGTAGTTGATTTTGACACCTCTGGCCACTGGGGTTCCCCTGCTACTTCGGTAGCGAACTGACGTTCGGTTTTTATATCTTGGGAGCCCCCCCTCCAGGTTTTGTTAAAATCAATTTTGATGGTAGTGTCTGGAGAAGGTCTGCTGGTTCAGCCTTTATCTTCCGGAGGTTTGATGGAGCTCTGCTGGCGGCCGGCGGCTTTGGCATTATAGACTCCTCTGTCCCTTTGGCTGAGTTGTATGCAGCCTGGTCTGGCATATCCTATGCTGTTCGGGTCCTTCATGCTCACAGCCTTATCATCGAGGGGATTCTTTAACGGTCATCAGATGGATCCGGATGGGGAGATGCAGTCTAGTTCATGTAATCCCCTTCTTCTCGATATTTGGGCTGTTCTTTGGGAGGTTCACAGAGTCCATATCAGGCACATTTACCGCGAAGCTAATTCTGCGCGGACTGGGTAACGGCCTCCGTGGCCTATCATACGGGCTTTTGGAGATGGAATCAAGGTAACTTTTGCCCTCTTTTCTGAAGCAAATTTTGTATTCTGATATTTTTGGATTGATTCGCACTAGGCTAGTGTGCTAGTGCGATCACTCGCTTGTATCCAAAAATAAAAAATAAAAACTATTTCATCAATCACGTTTATTTAATGTGTTAGTATTATTATATAATTTTAAATGAAGCAAATGGGATAATATTATAAGCTTATCTTATAAGCATCCAAGAAGATCCCAGCAAATGGGTGATATTAAAAACGCATGTCACGGGATTGGTTAAGAAAAAAGCCGAAAAAGTCTCTGTCGCGACGTAAACAACGGGATGGAATAATATTATCAGTATCCAAGACGAATTCGAGCGAGTGAATGATATAAAAAATTGATGCGACAGTGTTAGCTTCGTAAAAGCCAAAAATGCAGCGAACGGGAATCCTACGGTTCGCAGCTGGCTAAGCGATCCGAAGACCGCGCCAAGCCATCCGATGTCCATATTCTAAATGTTGTTGATTTAATATTGATAATTTAATGCTCCTTTGCGTGTTGCAGTGGGAACTTACGAGGTCCACTAATTTATATTTATGCCCTTTTGCGTGTTGCAGTGGGAACTGACGAGGTCTACTGATTTAGCGTGTTGATGATGTGGGAACTGACGAGGGCCACTGATTTATTAATTGCTGAGAGTTTTACATAAGACCTCTCATGATTTACAATTTTACATGGTGGAGGGAGATGTAGTCTGCAGCATTTTTTTATTTAATAAAATTCAAAATTAAATAGTTAAAATAAGTGTAGATTTTTTTTTTTTTTGATATATGCGGACGAGAACGTATTAGTGTAGTGCGAATCAATCCTAATAAGTCAGAATAAAGAATTTGTTTAAGTATAACAGGACAGGGATTTTTCTGTTTCCAAAACTAAAATCCGGAATGATGGGCCACAGAGACCGCCACCCAAATGATCGCTGAGTGAGCTTCTCGGTAAACATGACGGATCTGAAATCTGTGCACATCCCGCAGGATAAACCAGACGTCAAGGAACGGATGATTGATTGGAGCACGACCATAGCAATCCCGCCAGAGCCAACGGATGACAATGAGAGAGTCCTCCTCAATAAAGAGACTATGAGCATGAAGGATCCTAGTAGCGTAGGAAATGCCTACCATGCTGCATAAAGCTCCGCTAGAGGAACAAAGGAGTCTAGAAGGCCTATTCCTCCCGCCGCCAGCATTGCTCCATTGATCACTCGAATAATAAATGCAAAGCCTGCTAATCTGCCCCGCATATTTTTCGAAGTTGATTTTGATAAACCCTGAGAGGGCTCCCAAGAAATAAAAACTATTTGCCGGTTCGCTACCGAAACAACAAGGAAACTCCAGAGATCAGAATTGTCAGAATCATTTGTAGTGCAGTGAAATGTGTATTCAGAATATAAGGATAAGGCTTTCCATACAATCCTCTGGAGGGAGACAATATCTTCAATGAAGATAAGTTGATTCCGTGATAACCAAATCTGGTAGGCTGTGGCTGCCCAAATGATACCCTATTACTAGTTATCCCTCCTAATATCACGCAGAAAAAAGGTCCGCCAAGAGATCGTGCCCCCCTCCCTAAGCTGATATCTAACCATATGCCAGATATGTCTCGCTCTAGGGCAGATGAATGGCATGATTTGTAGCCTCATCACCATAGCCACACAAAGGTCAAGTAGCCTGGATGGACAGTCCCCTACCTGAGAGCATGGAGCAAGTAGGGAGACAGTCCCACGCATGCTTCCATATAAAGAGCTGAAGCCTGGGATGGATGGGAAGCTTCCATATCCATGCTGCGTCCATCATGTACTGAGGCTGTGGCCTATAGATTTTCATGAGATCTCTAGTCGGAGCACTAGATAGGCATTATCTCTTCCATAATCTGGTGTCATCTGTATGCCCCACTATGAGCGGAATAGAAAGAATCCAGCAAGCTAGCTCCTCACCAAAAAATTGAAACATCGTGGGTGTATGTGCTAAGAGGAGAGATCCTAAGAGATCATATCAGTGACCTCATGCTGCTAGGAGCATTAGTACTAATAAAAGTAGGTCAACGTGAGAGTGGGAGCTCTGCAATCCATGTATCCTAAACAACATCCACCAATGAGCCATCTCCAATGATCCACGTAATGTTGTCCAAGACAGCCGGCGCACGTCTGCAGACCACCTTTTAGGAAAAAGAATAACCATAGGAATACAGAAAATTCATAGTAGGAGTTCACTCACCATATCTAGCATGCATAAAGGAGCTCCAGAAGTAGTGCGAATCAAGAAAGAAGAAGGAATCACGAAGCGTGCCTAGCGAGCAGAGCCTCTCTCCTCACGGTCAGTGACTGAATTCCAATGCCACCTTCAGAAATCGGCATGCAAATAGTGTCCCATGCCTGTAGATGAATACCATGATCATCCTGCATTAAGACCCAGAGAAAGTCTCTAAAGCATCTCTCTATCCTTCTCAGACAAGTAATCGGGATAGCAGCATTGGATAGTAGATAAAGAGGAAGGGACGTGAGAACCGAACGCAGGAATGCAATCCTCACCATCATAGATAATCCAGTAACCTGCTAGCCATTGATACGATCATAAATCCGGTGCTCTAAATCACTGTAATCAGAGCATCGTGGTCGTCTTTCGGTGATAAGGATCCCCAAATATGATAGTCGGTTAGCCTGGTTGAAGATGCCAAAAGTATGAAGGATGGCTTCCCTCAATGTACTGAAAGTCTTCAGACTAAAGCATACCATTGATTTTTGTAGATTAACCTTTTGCCTAGAGGCCTGATAGTAGTCCTGAATAATAGAAGCAAAAATAGTCGCATTGCGGACATTAGCCTAGCCCAGTAAGATGCAGTCACTAGCAAAAAGGAGATGAGAGACCAATGGCCCATCTGAACCCGTCATGAAGGGGGCAATGTGAAGATCATGTTGTGCTTGGTAAAGCACACGCAATAAATCATCGGCAGCAAGGATGAACAATAAGGGAGATAGCGGGCATCCTTGTCGCAGCCACACGCATAGTGGAAGAAGTCAGTATGACTATCATTAATAATAAGAAAGAAATATGGCCTATGGATGCAAGCTGTTCGCGTAAAATAATCTGCAAGCGCACGGAATCATAACAAGTAGTAAAGTTTTTTATAAAAGGATGTCGAACCCACAGAGATTAATTATGTTATTGAATATCGAAATTTACTAAATTAATTACTATTTAAAAAATCAAATATAAACGAAACGTTCTTCTGTAAAATTATTTAATCTAAAAATTAATAGAATGTAAAAATTTAAACGTATAAAAATATGATAAGAGTAGATCTAGAGTGATTGATTTCACCTAACAAATCCCACATAATTTATTCTTCTTAATTATTAAATTTTAATAATCCCATATTGATGATTAAAATTTTTTTAATTATCCAATATCTTCTCTCGAACGATAGCAAAAATATCTCCAACTAACAACTCCATATTTCTATATGAATTTAATTAATTGGAGACTGTACTTTGAATTTTCTAAAAATCACATTAATTACGGTAAAGTATCCACTTTCATTCAACTAATGGGGTTTAATTATAAATCTAAAACAACAAATCACCTCTCGATCTTATTGTAGTTCAATTGATTAAACAATAAATTGTAAGAATTAATAGTAAGATGAATTTCTCCTGTACTCTTTTTGATTCAGGTGGAATCACGTTTCCTTTTCTTTTTTTTTTTTTCATTTTTTGTGATAACTCGATAAAATTAAGTCTCTGTAGACCTGGCCCTCTTTGATGGACCTGGCTGGGTAAGCATCTTTGCTGACCATGGGCAGATCGGCCCATTTGTCTGAGCCCAGAAGGGAAAGGGGTTCTCAGAGATCAGATTGGAATTTAGAGTTGGCTGAACTTCTCTACTCTCTGTTTGAGCTACAGTCCCGGTCTCAGACTCAGTTCTAGAGGGCCCGACACGCCCAGTTCTTACTGGCATGCCTCCCTCAACCCGATTAGCCAAGATCGTCCCTGTTGACATTTGAACGGGCCATCCATCTTTGGACTGAGATTCTGGGGGCGCCAACGAGCAACCTTCGCTGGCTCGTGCCACCCATCCGTCGATCGAGGAACAGTGTCAATCGAGGAATTGAACTTTATTGTCTTGCCATCACCGGTTTGGGCCTTCCTCCTCAGCTCCAGCGCTAGGGCTTGGGAAGGTCTCTGGTGTCTCAAAGCTGCCATCTAGGGTCTGTACTTGGATCCAGCCAAGAAGGATGGCTCAGTCTCCGGCAATGAGGAGCAGGAACCATTGAGATGTAAGGAGCCACATCTCGGACAAATCCCTTCCAGGTGTTCATATGCATATTGTTGCCAGAAAGGAGCTCGACTACCCTTTACTCTAACTCCTGACCGAAGAGGGCGTCGCAGGTCGATGCGAACACAAGCCCAGGCAAAACCTCCTCTGCTTTCTTTGATTAAGGAATCAGAGAATACAAAGTGACCAACCGGCGCGAGGATGGTACTCAATATCTCGTTCGGCTAGAATTCCAATGGCAGGTTTGGAAGCCTCATCCAAAGCAGGGTCGTTGCCACAAAGTCCGACGTTGGGATGAATTTAGATGACCATTCCTTTATAGTAATTGGTTGACCATTGGCAGTCCACGGCCTTCCCAGAACCATCTTTTTGGCGCTGTGGTCAGAGAATATAAAGATATAGCACCTATGAGCAAGGCACACAACATCAATTTCGCCGAAAATACCAACTCGTTGGAACTCACGGATGATTACATCCGGTGGAGCCCAGTGGTGGAAGCTCCTCGCTATAATGGCCATCTTCTCCAATCCACAAGCTTCCGCCTCCAAAGCCTTTGTGGATACTTGGATAAATTTTAAAAATTGAACCTCCAGTTCCGCTACCTCTGTCGAAGAAGGGGATAGAGCGACCCAGATGAAATGGGTACCAGCAGCCCATCTTCACGGCATCCGTTCCACCTTAGCTCCATCCACAGTAGGGGGAGTCAGGGGGATAGTGTTCTTCATAACCCAGAGAGGTCAGTCATTGAAGCACAACAAAGATCGCTGGAGATCAAAAAACCAACAGTCGGATCACCGATCTTAAAGCACGGGTTAGAGAAAGCACGAGTCAGAGAAAGCACGGTTTTGATCTTCTTCAGAATAGTAAAGAAATTTTCTTTGCAAGCTTCTTCATGATATTCCTATTACAAAGAAATAAATATTCTATTACAAAGAAATAAATAAGGAAATAAATATCCTATTACAAAGAAATAAATAAGGAGGAAGACGCTACAATAGCGGAGAACAGTCCGATTAGTGGAGGAGACAAAATTTATCAAATATATTTCTTAAAACCACTTCTTGAAACTAGGTGCCTACCATGAAGGCCTGTAGATTTGAAGAAATACAAAAAATTAATTAGTAATGAAACCTTTCATCTTTTAATTAATCAGCTGTTCCTTACCTAGGTAACCCTATTTCAAATCGGCCTCTATCTACTTTGAAATAATTAACTTTAAAAAATTTTAGAGGTATCAAATGTTTCAACCTACGTAGTGCAAGAAGAAAAGCATGTGGCAACTTTTCTTAGAAAAAAATAATTTCTAAAATGGTGCCGTCCAGCTGGCCCCTCCTTTTTTATTTTAAAAAATTCAGAAAACTTTAATTGGCGCCTAAACTGTATTGGAACCGTATACAAAACCGAAGAAAGCATAGATATATGACATACCTTTTCTCACCTCTTTTAATAAAAATTATTAAATACCTTTTCTTCGAATTATACATGTGGTCTTACTTTTCTGCCCTCTTTTATTTAAAAGTTTCTAAACACAGTATAACACGCGGCGAGTAAACGTGAGTAAACTTTGGTTCTGTGATTAAAACATCTTATATTAACTGTATTATATTAGATTGAATGATTCTTGACTCTTTTTATCATAATTTTTATTAGCTGGCATCCTTTTTCACTTTTTTTTTTTTATTGGATGATACATCTAAGACCACATTTGATCGGACAAAATCAAGACTAAGATGGAATTACGTTCCAGTCTTAATTCCATCATGCTGTTTGCTTTATCCAAAATAAGGTTGGAATATCATTCCTTTGACATTAAAATTATTCTAAATGGAGGAATGGATATTCCTCCCCTCCACCTCCTGTATTACAATTTTATCTCTTAATATTTTATCTCTAAGGTCAAAAAAAAATTTCTTTTTTATTTTCTGACATTGCTCTATAATTGAAATTATCATCCATCCGATATCCTTTAATAAAGAAGATGATCGATACATAACCATGACATCTTACTGTCGTTACATTCTGATAACAACAAAATTTAAATCATTTATGATCAAAATTTATTACATATAAATTAATATATTAATAAAAATTATTTAACTATTTATTTATTACAATATTTGATCAAACTATAATTAATTAATATTTAAATCTTGATCTGTTGATTAATAAGATTAAGCCTTGTTGCCACTGGGATTCGTCCTTCGACTCGGACGCGGTCGATCTCCAAAGGGGGGCGAACCTGCACAAAAGTCCTCGCGCGAGAGGCGTTGGGGGGTGGCCCTCCGCGGAAGACCCTTCGACGCTCAAGTCAGTGGAGAAGAAATCGGCGATCAACCAGATAGTGGAAAGGTGGATCTCTCCGGGAGGCCCCTCCGGAGGCGGCCAATCGGGAGCTCTAGAGGGCAAGAGCACCGACGAGCCGCCGGCGAAAGAGCAGGAGAGTAAGAGCGGGAGTGTGAGCGTGCGCGAATGCATACCTGAGGGAATCTGGGTGTGTCCTATTTATAGACTGTCACCTGGATCTTGAGCGCCTTCTGGAAGGTTCAGAGGTTGTTAGGATACGGGGGTGGATCGAATCAGGCCGTTGTGGGGCTGTTGGGATCCGTATCTTGTTTGTTAGGGGATCGACGGCTGGGAGAGCCCCTTGATGGCTTGAGATCTGGTAGATGTGTAGGTCTCAGATGGCCTTGATAGGTTCTAGACCACTTCTCAGTATGATTCTTTGTTTAGGGTGCCGTTACAGTAGGCTGAGGCTCTCCTGCGTCAGGTTCCGCGGAGGTGGGTATTGGATCGTTCAGTGAAGCCGGGTCATGGAGGCTCGGAGGAAACGAACTACAGGGAGTTCGGGAGAGCCGAGCTATGGGAGCCCGGGAGGGCCGAGCTACGGAAGCCCGGGGAGGCCGAGCTATGGAGGCCCGGGGAGGCCGAGCTGCAGGAGCCCGGGAAGGCCGAGCTGCAGGAGCCCGGGAAGGCCTAGCTACGGAAGCCCGGGGAGGCCGAGCTACGGAGGCCCGGGAAGGCCGAGCTGCAGGAGCCCGAGAAGGCCGAGCTGCAGGAGCCCGGGAAGGCCGAGCTACGAGAGCCCGGGGAGGCCGAGCTATGGAAGCCCGGGAAGGCCGAGCTACGGAAGTCTGGGGAGGCCGAGCTACGGAAGCCCGGGAGGGCCGAGCTACGGAGGGGGTTGGTCTTAGCCTCCTCGCACGGATATTGAGGCAATAACGATTTTACCCCCCAACATATGCCCTCCACTTCCTAGTTCGAAGCGTAGGTTCGGGCATAGGGAGTATAAGTCCAAGTGGCACGTTCCGGATGTGACAGTTTGGTTTAGACAGCTCTTGCAATGATGCCCTAATTAATGCGGCAGGGTCATCGTGCCTTCGGGGTTAAGGCTCCCCTACGAGTGATGGTTGGGAATATGCCACGTCGCGAATCCCGATTGATCCGGTGTTTGTCGAGGCGGTTCCGGATGCCTCGGGCGGGACGCCTCGTCTTCTCAAGGTGGCTTCCTTAGTGGGGAAGCAAGGCGATAGCCGCACTTTATATATGCATGTTTGCAGCATCCTTTCGTTTTGTTCTTGAAGAGTTTCGTCTTTCGCCCTTTGCGACACCCGTTGTTTTGCCTAGAGTTTTTCTCAGTTAAGATGACGATGAGTCCCGACGACGTGGTTTTGGAGATTGTTGCTGAGGATTTGGGAAGGATTCACCAATGGTATGGCATGCCCTCAGATGTCGTTCTGCGGGCGCCAGAGTCTGGAGATAGGGTCTCGCGAGATCTGGAGTCTGGGGTCTTCATTTATGAAGACAGTTTGAAGGCAGGTTTCCGTTTCCCTCTCCATCCCTTGGTGAAGGAAATAATGACCCACTATAACATCTGCCCGGCGATGGTGGCCCCGAACAGTTGGCGGAGCATTATCGGATTTATTTCAATGTGCCATCAGATTCAAATTGTCGCTACACTTCCCCTTTTCCGTGCTTGTTACCATCTGATACCTGGGAGGAAATCAGAGTGGCCCTACATTGGACCCCGGAGATCCTTCAACGTTATTGTGGATAAACCGTCCTCTATTAAGGGATGGAAGAGCCGGTTTGTTATAGCAGAGGGGAACATTGGTTCCGACTTCCCTCGGAAATGGGGGAACTTTGTTAGGGATGCGGAAACGCATCCAACTCTGTCAGCACAGGAGGAGAGGGATTTGGACGTCCTTCGCAATGGCCAAGTGTTTTCGGCCAATGACCTGTTATCGGAGGGAGCCCTTTTCGCAGCCGGGCTTAGCTCCCAGGACCCGCAAGGTGAGTCCTCCCTTTTACCTTTTTTTCGTTGTGTGTTTTCTCGATGAATGTGTTTGGATCTGATCGTGTGTGTTTCATTCTTTCAGCCAAGAGGTCGGCATTGTCGAGCCTTACCAAGAGGAAGAGAGGAAAGCGCCCAGGGGAGAGCAGCGGCGCAGATAGTGGTAGGCCTGAGAAAAGGGCTCATACCTCCGTAAGAAGCCCGTTAGACGCCGGAACGGTCACGATAGGAGCGCCGGGGGCGGAGGAGGATTCAGGGAGAACAGCTATGATCCCTTGCCCTCTCGTGCTGGAGATATCGGATAGTTCAGACGAGGCTCCGTTGGTTCGTCCGACCGCGTCCCCTATGAAAGAGGAACCGACGATGGATCTGGCGGAAGCGGTCGCTTCTGAGGGGCCCTCCATCTCCGCGGGACCGCTATTGGCTCCAGCAGGAGAGGGAGAGGGGACAGCTGTAGCCGAGGAGGTTCAGGGAGAGCTCCCTCTTGGTCTCTCTGCAGGGGAGTCTGGTAGCAGTGAAGCCGGGTCGCTCGCGGTAGTTCAAGAAGCGAGCCAGATAGAGGCTTCGGCGGAGCCTGCAGGGGAGGTGCAAGTGATAGGCCAGGCTGAGGCCTCAGGGGATTCTATGGAGGAGATGCAGATGGTGGTGACCGGGAAAGGTGCGTCGAAGGAGGGGGCGCAGCAAGGTGGGAGTCCCGCATTGGGAGCTCCCTCGAAAAAGATTTTGGGGAGGCTGGTGCTTGGGCTAGCCGAATTATCTGAAGAAGTACAAGCTAGGGCCTTGATAGAAGAGGCTGGGAAGTTGGAGGCCTCTCAGATGGAGGTCGCCCAGGTTGGTCCCTCAGGCGGGGACGGTCAACCCAGTAGTTCGAGCGCTGGTGTTGAGGAGGCGTTTTCTGCCTTAATGAGGTCGGCCTTGCATCCGGGTGCAGATCCTTCGGCGGACAAGTTTGCAGACTTGGAGTTGGTTGATGCCGCATTCGGGCAGCAAGGCGTGGCTGAAAGTGTCCATCTCCTTCCTGATATCGACAATACGACTCTGATGAGGATGACTCGGGCCTATGCCTCATGGGTGAGTTGCCATTCCTGGGTAGTGGATACATTCTGGCTGACTTAACTCTCATTCATTCACTTTTTATCCTGTAGAGTGTTTTGCTTTCTAGGGCGATATGCTGGCGTTTGAGTTTGGCGACGGGGGCTAGCATTCAGGCCAGGAGAGACAATGCCGAGCTCCAATCACGATTGAAGGTGTCTGAGAAGTTCGAAGAACTTATGGCTATGAGTGATAGAAGTTTGAAGGGGATAAGGGCGGCACACCAGGTCGCCCTGGCCGAGGTGTCCAAGCAAAAGCGTAGAGTGGAGGAGTTGCAGGAACTCCTGGCGAAGAGCGAAAACGCGTGCTTGGAGCTAGCTAGAGTTGAGTCAAAACATTCTGCGGAGGTGGCGGCGATGCGGCGGGAGCATAGTGAAAGTTTGGGTCGGCTGGAAAGGGAAGCTGCCGACGAAAGAAAACGCTTGACCAGAATGCTTGGCGAAGTGGAGGAGAAGTTGAAGCGGCGCGATGGCGAAATTGCTCACTTGAGGGAGGGTGCTAAATGGCACCAAGGGACGATAGCTCGGGTGAGCAACGAGTTATCCCAAGCCCGGGAGGAGGTCGGAGCCAAATAGTTAAGGATCAATAATCTGCAGGAGAGAGTTGAGCTGATCGGGGCTGACAGAACAAGAGTCAGGAGTGAGGCTGAGGAGCTAGCCAAGAGGTTGGCTAGACGAGAGGAGGAGGTACGATCTCATTTCCCCCCTTTTAGCTTTTTCTACTGGTCTCTTGTGATGCCGACTGACTTTGGCTTTTTCAGATGGTGAAGTTAGAGTTGGAGATTCGAGCTCTCCAAGGTGAGCTCGTGTCCAACCGCAATAAGAGCTCAGAACTCGAGATGCGGGCCGGCGAGTTTGAGGAGCAAAACATCATTTTGCGGGCTCAAGTTGTGGAGGTTGAGAAGCAGGCTGCTGAGGCTAAGACACAGCTTGCCATACTCAAGGGGAAGCAGGATGCTATCGGTGTTGACGCCTTCCAACTTGGGATGGAAGAATGTAAAGATAAGATATCCAGCGAGCATACAGAATGAGATCTCTCTTTTCTGGATACTGAAGCTCCCGATGACGGTGAGTCCGAAGGAGAAGAGGAGGATGAATATATCGACGTCTCCGATACCGATCCTGGTGCCACCCCGGGTCCCAGCGAAGCCACAGTTCCCGAGAAATGGTTGCAGACTGCCGCTGAAGGGGCGAAGGTATTGGAAACAGGCGAATCTAGTCGCACCTCTGCGGATGTAACTGAAGGCTCCTCCAAAACTGACGTGGTTCCCGGCCCATAGGAGCCACCCCTGTATTTTGCTTTTTTAAAGTCTGACCGATGTTTCTCAATGAATGAAACCTCTATTTTCATTTAAGTGTTTTTCCTTGTATGGCCCTGTTGCCGCCCAGTCTTGCCTCAATCGTGAGCGACTTACGGCTCGTTGATGTTCCTTGGTCATCTTTGTTTCGGGATTGGTCAGGCAGGTTAGCTTGGGCCGATAGACGGAATAGATCGGCTAGGGCTGACGAGCAAAATAGGTCGACTAGGGCCGACAAGCAAAGTAGGTCGGCTGGGGTCGACAAGCAAAATAGGTCGGCTGGGGCCGACAAGCAAAATAGGTCGGCTGGGGCCGACGAGCACAATAGGTCGGCTAGGGCTGACGAGCAAAATAGGTTGGCTAGGGCCGACGAGCACAATAGGTCGGCTAGGGCCGACGAGCAAAATAGGTCGGCTGGGGCCGACAAGCAAAAATAGGTCGGCTAGGGCCGACGTATGAAGGTGGTTACCGAAGTATTTTTCGCTTCCCTTGGTCATTTTATTTTTCGTTGAAAGAACAGTTTACGTAGCCTTTGTGCTCATTTTGTTATTCTGCCAGCGCCCTGCCATTCTGCAGGCAAATCGGTTTTTATTTCACCGAAATTGATGATAAGGCACTGTGGGGAACATAAAGCTGCTCTGGAGCTTTTCGGAAGGTGCTCTTTTTCCATGCAGGTCGTTTTGATGTATGGCACACGCAGCCATCTACCATTGGAGGGCATTATTTTCGCAGGATGATCTTCTGAACCTGCCAGTTTCCGTAATGCTAGTGGACGGTTCTGCATTTAATGATCGCGATTCGGGATTAAGAGGAAATCTCGCATGCGTCATGGTTCAGACGGTGAGCTCGGCGCGCAATAGGGCGCTGCTTTCATCCTGGGAGGCCACGTGGGGTGTGGCCCAAGTGTTCAAATCTCGAGGCTTATAGCCTTGGTGATTGCTCCCTGTCCATTTTTGGCCTATAAAAAGGGAAGGTGGGGTAGTGTTAAGTCATCCCCAAAAGTTTCTTTTCCACCAGAGCTTCCATCATGCTCGTTTCTCTGTTGTTGCAAGTGGGAGGACCGAGCTTTTCTTTTGCAAGCTTTTTGCCTTCGGATAGCTGGGGCGACGAAGGAGCTTCCGAACGATGGATCGCCCTTAGGGGATGAGTCCCGGAGATCATATGGAGAGCGCACATGGAGGGCGCAGAGATCACACGGAGAGCGCACACATACTCTTCCCATGTGACCTTTGTGGTTCCCCTTCGGAGACGTATGGTAGGGGGTGCACGCGGGCTTCCCATGGTTTGTGTGAATTTCGCCTCCTCCCCTGATTTGGATCCCTGGGCTCGTCCGCCCGGGGAATCTTTCACCACATGGGGAGGGGGTGAAAGCGTGCCGCTTGCCGATGCCTTGTCCTTGAGCCATGGCAAGGTAGGGCGGCGCACATTCGACTTGGGAGAGCGCTCCGACGCCAGGGTCCGCTGGCTTCCTACCTGCTCGCCGGGGGGTCCCTCGGTTGGGTGGTCTGGGATGGCCACCCAGATATCTCGGTTGGGTCACCGAGATATCATTATTGATTGAAGCTGGCCGCAACGATTGGTCCATGTCGCCTAGCTATTATCAGCTCGAGTTGACTGGATGCGGCTTAACTGGTTCAACGGTCGGATGCCGGAGCACCACGGTCGCCCAGGTCTGCTTTGGAGCAGTTGCCCGAGTTTTGTATTTGTCTTTATTTTATGCATTTCAATGCTCTTGTAAATCCTTTCAGGCATTTGTAACCGGTTTTGACGGCAATAAAGAGAGTTCTATTCTGTTTCTCAATCTCTATTTCTTCTGTGCCAAGTTTATTGCTGTTGTTGGGAATGGGTGCCTCACTCGTTCTTAGGCGAAGATCCCGCGCTATCGAACTAGTCGAGGTTCGCAAGCGGCGGTTTGGAGATCGTTTGGCGGAACACGTTCCTTACTTTGGTTTGAAGCTTGGTATTTCTGTCTCGTTCGAATATTCGCGGCTCGGCCTCATCGAGGTTCAGAGAATTCGTAACTCGACACAGCTGAGGCTCGGAGATTTCATAGCTCGGTCCAGCCGAGGTTCAGAGATTTCATAGCTCAGTCCAGCCAAGTTTCAGAGAAATTTTACTTGGCCCTGCCAAGGTTCGGAGAACTTGTAGCTTGGCCTAGCCGAGGTTCAGAGAAGTTTTTACTTGGCCCTGCCAAGGTTCGGAGAACTTGTAGCTCGGCCCAGCCGAGGTTCGGAGAAGTTTTTACTTGGCCCTGCCAAGGTTCAGAGAACTTGTAGCTCGGCCCAGCCGAGGTTCGGAGAAGTTTTACTTGGCCCTGCCAAGGTTCGGAGATTCAGAGCTCGAAGAAATGACTTAGCTGCCACCATGAGCCATAGTGTAAGGTCTCTATGATGCTTGGTGAGGGGCGCCAGAGCGAAACGAGCGGTATGTTGTCACGTTTCTTTATTCATGACGTTATCCTTCCCGAGGGGACAAGTCACTGGCCGGACGCTGGATTTCTTCCCTCCGCGCTTCCCGAAAAGAGCTTGGGGAAGTGCTGGGAGCATTTATTATGGGGGGCCAGCAGATCAGAAAATGTCCTGTTCAGGGGGTTTCCCGAGTAATCCGTATGTGTTTATCGATCTCTCTCTCGGGATGGGGCGTGACCCTTCAGATTCCGCAGGTCAATAAAGCGATGACACATGGCGAGTTCTCGTAGGTCGGTTGCTGCGATGCGTCCGATCAAGATACCCGCCTGGGAAGTATAAATATGACCGAGGGGTGTGGTCTTAGTCATTCCTCGGTTCAGATCTTGAAATAGTATCAGACCATGGCTTCTCAAGGGCGATCCTCCGAAGAGTTGCGTGCATCACTCGACGGATTGTTACACCTGCAGCGGGGGTGTACCACAATCACTGTCGACGGGTTGGGTCTAGCGTCGACCCTTTCGAGCCAACAACAGCTCGTAAGGGTCGTTGAAGAGTACATGGATGTATCCACTAAGGAGGCAGAGGCCTTGCGTCGGGTTGCAGACCGGCAGAGGGAGGAGATTGCATCACTTCGCCAGTAGGTTGCCGACCTCATCGAGCGCCTGGAGGATCTGCTGGCCTCTGGGAGCGACTCCGACCCCTGATTTAGGGCCTCCGTTACTTTTGCTTTCTGTTTTTTGCTTTTCTTGTCTCTTTTTGTACCCCTTTTTCCTGATCAATGAAAAAAGGCTTTGTTTGGGTAACCTTCTTTTTCAAGAGTTTTTGGATTTAAACATGCCAGTTGCATAATAGTTGGGGAGTCGGCGTGGTTCCACTGGTTCATGCATCGAGATAGACGCTTTGTTTGACGGGTTACAGAGGCGTTTACCCAAAGATTTTAGTAGTAGAGGGGAATTCTCGTAGCTCGGGGCTTTTGGCCGATTACGTGGGGCTTATTGAACCCTTTAAGGGGTTCGCCGGAGGCGCCTTCTTTGTGCGCATCGACGGTTTTTGCTCAGCGTGCTTCTTTTTAAACCGGCGGAAATTTCGGGGACTATTTGGAAGTCCCTTGGCCTTAATCGGGGCCTGCGTATTTTGGTTTCCAGCCGGTGTCTTAACCTGAAGAATTTTTACTCAGCCTTGCCGAGGTTCGAAGAATGTTTTACTTGGCCCTGCCAAGGTTCGGAGAATATTTTACTTGGCCTTGCCAAGGTTCGGAGAATTTTTGCTCGGCCCAGCCGAGGTTCAGAGAATATTTTACTTGGCCAAGGTTCGGAGCCCAGCCGAGGTTCGGAGAACATTTTACTTGGCCCTGCCAAGGTTCGGAGAATTGTTGCTCGGCCCAGCCGAGGTTCGGAGAATATTTTACTTGGCCCTGCCAAGGTTCGGAGAATTCCTGTAGCTCGGTCGTGCCGAGGATGGGTAAGCAGCATCTATTTCTTTTTGCAACTTTTGGCAATGTAGTGCATAATGATTTGCATTGAAAAATGTGCTGACAGGAAAATATAAGGAGGCATATGAAAATAGACTTGGAGAGGACGTACCCTATTGATAATATTTTCGGAGATTGTCCGAATTCCACGTCCGGGGAATGGATTTCCCATCCAGATCTTGTAGCTTGTAGGTTCCCGGTCCAATGATCTCCGCTACTTGGTACGGGCCCTCCCAGTTTGGCGCCAGCTTTCCTTGTTCCAGCGGTTTGGAAACAGAGGCCTTCGGAGGACAAGGTCGCCGGGCAGGAAGGCTTTCCCTTTGACTCTGGAGGCGTGGTAACGGGCCACCCTTTGTTGATAAGCGGCCATTCTGATCCGGGCCTTCTCTCTGATCTCCTCTACCAGTCGAGGTTGGTGCGGAGCTGTTCGTTGCTAGCTTCCTCTGAGTAGCTTTCCACCCGCAATGATGGGAGGCCGACTTCCACAGGGATAACGGCCTCTGTACCGAAAGCCATTCGGAATGGGGTTTCACCTGTCGGGATTCTCGGGGTGGTGCGGTAGGCCCATAAGACATGATGCAGCTCATCCGCCCACCTGCCTTGGGCTCTGGAGAGGCGAGCTTTGATTCCCTGAAGGAGGGTCCTGTTGGTCACTTCGGCCGCTCCGTTGGCTTGTGGGTGCCCGACCGAAGTGAGGTGGTGACGGATTCCATGCTCCTCACAGAACTGGCGAAATTTAGAGTTGTCAAACTGCTTACCGTTGTCGGTGATTATGGTATGCGGGAGGCCGAATCGGCAGATGATGGACCTCCAAACAAAATCTCTGGCCCGTGCCTCGGTAATTTGTGCAACTGCTTCCGCTTCGACCCATTTGGTGAAGTAGTCGATGGCGACAAATAGAAATTTCCGCTGTCCTGTGCAAGCGGGAATGGGCCGAGGATGTCCATCCCCCATTTGGCAAAGGGCCAAGCGGAGGATATGGAAACTAGTTCGGCGGAAGGGAGCCCTTTGGATGCTTGAATGCCTCTGGCAGGGGTCGCAGGCTCGGACTAGATCGTCTGCGTCTTTTGCATGGTCGGCCAGTAGTAGCCTTGTCGCAGCACCTTGTGGCATAGGGACCGGCTTCCCAGATGGTTGCCGCAAATCCCTTCATGTACCTCGCGCAGAGCATAATCTGCTTCGGATGGGCGAAGGCATCTGAGCAGCGGCATGAAAAAGACCGTTTGTAAAGCTGGTTGTCAATCAACACGTAGTGAGTGGCCTGCAGCTTCAGCTTTCTAGCCTCTCTTCGGTCGGACGGAAGCGACCCTTCTTGAGATATTTGAGGATAGGGTCGAACCATGATGGTTCGGCCTCAACTTGCATTATTCGGTCGGCTTCCGTGATGCTGGGCTTTCCAAAGTCTCCAGGTGGAACTTTTGCTCGGCATCCATTGACTCCGCGGTCGCCAATCGGGAGAGTAGGTCGGCGCGGGCGTTCTCGGATCTGGGAATCTGAATGATTTCAAATTCGGCAAAATGGGGAAGCAGGTTCCGTACCTCCTGAAGATATCGAACCATGTTCGGTTCCCGGGCTTCAAACTCTCCCGTACATGGCCGGCTACCAGCTGAGAGTCGGTGAAGGCATTAAGCTTCTCCACCTTCAGATTGCGGGCGATTCGGAGGCCGGCTAACAGGGCTTCGTACTCGGCTTCGTTGTTGGAGGCCGGGAAGGAGAATCGGACGCCATATTCAAAGGTTATCCCCTCCGGACTGGTAAGAACCAGACCCGCACCGGAGCGATGGGCATTAGATGACCCGTCGACATGGAGGAGCCACCGGGCTCCAGCTTTTGGTTCTTCGGGGGAGTCTGGGGTAGAACCGTCCTCCGGGATGGTACACTCGAGGAGGAAGTCGGCTAGCACCTGGGCTTTGATGGCTGGACGAGGCTGGAAATGTATGTCATGCTCGCTTAGCTCGACGGCCCATTTGGTCATTCTCCCCGACGTCTCGGGACGGTGGACACCGCCTTGATGGGTTGGTCGGTCAGGACCGTCACGGAATGTGCTTGGAAGTACGGCCGCAGCTTCCGAACTGAGGTGATTAAGGCCAACACCATCTTTTCAATTCTGCTGTACCTTGTCTCCGCATCGCGGAGTAGCCTGCTGACATAGTAGATCGGCTTTTGGACTTTGCCTTCTTCTTTGATTAGCACCGAGCAAACCGCACCTTCCGAAACAGCCAGGTACAAGAATAGGGTCTCTCCTGGGGCCGGACTACTGAGGAGTGGGGGCGAGCCGAGGTACTTCTTGAGATCTTGAAATGACCTTTGGCATTCGGGAGTCCACTGGAAGTTTTTGGCCGATCGGAGAGTTTTGAAGAAGGGGAGGCATCTCTCGGCCGACCGCGCCACGAAGCGGTTTAGGGCCGCTATCCTCCCGGTTAGGCGTTGGACCTCTTTGACAGATGCCGGGGCGCCATTTGTTGGAGAGCTTGAATCTTCTGGGGGTTGGCTTCGATACCTCGCTGGGAGACCATGAAGCCGAGAAACTTCCCGAGTTAACACCGAAGGCACATTTGGTCGGGTTGAGTCTCATCCCGTACTTGCGCAGCGTGGCAAAGCTCTCTGTGAGGTCCTCGACATGCTGTGATGCCTCCTTGCTTTTGACCAGCATGTCGTCCACGTACACCTCCATATTCCGGCCGATTTGCTCCTTGAATACTTTGTTGACCAGCCTCTGGTAGGTGGCACCTGCATTTTTAAGACCAAAAGGCATAACGCGGTAACAGTAAGTACCTCGGTCGGTTATGAAGGCGGTCTTTTCTTCATCTTCAGGGGCCATTCGGATCTGATTGTAGCCGAATAGGCGTCCATGAATGACAGCATCTGGTGGCCTGAGGTGGCGTCCACGAGCTGGTCGATCCGAGGGAGGGGGAAGCTGTCCTTCGGGCAGGCTTTGTTGAGGTCGGTGAAGTCGATGCAGATTCTCCATTTGCCGTTCGACTTCTTCACCATGACGACATTTGATAGCCAGCTCGGATAATTTACCTCCGGACGAAATTGCCTTGATGAGTTTGTCTACCTCTTCTTCAATGGCCTTTTGTCGTTCTGGGGCGAAGCTTCTCTTTTCTGCTTGACGGGCCTGTGCATCTCGTCCACATTGAGATGATGGACGAGAACCTCGGGGCTGATCCTGGCATGTCGGAGGCGGACCAGGCGAAGATGTCAGCGTTACTTCGGAGGAACTTGATCAATTTGCGCCGAGACTCTCCTTTGAGCAGCGACCCGATCTTTATGGTTCGGTCGGGATGAGCCTCGTCCAATGGGTACCTCCTCCAATTCCTCTGCCGGTTCTCCCCGCTGTTCGGCGAAGTCCTCGCGAGCATCCAGCCCATCAACTTCTGGCATTCTAGACTGAAGGCTTGTAACAAAGCACTGCCGAGCCATGGCCTGACTTCCCCGAACAACTCCAACTCCTAGCTCGGTGGGAAACTTCATGATAGATGCGGGATGGAGACAACTGCCTTGAGGGACATTAGACCGGGCCTGCCGAATATTGCGTTGTAGGGGGATCTGAGGTCGGTTACTAGGAAGTCTGTCTGGACAATGGTCACAAGGGGCCAGGTTCCCGCGCGGACCGTCAAGGTGACGATCCCTTCCGGGACGACGACGTCGCCTGTGAATCCCATCAAGGTGGAATCCACGGCTCGAAGGTTTTCTATGAGTAATTTCATCCTGGCAAACACACCGAGGTACAAAACATTTACCGAACTTCCACTATCAACTAGGATTCGGCTTACATCATAGTTATTCAAATTAAGGGATACAACTAGTGCATCATCATGGGGGAGCTGTATCCCTAGAAGATCATCATCGGAGAAGGAGAGTTCGCCCGTCCGTGCCTTCTTTGGCGCCGATTCATCACTGTCGCCCCTGGGCTCGATCCGCCGGCCTCTTCAATCATATTAATGCGGCCGATCACGGGCGGATTCGGTGGAGGAGGAGGTTGTTGAAGTTCGGGCTGGCGGTCACCTCCTTGTTGTTGTGGCTCGGGCGCCTCCTGAAATGATTCAGTCGCCCCCGCTGGATCAGCTCTCGATTTCATTTTCAGCTGCCATTCTTCAGTGTCGTGACCGTGCTCCCTATGGTAGCGGCAATACTTGGTAGGATCTCTTCGGGTCGGGTTCCCTCGGAGAGGTACTGGCCGGGGAGCTGGCGCTCTATCTCCATGAGGATTTGCGCCGGGGCACGGTCAACGGAGTGTAGTGGATCAATCGCCTGGGAGGGCTCCGGGAGCGATTCCTTGGCGGCAGCGGAGGGACTCTCTGGCGGCGAGGCGGACTTGGTCGCCGGGCGGGACGGTGCCTGTCGGGGACTTTGGGCTCCTTCTTCTTTGCCTGCTCAGCGCGGGCAACTCTCCGCGATTCCTCGACCCTAGCGTACTTGTCCGCCAGGGCCATCATATCAGAGAGGCTGGGGGGGTAGCTGACCTCCATAGCTAGGTAGAAGTCGCTCTCCTTCGAGACTCCCCCTGCCAGGGCAGACATGGCCACCTCATGATTAAGGTGGTCCACCTCCAACATGGCCTTATTGAAACGGCCAAGGTAATTCCTCAAGGACTCCCCCTCTCTCTGCTTGACTTCGGAGAGGGAGTCAGATCTTCGTCGGTGGCGGCGGCTGCTGACGAACTGACCAATAAAAAGGTGGCTCAGCTCGTCAAATGAATCAATAGAACCTGGCTTCAAAGCATTGAACCAGGTTCGGGCGGATCCTCTGAGGGTGGAGGGGAAGGCGCGGCAGAGGACCGCATCAGATGCTCCGTGGAACATCATTATTGACCGGAAGCTGCTAAGATGGTCGTCCGGGTCAGAAGAGCCGTGATAAGGCTCGACGGCTAGTAACTTGACGTGGGAGGGAATCACTTCCTCCATAATCCTCTTAGAGAAAGGGATGCCCTGTTCCGCCTTGGGCTGGGGCGGATGGGCCTGCTTGGCGGCGTCCAGCTCTTGACGCATTTCCTGGATCTGACGACGGATCTCCTCTTCGCCAGCCAGGGGAGGAGCTGGGCGAAGAGATCGCAGAGACGGCGTAGAATCATGGTGGGAGGTCACCGGTGAGAGAGACCGGGCTCGCCGAGATCTGGGAGGATCTCCGTTGTGACCGCCTTGCGGGATCGGCTTGTCCCCTCTAGATCGATGTGGGGGGTCCGCGGATTTATGCGGACTGGAGGAGGAGGTTGCCGGTGAAGAAGGAGCCACCGCTCCTTGTGAAAGTGTGGAGCAGGAGGAGCCATAAGGCGCTCCTGGACCAGATGGGTCAGAGTTTGAACTTGTTGGACCAGCGAAGCAAACTGGTCCTGGGTCACCGGGATGGCAGGCGGTGACGGGGTTTCGACTGGTGGTGGTTGCGGCGCTACACCGCTCGTCGGATCAGGCCTCTGGGAAGCGACCTGATCTTGAGCTTCTGAGGTTGCTCTTCTCCGGTTGGCCATTAAAGAGGTTCTACTCTGGATTTAGATCCTTATCTCCTCTTTTCAAGTTTTAATGGGACTTGAGGCCCTTCCTCTAGCGCCAATCTGTTGCCGCCGGGATCCGTCCTCCGACTCGGGCGCGGTCGATCTCCAAAGGGGGGCGGACCTGCACAAAAGTCCTCGCGCGAGAGGCATTGGGGGTGGCCCTCCGCGGAAGACCCTCCGACGCTCAAGTCAGTGGAGAAGAAATCGGCGATCAACCAGATAGTGGGGAGGTGGATCTCTCCGGGAGGCTCCTCCGGGGGCGGCCAATCGGGAGCTCTAGAGGGCAAGAGCACCGACGAGCTGCCGGCGAGAGAGCAGGAGAGTAAGAGTGGGAGTGTGAGCGCGCGCGAATGCGTACCTGAGGGAATCTGGGTGTGTCCTATTTATAGACTGTCACCTGGATCTTGAGCGACTTCTGGAAGGTTCAGAGGTTGTTAGGATACGGGGTGGATCGAATCAGGCCGTTGTGGGGCTGTTGGGATCCGTATCTTGTCTGTTAGGGGATCGACGGCTGGGAGAGCCCCTTGATGGCTTGAGATCTGGTAGATGTGTAGGTCTCAGGTGGCCTTGATAGGTTCTAGGCTACTTCTCAGTATGATTCCTTGTCTAGGGTGCCGTTACAGTAGGCTGAGGCTCTCCTGCGTCAGGTTCCGCGGAGGTGGGTATTGGATCATTCAGTGAAGCCGGGTCATGGAGGCTCGAAGGAAACGAACTACAGGGAGTTTGGGAGAGCCGAGCTATGGGAGCCCGAGGAGGGCCAAGCTACGGAAGCCCGGGGAGGCCGAGCTATGGAAGCCCGGGGAGGCTGAGCTACGGAAGCCCGCGAAGGCCGAGCTACGGAGGCCCGGGGAGGCCGAGCTGCAGGAGCCCGGGAAGGCCGAGCTGCAGGAGCCCGGGAAGGCCGAGCTACGGAAGCCCGGGAAGGCTGAGCTACGGAGGCCCGGGAAGGCCGAGCTTCAGGAGCCCGGGAAGGCCAAGCTACGGGAGCCCGGGAAGGCCGAGCTACGAAAGCCTGGGGAGGCCGAGCTACGGAAGCCCGGGATGGCCGAGCTACGGAAGCCTAGGGAGGCCGAGCTACGGAAGCCCGGGAGGGCCGAGCTATGAAGGGGGTTGGTCTTAGCCTCCTCGCACGAATATTGAGGCAATGACGATTTTACCCCCCAACAAGCCTCATCAAACTAAGTATATATAAATCAAAATTTGGGTATAAGATGATTAGTCCAAACTTATGACCAGCACCTATACCACATGACATCGTAACCGAGATTGAATGCAAGTTAGCGAGGATTTCACGTAGAAGAGAGAGAAACTCAATGAATAAAATAAAATAAAATATAAGGAAAAAAAGAGGAAGAAGGTCTCAGTTAAGCAGGGAATGGCTTCTCTTTAAGAAAACTATTAACAATCTACACAATATTGCATAGAGTTAATAGTTAGGATCTTTTTTATTACCTCCAGCAATTGCTTTCGATCTACCTTTAGAAGATCTGAATCAGGATCTCGATCTTCCTCTCGATGGATCTTGATCTTCCTCCTCTCTATGGATCTTGATCTTCTTCTCGATGGATCTTGATCTTCCTCCTCTCGATGGATCTTAATCTTCCTCCTCTCTATGGATCTTGATCTTCCTCCTCCTCTCTATGGATCTTGATTGAGCGCTTCCAATCAATGAGCCATCGCACTTTGATGGTATATGCTCTCAGGATGTGCTCTTGATTAGGGACCCAATGCCTCCGCTTGTTTTGGTTTTTTTTTTTGATAACATTGTGTCAAAAGCCTTAGGAAAGGATCCCTATTTAAAGAGATACTCAAATCCCTTCCATTCCACCGCCTGCTCCCATCAAGCAGGCGTTTAACATTTAAGGAGCCGTTATCACTTATTAATTAGTGAAAACGATCGTAATAAAAATAGGACCATCTATTGCAACGGGTTATTACATTCTCCCACTTGGTCCGTATATTTTATCAACACTGAACAAGAAACTAAATACATGAATCATAGCGATAGGTCATCTATAATTGAGTATTATCTTCTATGTATTACAATGCATTCAATTTCTTTAACACTATTCCAAATGTGATAACATAATGAATAAACCATATATTTATTCAGAGTCCAAAAGAAAAGTTTATCATTTTTCAAAAGTCAAATAATGTGTACACCTGAATGAGAAATAAACAAATAATTGAAATAGGAGTTTCTTTGTACAAACTGTTATCCATGCAATTATATCATGGAACCAACTCCCATTCATACCACATGATCCTTAAAATTCTTAATTGGCATGCCTTTAATCAAAGGATCAGCTATCATCAATTCAGTGCTAACGTGTTCTATGACCACTTTATTTTTTTAACACGTTCTCTTATGGCTAAATACTTAATGTCGATATGTTTACTTCGACTACCACTCTTATGTTTTTAGCCAAAAATACAGCAGCTGAATTGTCACAGTACAGTTTAATTGGCCTAGCAATAGAGTCAACAATTCTAAGCCCTGAGATGAAACTCTTCAACCATACACCTTGCGATGTAGCCTCAAAACAAGCAACGAACTCTGCTTCCATAGTAGAGGTAGCAGTCAAAGTCTGCTTTGCACTCCTCCATGATATGGCTCCACCAGCTAACATAAATATAAATCCTGATGTTGATTTTCGAGAATCAACGCAGCCAGCAAAGTCCGAATCTGAGTAGCCTCTATCTCCAAATGATCAGTTTGTCTATACATGAGCATGTAGTCCTTGGTCCCTTGAAGATACCTCATGACCTTTTTAGCAGCTCTCCAGTGGTCTAAACCTGGATTACTCTGATATCTTCCCAACATTCCTACTGCAAATGCAATGTCAGTCTTGTGCAAACCTGAGCATACATTAGGCTTCCAACAGCTGAAGCATATGGAATGTTGTGCATCTGTTCCCGTTCAAGTTCATTTTTAGGGCACTGGTTCAAAGCGAACTTGTCACCCTTCACTATAGGTGCAACACTTGGTGAACAATTTTTCATCTGAAATCTCTCCAAGACTTTATTGATATAAGTTTCTTGAGACAATCCTAAAATGCCTCGAGATCTTTCTCTATGGATCTTAATGCCAATGACATAAGATGCCTCACTCATATCTTTCATATCAAAATTTTTGGAGAGAAATTGTTTCACCTCATATAGCAACCCTTTATCATTGGTTGCAAGTAGAATGTCATCCACATATAGGACCAAGAAACAAATTTTGCTCCCACTAACCTTCTGGTATATACATTGATCCATGATGTTCTCTTCAAAACCAAAGGAAGAGATCACATCATGAAATTTTAAATACCACTGACGTGAGGCTTGTTTCAATCCATATATGGATTTCTTAAGCTTGCAAACCAAATGCTCACCATCACCAGAGGAAAATCCTTCAGGCTGTTTCATGTAAACCTCTTCCTCTAGATCTCCATTAAGGAATGCGGTCTTCACATCCATTTGATGTAACTCAAAATCAAAATGAGCTACCAATGCCATAATTATTCGGAGAGAGTCTTTCTTGGATACAGGAGAAAATGTCTCCGTGTAGTCGATTCCTTCCCTCTGAGTGAATCCTTTGGCAACGAGTCTTGCTTTATATCTCTCAATGTTGCCTTGTGAGTCTTTCTTTATTTTGAAGATCCATCTACATCCAATGGCTTTTACACCATCAGGCAACTCAACAAGATCCCAGACTCGATTAGATGCCATAGATTCCATCTCGTCCTTCATGGCATTGAACCACAAGTTTGATTCCTTAGAACTCATGGCTTGTGAAAACGTTTCAGGATCATTTTCGGCTCCAATGTTATAGTCAGATTCATGTAGATACACAACATAATCACTAGGAATTGCTGATTTCTTTATTCTAGTTGATCTTCTTAATGTTGTGTCAATGACCTCTTGAGGAGTATCTTGCACAACTGATTGTTGATGAACAACACGATCTTCTAGATTACCATCAGCTTGTGAAATCTCAATGACTGGTTGTTGGTTAATTGAGTTTGAGGAGTGCTATAAATAACAACCAATCCCTCACTTGAAGTGGAAGCTGGAATAACTGAATGATCTTTCTCAGAAGAAGCCAAATACTGAGATTGATCACTCCCACTGATCAAGTCATTCTCAAGAAATTTTGCATTTCTTGATTCCACAATCCTAGTGCTGTGAGATGGACAATAAAATCTATAACCCTTGGACTTCTCAGCATATCCAATAAAGTATCCACTAATAGTCCTTGGGTCTAGTTTCTTTTCTTGTGGATTATAGACTCTTACTTCAGATGGGCATCCCCAAACACGTATATGTTGCAGACTTGGTTTCCAACCTTTAAATAACTCAAATGGCGTTTTGGAAACAGCCTTGGTTGGAACCCGATTCAATATATACGCAGCAGTTTTAAGAGCTTCAGTCCACAAGGATTTAGGTAAGTTAGAGCTGACAATCATGCTCCTTACCATGTCCAATAATGTCCGGTTTCTCCTTTCAGCTACACCGTTTTGGTCAGGAGACCCTGGCATGGTGTATTGTGCAACAATTCCATTTTCTTCAAGAAACCGAGCAAACGGACCAGGTGCTTGTCCATTCTCAGTGTATCTACCATAATATTCTCCACCTCTATCTGACCTCACGATTTTAATTTGCTTGCCGCATTGTTTCTCTACTTCTGCCTTAAATACCTTAAAGGCATCTAATGCTTCGTTCTTATTATGAAGTAGGTAGAGATACATATATCGTGAATAGTCATCAATAAATGAGATGAAGTATCTCTGACCATACGAATCCATATCTGGGCTACAGATATCCGTATGTATGATCTCCAGTATTTCCGAACTTCTCTTGGCATTTTTCTTGGACTTGTTGGTTTGCTTTCCCTTTATGCAGTCCACACAAGTGTCAAAATCAGTAAAATCAAGAGTATCAAGTACTCCATCTTTTACTAATCTTTTAATTCTCTCAATGGAGATATGACCTAATCTCCGATGC
>UESW01005106.1:0-42146 GCA_900491605.1 Calamus simplicifolius | reverse complement strand
GTTCAAAGGATTCTCAAAGAAGGAAAGGAGAAAAGCCAAAAAGCCCTAATTCCTCAAGTTCTCTTCAAAGCTTCGTCTTCAAGAATCAGAGCTACATCTTGATTCAACCAGTCAAAAGAGAGGAGGAAAAGAAGAAAAGAAGAAAAGCTCACATCAATCTTGCTTCAACCAGGCTTTTCCAACCTTTATTCATTTATATTGCATATTTGCTCATTTAAGGAGCTTTAAAATTGCTGTAAAATATTTATTAAATTATTTTTTGCTAATTCAATCAGGGGATTGAATTAGTTGAGGTTGTTAACCTCGAAGTAAGCTAAGTGTAGCTTACATTGGGTTTTGTGCTGGTAAACCCGGGAAAACCAGCTGGGTTTGCTGTGACCCTTGTAAAACAACAAGTTAGAGTTGTGAGTTTGTAAAACAACTCGACTGTAATCTGGGTGATTATAGTGTGGACCCAAGAGTTGCTTGGGAGTGGACCTAGGTGTTGGTTACACCGAACCACTATAAATTTCTTGTGTTTATCGTGCTTGCCTCTATCTCTCTCTCATTGTGCTTTATATTGTTGCATTAATTTGCTAGTTAACTTAATTGGTTTTAAGTTTTAATTGTTAAATTTTTTTAAAGAACCCAATTCACCCCCCTCTTGGGTTGCCATCTGGGCCAACAATTGGTATTAGAGCTTGTGCTCATTTCAGTTTGATCTAACGATCAAGAGTCAAAGATCCAAATGGCAGCTCAAGCTGGATCTTCATTTGCTGAAGGTCAATCCACAAATAACCTCCTTTATTTAATGGTTTAAATTATTCTTATTGGAATACTAGAATGAGAATTTTTATTCAAGCTTTAGATTATAAACTATGGAGTATAATCATTAATGGACCTAGTACACCCACACACGTAGTAGATGGTTCAATAGTTTCTAAACCTGAAAGGGATTGGAATGAGAACGATAAGAAAATGGCTCAGCTTAACGCAAAAGCCATGAATGTTTTATATTGTTTTTTAGATGCAAATAAATTTAATATAATTTCTACTTGCATTTCTGCTAAAGAAATTTGGGATAGACTAGAAGTTACCGTGAGGGTACTAATCAAGTTAAGGAATCAAAAATTAATATTTTAGTGCATAAATATGAATTGTTTAGCATGGAATAAAATGAAACTATCACATGCATGTACACTAGATTTACTGATATTGTAAATGGTTTAAAGAGTCTTGGTAAGACTTATACTAACTTGAATTGGTATGCAAAATACTTAGGTCTCTTCCAAGATCATGGGAAGTGAAAGTAACTACCATCCAAGAAGCCAAAGACCTCAATGTTCTACCTTTGGAGGAGCTACTTGGATCCTTGATGATCCATGAACTGACCATGAAATAACATCAAGAGGAAGAGGTCAAAAAGAAAAGAACCATTGCTCTTAAGGCTGCATAAAAGGAAACAAGCAGCAGTGAGGAAGAAGAGGAAGATGATGAGATAGCTTTCCTAGCTAAGAAATTTAAGAAATTTATGCAAAGAACGAGACCCTTCCATAAGAAAAAGTTTGAAACAAAAATGAAAGGAGAAAGGGAGAAAGAGAAGGACAAAGAAAAAGAAAAAGAACCTTTGACATGTTATGAGTGTAAGAAGCCGGGCATTTTCGATCTGAATATCCTCAACTAAAGAAGGGTTACAAGAAGAAGAAGAAGGCCTATGTTGTAACTTGGAGTGACAGTGAAGAGTCTTCATCTGAAGAAGAACAAAAAGAGGTTGCAAACATTTGCTTCATGGCAAACGACAACAACGAGGTAAGTTCTGAAACTCCTTGTGATGATTTCACTTTTGATGAGTTATATGATGCTTTCAATGAACTAGTCAATGATTTCAAAAGTTTGAGAATTAAAAACAAATCTTTAAAAAATAAAAATCTAAATCTTATCAAAGAAAAGGATAAACTAACTCATGAAGTTGAAAAACTGAAATCTAAAAAAAAAATTGATAAAAGAAAAAGAATCAATTTTCAATGAAAATGTTAGTTTAAAGAAAGAAATTGATAAATATAAAAATATTATTGAAAATTTATATAGTTCTAAAAAATTGAATTTGCTATTAAGTAATCAAAGAGCTGTATTTGATAAAGCTGGATTAGGTTATAGGCCTAACATGAAACAAAAGTTTGTTAAAAATCTCTTTATAAAGGAACAAGTTAAAAATGATGTTTCATGTTATTGCTGTAACAAGAAAGGACATAAAGCTTATGAATGCAATTTTAGAAAAACTAATAAGAATTTAAATATTAAAGGCAAAAAAATATGGGTTCTAAAAGGAACAATTTTTATTACGACTAACCATAAAGGACCTAAGAAAGCTTGGGTACCTAAACATAAGATTTGATTATCTTGCAAGAGTGTCTTGCGGCCAAAGGATCAAAACAAAAGTGGTATCTTGATAGTGGCTGCTCAAGGCACATAACGGGTGACAAAGATCAATTCATCATCCTTGAAGATAAAAGAGGAGGAGTTGTTACTTTTGAAGATAATGGCAAAGGCCAAATTATAGGATTTGGATAAAATTCAAATAACTCCATCCACTTTTATAGAAAATGTTTTATATGTTGTTGGTTTAAAGCATAATCTAATTAGCATTAGCCAATTATGTGATAAAGGTTTCAAAGTTTCCTTTGAAGCTTATATTTGCACTGTTTCTAATCCCATAGACAATAGCATTATATTTGTTGGTAATAGAAATGGTAATGTATACTTAATTGATTTAGACAATTTGTCTACTAGTAATCATTGCTTAGTTGCTGATAATGCTATTGTAAATGAGATTGGATGGCTATGGCATCGTAGATTAGGTCATGCAAGCACACACCTAATTTCAAAATTAATAAGAATGGATTTAGTTAAAGGACTTCCAAAACTAGATTTTGAAAATAATAGAATTTGTGATGCATGTCAATTTGGAAAACAAACTAGAATTCTTTCAAATATAAAAATATTGTTTCCACTTCTAGGCCACTAGAGCTACTTCACATGGACCTTTTTGGCCGTACTAGAACCACTACTCTAGGAAGAAAGAAATATGATCTTGTGATAGTAGATGATTATTCTAGATTCACTTGGGTATTGTTTTTAGCTCACAGGGATGAGACTTTCTCGATATTTCTGAAATTCTTCAAGAAAGTCACAAATGAGAAAAATAACACCATAGTGTCTCTTAGAAGTGATCAGGGCACAAAATTTGAAATTCATCAATTTAAAAATTTCTGTATTGAAAATGGCATTCATCATAATTTTTGTGCACGTAGAACACCATAACAAAACGGAGTTGTAGAAAGGAAGAATAGGACTTTAGAAGACATGGCCCGTACCATACTATGTAAAAGCCAACTTCCAAAATACTTCTGGGCGGAAGCTATAAACACGGCATGTTATATCCTTAATAGAGCTTTAATTAGGTCAATTCTTAAGAAAACTCCCTATGAACTATGGTATAATAGGAAACCTAACATTAGCTATTTTCATGCATTTGGTTGTAATATTTTATTCATAATAATGGTAAGGACAATCTTGGGAAGTTTGATGCAAAATCTGATGAAGGCATATTTTTAGGTTATTCAACATCTAGTAAAGCATATAGAGTATTTAACAAAAACATTTAATTGTAGAAGAATCAATTTATGTAGTATTTGATGAATCTTTAGCATCAAGTTCTGAAAAGATTGATGATGAGAAAGATAAATTTTCTTGAAAGAGATATTGAAAAGTTGAAAATAGATGCATCTTCAGATCATGAACAAGAAGCTAAAGATGATAGACTCATCTAGGAATGATATTATTGATACTACTTGTAATGATGTGGATCTGCCTAGAGATTGGAGATATGCTTATGGTCATCCTAAGGATTTAATCATAGGTGATCCATCTCAAGGAGTAAGAACTAGATCATCAATGAGGAACATCAATAATCATCTTGCATTTGTGTCTCATATAAAACCTAAAACCATTGAAGAAGCTAAAAAAGATAATAATTGGATGCTAGTTATGCAAGAGGAATTAAATCAATTTACTAAGAATAATATATGGTCCTTAGTTGATAGACCCAAAGGTCATTTTGTTATAGGATCTAAATGTGTATTTAGAAATAAATTAGATGAAAATGACATATTAATTAGAAATAAAGCTAGATTAGTTGCAAAAGGATATAATCAAGAAGAAGGAATTGATTTTGATGAAACCTTTGCACCTGTAGCTAGATTAGAAGCAATTAGACTATTACTTGCATTTTCATGTCATATGAATATTAACTTATTTCAAATGAATGTTAAAAGTGCATTTTTAAATGGTTTTATAAATGAGGAAGTTTATGTAGAACAACCTCCAGGTTTTGAAGATCATGAATTTTCAAACCATGTTTTTAAATTACACAGAGCACTATATGGTTTAAAACAAGCACCTAGAGCTTGGTATGATAGATTAAGCAAATTTCTAATTGAAAATGATTTTTCTAGAGGAAATGTTGATAAAATCCTATTTTTGAAAAGAAAAGATAAAGATTTATTGGTAGTACAAATTTATGTAGATGATATTGTATTCGGTGCTACTAACAATCTTTTGTGTCAAGAATTTGCTAAGTTAATGTAGGGTGAATTCGAGATGAGCATGATGGGAGAACTCAACTTCTTCCTTGGACTCCAAATCAAATAAGAAAAAGAGGAATCTTCATCAACAAACAAAGTACACAAAAAAAATTCTCAAGAAGTTTGGTATGGAACAAGTCAAACCTCTCGGAACACTAATGAGTCCTTCATGCAAGTTAGATAAAGATAAAGATGGTAAGCCTGTTGATCAAAAATATTATAGAGGTATGATCGGTTCACTACTTTATTTAACAGCTAGTAGACCAGATATCATGTTTGCAGTATGCTTATGTGCACGATATCAATCTGAACCTAAAGAATCTCACTTAATTGCAGTAAAAAGAATACTTAGATATCTAAATGGAACTAAAAATATAGGATTATGGTATTCTAGAGACTCAACATTAAATTTGATTACTTATACTGATTCTGATTATGCTGGTTGTAAATTAGATAGAAAGAGTACAAGTGGTGCATGCCAATTTTTAGGAAGTAACTTAATCTCTTGGTTTAGCAAAAAGCAAAATTCGGTTGCATTATCAACTACTGAAGCTGAATATGTTGCAGCTGAAAGTTGATGCTCAATTCCTTTGGATTAAGTGACAACTTGAAGATTACGGTATAACACTTGATAAAACATTAATTAGATGTGATAACACTAGTGCAATCAATTTAACTAAGAATCAAATCCAACATTCAAGAACTAAATACATTGAAATTAGATATCATTTTATTAGAGAACATGTAGCTAATAATGACATTTGTCTTGATTATGTTTGTACTGATGAACAATTAGCTGACATTTTAACAAAACCCCTAAGTGAAGAAAGATTTTGTTATCTTAGAGGAGAATTAGGAGTTTGTGATCCATTGGAATGAATTTTAAATCTCCTAGAAATGATTATCTAGAATTCAATCATTTTTTTTGAATTTTCTTATAATTTTAAGGATGATTTATCTAGATATTTGAACCCCTTGATTCATCACATTCCAAAGTTGATTTAGCCAAAATTTGATGTCAATCCGGACAAGTTTCAGATCCTTTGAAACTCTTTTATTTTTTTTTTCTGAAACTGTCTTGGAGCTGACTCCTCTGGTATTGGAGTCGACTCTAGTTTTGTCTGAGACTTTGGAGCCGACACTTGCTTTTTCAGAGTCGACTCCACTTCGGGTGCTGATTGTGTTAGCAACCTGGAGCCGATACCTCGCTTTGCGGGAGTCGACTCTAAGTGGTCCCAGGTTGACTTATTTAGGACAGAGTCGACACCTTTCCTATTCTAATAGTCTCCTAACATTTCCAAACTCTTCCAAACTCATCCCAAAACCCTAAGTTTCTCAAATTAGCCTCTCCATAGTACTTAATGGCACCCAAGCATAAAGGATCGTTGTTTGAAGATAGAGTGATGACAGGGAAGCCTACGACAAGGCGTCCGGCATGTGAACATACTCCGATTTGTCCTCCAGCTCAACCGCATCCACTCCTAGTGCTATACCTAGCCCCTCCTCACCACAAATTGATACCCTAGCCGCCGAATCATCACTATGGGAAGGAAAGTAAATTTTGATTTTTTCGAGGCCGAGGGTTTTGCTATTAGGCGACAAATTAAGGAGCTTGGTTGGGAAAAGGTATGTTCCTTAGATGTTCCCACATATCCGGCTCTAGTCAAGGAATTTTACTTCAATTTGTCAAGAGGAGATGGAGGATCAGTCAGTATGGTTAGAGGAAGAAGAATCCATCCCACATCCGAAATTTTAGGTAATCTTTTGGAAATCCCTGTTGTAGGATTAATTGCTAACAGTCACAGTGACTGGGCTGGTGCTTTGACAAGGATGTTAGGAAGAGATTTTACTGAGTTTGAGGAAGTTAGGGCAAACCAGTTGCCCCTTGAGCTTAGACTTTTACATAATATATGTGGTAGGATCTTGTTTCCTAAAACTGGTAGGTTTGAGTATGTCTCAGAGCGAGACATAGTGATTATGGATAGTGTTCTGATGGGTTGGCCAATTAACCTAGTAGGTATGATGATTTGGTACATGGCTGAGGCCGGGAGCAAGAAGAGATCGACCTTGTCTTATGGAATGATCCTGACCATGGCATTCAAAAGTCAAGGAGTTATTATTTCTGATAGTGAGCCCATGAAAAACCTTAGGCACACTGATTATTACAGCTTGGCTACAGTGCATAGGAGGATTCGTGTAGGTGGATGGCGGATGGGAAAGAAAAGGACTTCTGGATGAGAGAGCAGCTGATATTGGAGCCACTGCACCATCAGGGGCAGGTCCATCAGTGAGGCATCCATCACCAGAGCCTAGCAGATCATCACCACCACCGGCACCTACTCCAGTTCCTACACCTGTACCATTGCCTGTTTCTTTGCTAGTTTTTCTAGTGTTCAGTTAGAGCAGCTTAAGAAGTTATTTGGTATTCATAAAGAAGAGATGAAGATTGAGTTAGATAGTAGTCTTATGAGCTTGAGAGAGATGTTCTATTCCTTGGAAGACAGAGTAAGCAAAATTGAATCATCTTTTGGATCGTCTTCAGAAGCCTTAAAGACTGATCTTATGCATATATTTGAGAAAATCAAAGATATAGGAGGAGATTCTGATGTATACTCTAAGTGCAATGCTGAACTACAAGAGAAAATTATAGTGGCATCTGCATTTATTGATAGAAGATTGAATGAATTTACCAAGATTCAAAGTGAAGGAATGGAAAAAATTTTAGAAGAACTCAAAAGACTCCTTAGATTTTGATGTTTTTAGCTTTTGATGTTTGATTTACATTTTGATGTACTTAATCTTTGATGTTTAGTTCAATATATTTTGATGTTTTGATGTAATTGAAGTAACATTTTGTTATAGTTGAATGATGTATGAAAGCAATTGTGATGTAATGTTTTGGTACTTTAATGAATATCATATTTGCTATCTTTGAACTTTGATATTGAGTGACTTGGATTGAATTTTGATTCACTTAATGTTTAATGCTTGATCTATACTATTTGCAACTTCTTAACCTTTTTGTTGATTACAAAAAAGGGGGAGAAGTAAATGATATTTGTATATGCATAGAAGTTATAATTGAATGGGGAGAAGATAATAAAGAGAATGACACTTAAGAATAATACTTCAATGATACATTTTGTTCAAATGAATTCAAGATATGTATGAAGATTCAATGAACTTAACATATGCACAAATTTAGGGGGAGCTACCTCATTAAGGGGGAGCTTAACCTTTATTTTAAATTGAGTAGTAATTATGCATTAATTGCTTATGCATATACTCAGTGTTTTTGTCATCATCAAAAAGGGGGAGATTGTTGAAAAAATTATTGAGAAATTATTTATCCAATTATTGATTTTATGATTAACAAAAGCCATGAGTATATTCATTGTGTTTCTGATAAATTTGATAAGTGTTTCAGGTATTAAGATTGGTTGTTTATTCAAATGACACTTAGGAATCAGTTTTGAACCGAGTTTAAATAGAATTTATTTAAGTTCAGAACTTGGAGCCAACACCTAGAACCATTAGAGCCGACTCCAGAGTGTATCAGAGCAGTTATATATTTTTGGTACGGTTTGGAGTCGACACCTAGAGTTTTGGAGCCAACACCTGAGGTTTCGAAGCTAACACATGAATAGGTGGAGCCGACTCCAACCTGAGATACAGAGAAACTATTTTTTGCTTCAGTAGTCGGAGTCGACACATGGATTTTGGGAGCTGACTCCAACCTGAGAACAGAGACTTGGTTTTTTGAGCATTTCAGAGTCGACACATCAGTTTTCGGGAGCCGACTTCAGTCTGAGGGGAGTCGACACTTTGTAAAGTCAGAGCTGACTCCTCATCGAATCAACTTTTTGCTATTTATGGAAATACGATCTGGAGCCGACATATGAAAAGTTGGAGCCGATCCAACCTGTCAGAAACGATTTTCAAAAGTGCCAGATCAGCTCTAACAGTAACATTTCTTCACCTAACCCCTAACGGATCTATTTCTTTGCATGAGAAAGCAATCCACCTACCCTGTAACAGCTACTTTCTAACCTAATTTCTATATAATTTAAAAAAGAAGAACCGAAAATCAAGAAAATAGCAGAAAAATCGAGAGAAATTTGAAAAGAAAGAGGGAAGGAAAAATCTCTGAGTCCACGCTCATTTCAAGAGAGATTCAAGAACAATCCAAAAGCTTCAAATAGTTCAAGTTCAAAGGATTCTCAAAAAGGAAAGGAGAAAAGCCAAAAAGCCCTAATTCCTCAAGTTCTCTTCAAAGCTTCATCTTCAAGAATCAGAGCTACATCTTGATTCAACCAGTCAAAGAGAGAGGAAAAAGAAGAAAAGAAGAAAAGCTCACATCAATCTTGCTTCAACCAGGCTTTTCCAACCTTTATTCATTTATATTGCATATTTGCTCATTTAAGGAGCTTTAAAATTGATGTAAAATATTTATTGAATTGTTGTTTGCTAATTCAATTAGGGGATTGAATTAGTTGAGGTTGTTAACCTCAGAGTAAGCTAAGTGTAGCTTACATTGGGTTTTATGCTGGTGAACCCGGAAAACCAGCTGGGTTCGTTGTGACCCCGTGTAAAACAACAAGTTAGAGTTGTGAGCTTGTAAAACAACTCGACTGTAATCTGGGTGATTATAGTGTGGACCCAAGAGTTGCTTGGGAGTGGACGTAGGTGTTGGTTACACCGAACCACTATAAATTTCTTGTGTTTGTCGTGCTTGCCTCTATCTCTCTCTCATTGTGCTTTACATTGTTGCATTAATTTGCTAGTTAACTTAATTGGTTTTAAGTTTTAATTGTTAAATTTTTTTAAAGAACCCAATTCACCTCCCCGTCTTGGGTTGCCATCTCGGCCAACACTATCAGATTAATGAATATGTAGCCTAAGGAGGCTCTGATACCATTATTTGGAATTATGTATACAAGATATGAATCAAATTCATATAAACATTACAGAAGATATAATATAAAATTCCCAGATGCACAGGATCCTTAGGAACAGATTCATTAAATCTCAAATAAAATCTAATTTTATTCATACCCGAGTCCTTTATCGATGTAGATGAGGATGAAGCCGGTTAATCCTTTGCCACTAGCCGTCCATGTGTCCGGCCTCTAACGGTGATCCACATGGAGAAGAGGGGATGAAGACCTCCAAGGTATGAAGAGAAGAGGGGATGAAGACCTCCAAGGTATGAAGATGACACTACGGGAGACAGAGGGGTGCTAGTGCCTCTTGAATCCCCTTACAGAAATGCAGAAGATATCTTTGAAAAAAGATCTAATCTTTTTCTTCTCATGCTCTCACTTCCTAGGAGGAAGGAACCATATTTATAGGGTGAGAAAGAAACGTTCAAGGGAGAAGAAGAGACCTCTTTTTATATAACGTCATGGTAACGTTAATCCAAAGAAATAGAAGAAACTCCCATTTTCATGGTAACATCATGGTAACATTAATCCAAGGAAATGAAAGAAACTCTAATTCTCATGGTAACGTTAATCCAAGTGTCACAATCTCAGCCTTTGAAATTAGGAGTTAGTTATCTTATAACTGTATGCCCCAATTTGTACGTATTCATCATCGAACCGTAGAGATTCATCATGCCTCATCCCATGGGATGATTCCATCTTCACATGGCTGAGATTGGCCATCCATACCTGAATAATCAGAGCCATCCATCATATGGATTAAGTCATATCTGGGTATCCAATTATTTGTTCATCATATGCACAAATAATTTCTCCTTAACATTCCTTCTACTATAATGGATAATATCCATTATTATTATATATTCTTTAAATTGGGTCTCACCTAATTATTTAATTTATCACATTCTTATCTAAATTAAATCTAATTTAATTCTCATTTTAATTCATCCAAAATTCTCCTTAATGTGTGTGACCCATTAGGCCCTTTAACATATTGGCAATAATCATGTCCTAATCATAGACCCTAGGAATGATTGGACAACTCTTTGTCCAAGTCACCAACATGATTATAGATCATGAGAGGCCTCTAGCAAAGCATCATGACCCCCCAACTGTTAAGGTTTTGTTGACGTGACCATCAATACCTATCCATGAACGATTACCGTATGATCAAATCCTTTCGTCACATATCCCAGATCAATCAGTGGTATGGAATGTGTCAACCCTGTAATTGATCTTTGTTTACTTGATCTTAGGAAAAATTGACTCATATGAATTAGAACTTCGAAACCATTTTGAATTCTAACTCAACCTTGCAATGATTTAACAATCAATTTAATCCATCAATGGCCATGGGATATAACCCTTTCTATCAAGGGAGACGAATCCTATCTTGATCAAAACCATCTTCATGTGCATGTCATACCCAACCGACACCATATTTGCCACCCGTGGCTAGAGCGATGTTTAGATGCCGTCAAAGCATGACATTCTACACATGAGATGCAATGAAGATCTCAAGTCAAAGGATCACTCACACCACTGTCATTAGAGATCAACCATCGATACTATATAAAATATCCATATGGGATCTCTGTACGGGTCATCTAATGCATCGTTACGATAATGTGCATCCACACACCTATCCAAGTATCTTCATACTTCAGCTTGTGAAATCAGTTGCTCACCCAAGGGTGAGGATATGCAATGTATGCTAGTCTCACGATGTTCGATGGTGTCCAGTCCCATCTACACATCGACTAGGGAAGTGTTGGCCCAGATGGCAACCCAAGAGGGGAGGAGGGGTGAATTGGGTTCTTTAAAAAATTTAACCTTTTAAAAACTATTGGCTTTAATATAAATGAAATTAAATGCAATGCAAATATAAAGCACAAAGAAGGAGATAGAGATAGAGATAATAGAAGCACAGCAAACACAAAGATTTTATAGTGGTTCGGTGTATCCAACACCTACGTCCACTCCCAAGATTCACTTGGGTCCACACTATAATCGACTTGATTACAGTCGAGTTATTTTCCAAGATCACAACTCACAACTTGTTTTACCTGAGATCACAATGAACCCAGCCGATTTTTCGGGCTCACCAGCACAAAACCCTAAACTCAAGCTAAACTAGCTTGACCCAAGATATATAACCTCCACTAGTTCAATCCCCCTGATTGAACCAGCAAAAACAAGAAAGAATAATATTTAAGATACAAGACAACTCCTTAAATGAGCAAATATTCAAATAAATGAACAAGGTTTAGAAAAGCTTGTTTGAAGTGGATTGGATTTGAGCTTTTCTTCTTTTCTTCTTTTCCTCTTCTCTTTGGAGATGTTGAATCAGGCCTCAGCTTTGATTCGTTGCAAATGTTGTAGATGAGAAGTTGGAAAATCTTCAAAACAGAGCTTCTTCCCCTTTTTGTGAATCCTTTGATTTTTCAAACTTGAACGCCTTGGATTCTTCTTTGAGCTTTGTGGAGTGGAAGGATTTGAGTTTGAAAAATTCTCTCTTGGATTTCAGGCTCAAGACTTCTCGGATTTTTGATTTGAATATTCTCCCTCTTTTTCTTTTTTTCGTTCTTCTTTTCAAATGGGTGTTCTCCCCCTTCTTATAGATTTATTTTAATCCATTTTTGGAAGAAAACTAGCTGTTGGAATGTACCTGGAAACAAAATATATCTGTTATAAGTTAGGTAAAAAGGAAATATTACCATTAGAGCTGATCTGGCATTTTAAATTTTTTGTCCCAGACAGGTTGGAGTCGGCTCAACTTTTTAGGTGTCGGCTCCAAGTCGTTTATCCAAAAATAGAAAGTTCTGAGTTCATCAAGGAGTCGGCTCCAAAAAAGTTAGGTGTCGGCTCGCCATCATCAGGTGTCGGCTCCAGAATACTGTGTGTGTCGGCTCCAAGATGCTCAAAAAATAAGCGTTCTGTCCCCGCATCAGAGTCGGCTCCAGACACTGTAAGTGTCAACTCCGAAACTCAGGGTGTCAGCTCCGAAACTCTAGGTGTCAGCTCTGGACCGTATCAAAAATTAGAAGAATATTTGACTGGCCATGGGGTCGGCTCCAGAAATTCTAGGTGTCGACTCCAGGTTCTGAAACTTTGAAACTTATGATTTACAATTGATTCAAAACTCATTTCTTAATACCTTTAAATCGATCAAATTTTTTAAGTGCTGAAACACTTGTCAAATCCATTAGTAATCAAATAAATATACTCAATTCCTTTATTAATCATCAAAATCAATAATTGGGTCAACAATCTCCCCTTTTTGATGATTATAAAAACATTGAGTATATGCAAAGTATTCTTAAATTAAAATTTTCAAGAAAGTGATCCTCACAAGCAAGCTCCCCCTGAATAAGGTAGCTCCCCCTGTGAAGTTCAAATTATCAATTGTATCTCCCTATTGCTTTACATATTTATCATTGTTCTTCTTATTTGATACCAATTAAATAAATGCCAATTAAAGCATAACTAATCAATGCATGTACGACATAACTTTCTCCCCCTTTTTTGTAATCAACAAAAAGATAAAGAAAAGTTAATTCAAAAGATAAGATTGATAGATCAAAAGATAATTTCATTTCATTGAAGTCAAGTATTACAAAAAGAAAGAAACTATACTTTCATTACATCAAAGCTTAAACTTCATTACATCAAAAACTAAACATTCATTACATCAAAACTAAATTTTCATTACATTAAGACATTAAACAACATAAAAACTACAAGTTGGTTCTAATGATTCTTGTCAAATGATCTAGAATTTTATGCATTCCATCACTCTGAGTGGCTACAAATTCTTTCAACCTTCTATCAACAAAAGAGCAAGCAGTCATAATTTTATCAACTCAACTTGGAACTTTGATTACTTCATAACATTTGTGGGAGAATCCTATTTCCTAAGATTGGAAGATTTGAGTATGTCTCGGAGCGAGACATTCTTATGATGGACTGTATCATCACTGGTCAACCAGTAAATTTGGTCGGAATGATGATTGGTTATATGACAGAGGTAGCTACAAAGAAAAGATCTACACTGCCATATGGTATGGTTCTTACACTAGTATTCAGAAGCCATGGAGTGAAGATAATGGAGAATGAACTACAAAGGAATCTCAGATATACTGACTACTACAACATCTCTACTATTCATAGAATGGAATTCAGGAAAGTAAATGGCCAGTGGCAAAGGAAAGGACAAGAAGCCAGAACTGAGGAGGCCAGAGATGAGGATGTCCTTGGACCGTCTACTGCTGGACCATCAGTTGCGGGACCATCTGGTGCTGGACCGAGCACTTCTTCACCCCCTTAGGTGGCGTCAGATTTGTTGGCTGAGTCATCAGATTTTTCAGAGAGGCAGCTTGATCAGCTTAGGGCCTTATTGACTGAGCATAATTCAGAGATGAGAAGTGAGATGAGACTGCTCTCTACTAAACTTGACATGATTGCATCTACATTGGATAGATCTATGGATACCCTATCATCTGAGCTTCACAAGATTTTTGAAAGGCTGGAAGGGATCGCAGATGGATCTAGAGCTTATATTGATGCTACTGGACAATTAAGAAGAGATATAGATTTTGCTATTACACAGATTGAGGATTGTCTTGAAGGCTTCAAGAGATCACAGAAAGATGAAATTATGGAGTTAATAGGTCATCTGAAGAGAATTGTCTACAAAGATACTTGATTGACCTTCTACTTTCTATTTTGATATCTATCCAAGCCAACTCAAGTCAAATCCCAATCAGCTTTTATGTTCATGTCCAATCAAACTTAGCTTTTATATTATGTTGATAGCTTGTACTTAGGATGTTTACTCGCTTATATCTTGGTAATTGATGTAATGAAATGTTTTAATGTAATGAAAAAATGTTTGAATGTTTGATACAGTGATGGTTGCAATGAATGAAAATCTTAGAATATTTACTCTTCTCTTCAATTATTCTGAATCTGAATATCACCTTAAAATTCGTTATAAAATTGTTTTTCACCTTTTTGTTGATAACAAAAAAGGGGGAGAAAAGAAGCATTGTATATGAATAAGAGAAAGAATAAATGGTATCATGGAGAGAGAGAATGAGAATACATTCAATCTAAAAAAATATGCATAGAGAAAGGGGGAGTTACATTATGCAAGGGGAGAGTGTAATTTTATATATATACAGTTTATGTTTCAATTTTGCTTACTTTGAAACTGTGGCTTATATCTTAAATTGAACAAATTTAAAATCTTGATAAGGTTTACAATGTTTATGAATTCCAATGCATATACTCAAATTTTTTGTCATCATCAAAAAGGGAGAGATTGTTGACCCAATTATTAATTTTGATGATAAACAAAACTATTTGAGTATAACTCATGAAATTACTAATGATTTTGATTAAATGTTTTAGTTTATAACTTGTTTAAATGATCAAAATCTCGAGAGAAATCAAGTTCGGAGTTCAATTCTATTGTCAAGGTAAGATTGCAGACATTAGAGTCGACACCTAGAATCACAGAGTCGACTCCGAAAAATGGCACAGACTAGAGTCGACACCTGGAACCTGTAGAGTCAACTCCAATAGAAAAACAGAAAGATGGTTTTTCGGGTCTCAAATTAGAGTCGACCCTAGAAAGTTAGAGTCGACTCCAGAAGCAAAATGTGTCGACTCCAGAAAAGTTAGAGCAGACTCCAAATCGGACTGTTTGGGGATTTCAAGTTAGAGTCGACCCCAGGAAAGTCAGAGCCAACTCCAGATTGTCAGAATTGACTTTCAGATGTGTTAGAATGTCTCTAAACCTACTTTTTACTTTAAATCTCAATGGCTATTACCTTATTTGTTCCTAACTTTTCTTCCACTTTGATTCAAATGGATAGTTTTCATCTATTCTTAGTATTGGAAGGATCTATAAAAGGATGATTAATATGACCGTTTAAAAGAAGAGAAAAACAAGAAAAATAGAAAAGAAAAAGAAGAGAAAAATCCAAGAGAAAATCAGAGGGAAAAATCAAAGGAAAGATCGTATAAATTCCTTGAGAGAAAAGAGAGAAATCCCTAATCTTCACACTTTCATTTTGAGGAGATTTCCAAGTTTGAAGAAGCAAACGAACTAGCCCTAGTTTTGTTCTTCCGAGCTTCAAGAGAATACTCAAGGAAGATCCATTCAAAAGCAAGAAAGAGGAGAAGAATCAAGCCATAGAAATCTGCAAATCAGGCTTTTATTTCTATCTCTTTGTTTGATTAGTTAACTTGTCTTATTTGCTCATTTAAGGAGCAGTTATTGTATCAAACATTCTTATTCTTCTTGTAAACTGAGTCAATCAGGTGATTGAATTAGTTGAGGCAGTTTTTCTTGTGCAAGCAGTTGTTTGTGTGTAAGGTTTTGTGCTGGTGAACCTTGGAAACCAGCTGGTTGTTGTGCATCCCGGAAAACAACAAGTTTGAGTTGTGATCTTTAAAACAACTCTGCTATAATCAAGGTTGATTATAGTGTGGACCCAAGAGGTACTTGGGATTGGACGTAGGTGTAGGTACACCGAACGACTATAAAATTTCATTGTTTGCCGTGCTTGTCTCTTCCTCTTCATCTTCACCTTGCATATTCTGTCTTAACTATTGCACATCTGTGATTTATTTTAAGTTGGGGGTTTTACTTCAAAAGTGTTTAAAATTTTTTAAAACCCAATTCACCCCCCCCCCCTCTTGGGTTGCTATCTGGGATAACAATAGGTAATCACATTACCGTCCAAGTTAGTCTTCTTTTGAAGACCCATTTGCACCCAATGGGTTTTATCCCTTCAGGTGGATCAACCAAAGTCCATACTTGGTTGTCGTACATGGAGTCCATTTTAGACTTCATGGCTTCAAGCCATCTCTTGGAGTCAATGTCACAAATTGCTTCCTCATAGTTAGTAGGCTCATCATCTTCTATAAGAAATTCATATCTCTCAGGAATATGATGTGTTCTACTAGACCTACATAGCTGATGTGTACTTGGAGCTACCTAGTTGCTCCATCATTTCTGATAGAGGCTCACGTAAATGTTGCCTGAATGTGAGTTGAGTCTCCTGCTCAACTCCCACTGCATTTGGCATTTGCTCCATGTCATCTAATCGGTCTGTGTCAATTTATGGTTCTTGAGTTTCACTAATCTCAATATTTCTCCTACTACTGTTTCTTAGAAAAATTCATTCTCTAGGAATATGGCATGCCTTGAGACAAAAACCTTTTGCTCGAGTGGATGGTAGAAGTAGTATCCTTTTGTTTCTTTAGGAAATCCCACAAAATTACACTTGTCGGATCTAGCTCCTAGCTTGTCCGACTCATTACGCTTTACATAAGCATAGCAACCCCAAATTCTTAGATGACTATGGTTGGTTTCTTTCCACACCATATCTCATAGGGAGTGGAACTGACCGACTTAGATGGAACTCAGTTTAGAGTGTATTCGGCTGTGTGTAGGGCATAATCCCAAAACATTTTTGGAAGATTTGCAAGGCTCATCATTGATCGCACCATATCTAATAATGTGCGATTTCTCTTTTCTGATATACCATTATGCTGTGGGTATCAGGAGGAGTCCACTAAGAGAGAATCCCATTCTCCTTCAAATATTCTAAGAACTCATGGCTTAAGTATTCCCCACCTCGATCTGATCGAAGTATCTTAATACTTTTGCCACTTTGTTTTTCTACCTCGGATCTGAATTCTTTGAACTTTTCAAAGGCTTCAGATTTGTGCTTCATCAGATATTCATAACCATACCTGCTATGGTCATCTATAAATGTGATGAAGTAAGAAAAACCTCCTATTACCTGAATATTGAAAGGACCACATACATCCGAATGTACTAGTCCTAAACATTCAGTTGCTCGCTCACCCTTTTTAGTAAAGGATGACTTAGTCATTTTTCCACATAAGCACGACTCATTCCTAAACGATTCCCAATCGAATGAGCCCAAGTAGCAATCCTTATGTAACTTAGTTACACGTGTTTCATTTACATGGCGTAAATGACAGTGCCATAGGAACGAGTTCTTAGAATTATTTGATTTTAATTTTTTAGTTTCTACATTGAGAATAGGGCATTGTAAATTCAAAACATAAATCCGTTGAACATTTCAGCAGAACCAAAGAACATTTATTTTTAAAATTGAAATTCCTTTATTTTCAATTTCAAATGTATATCCATCATTTACAAGACATGAAATGGAAATAATATTCTTTGTTATGTTTGGAACATAGTAATAATTATTAAGCTCGCAAAGACAAAGAACAAGATCCTATAGCTAAAGCAGCAACCTTTGCTCCATTTCCCATGCATAGGATCACTTCATCTTTTTTAGCTTTCTACTGCTTCTTATCATCTGCATATTAATACAAATATGAGATCCACAACCGGTACCCAATACCCAAATGAAATAAGAAGTAACAGAAGAAAACATTCAATCATAAATATACATAATGTAGAAGCATCTGTATGTTTCTTTTCTTTCAGGCTAGCAAGATAAGCCTTGCTGTTTAGGCTTTGAATGATATAATTATTGAATTTAAATTGTGTCCAGTATACTTGATATGCTTGATCCGATTAGAAGAAGAGATTACCTACTAAGCAGCTAGCTTGCTATTCTTTCTTATAGATTTTTTAAATATCAAGGAATAGTGTGATTGAATCTTGGTATTGTGTGCTGGAGCATTTGGAATTAGTACTAATTGTACTAATATGTACATTTCTATTTATTATTTGCAAGATAATTACTTTTTAGTTTGACATAATTTTAGTATGAACTAGAACATGTATTAGTCATGTCAATACTATTCACCAGTGCCTAATATTTATTTTAGATGGCTTGTACATAGGATCTTTGAGAATTCAGGCAGGCTTGGTATATTTTTAGGTACAACCTTAGAGGATGTAGGGTCCTCTGTCATGCCTCAACTTAGGGTGTTAGGCTCAGGGCATAACGGATTTTGTGGCATCAGAGCATAGGTTAAAAATTGTTGAAATGAAGACTAATAGTAGTGAGATAGAGTAGCAAATAAGTTGGTGGGATATGCTCTATATGCTTTTTGATTGTAGAGATTTATGAGGTCTCTTATATAAAGATATTCATCCTAATTTTGAAAATTTGATATGTTGTGATGACCCGACCTCATGCTCGAAGAGTTGCTAATCTTGTAGAAAGTCCCTGCATGGCTAACCCCCATCGAACTACTAGAGCTTCTTAGAGTTGAGGCACCTCTCATACTGGTAGTACCCTTGTCTATTGAACGCTAGTGGTCCCTTGGTTGCTACTGGCAAGGTTGTGGGTATCACTCGGATGGCGACTTGAGCTAACCTCCTAGCTTCAAGACCCTTCTACTGTTGAGCTAACTTTGACTTGGTGAAGGTGGGCTAACTTTGACTTGGTGCAAGCTTTAAGTGGATTCCCATAGCAAATACAATAGACAGGACAATTGAGGACCGAAGGTGGGCTAACTTACTTGAAACGAAGTTCATAAAGTTGGCACCACCTAATTTTGAGGGACTTGTTGAGTCAATCGAAGCTCCAAAGTTGCTAAAGAAATGGAGAAAGCATTTATATCCATGGACTACTCAGATCATGAAAAAGTCTGCTATGTCATCTACCAGTTGTGCGTAGGGAGAGGCCTACAAGGGCTGAGAAGTTGTCAAAAGATATCACAACAATAATAGACCTTTCACTTGGGGGATATTTCATGAGGCATTCGTGAAGGAAAACTTGCTTTTCATATGCACATGATCTCAAGGTGGAAAGCATGTAATTCTATTTTATACCTTTCAGTTTGTCCTGATGCAGAAACTGGATGTGGATCTAATCTCCTGTGGTTTCCTCTTGATGCCTTGCGTGAGTCACACGTGCCACTCCTCTATTTCGTACACCCAGGAAACCTTGAGACAGGGGATATGGAATCAGAAGGGATGGAGAACTCTTCTCCAAGAGAGGAGACCCTCTCTTCTTGGACTTCTCTGATTTTATTGGACTCTTCTTTCTCTGCTATCTCTCACTCTCGAAGTTGAGAAAGTTTCTTAAATAAACTCATCGTAAAACAACCCAAAACAACCTTTTGAATTTGTTTTACGATACGATAATATCCGATCTTCGAAAGCGGATGGGTTACGGGCGTTCACGCGTTGTCAACGCGTAAAGAAAATTTTATAAAATAAATTTACGGATTCATATCATCTCAATGGCAAGATCATAATTTAAACAAAGTTTCAAATTCACATTATCGGAATGGCAAAATCAAATTTATACAAAGTTTCAAATTCACGTTATCGGAATGGTAGAACCATAATTTAAACAAAATGGCAGAATCATAATTTATATGAAATGATAGAATCGTAAATTTTCTGAAGTTTTAAAGTCTCGTTGGCTACCCGTAACTATAAAAAAAAATATTTAAAACATTTATAAATATAGAAATAATCAGATTAAATCCGTTTGAAGTTCAAATTGAAATCCGAAAGAACTCATGCGAAGATCTCGAACCATACTTCGCATTGGACTTATTTAATTTCTAATTTAAAGTAATTTATGATTTCAAAATTCATAAATAAACGATCAGAGGCTATATTGGATATCGATTCAAACCACTTTGAAACCAGATCTAAACCACTCTATCGTCAAACCAACCATTGGTCTATGGTTCAAGTCCTATCCCACAATGGGTCTGAATAAATCCCAAAAATTTACTTGAGTTACAAACTAACTCAAGTTCATCCCCAGAATAAGTACTACCGCTAATGCCCAGTGCTAGCTAGACATTGCTAGTACAAACTCGGTATTACCCATATGACCAAGTCCCACTTAGATCATGGATAAAGCCTGTCTCTAGGTCACCTGACTATGTGCGTGACTCCATAGATTCGAATCTAAGTCGGTAGCATAGGAACACTTCCTATACCAATCGATGTGACCATCTAGCAATGGTACCCGACATTCAAATAGACCGAATATATGCAAAGCAATATTCAGGAACCTAGGCTATGGTTACCGTATAATTCATCCCCTTGTCCTAGTACTCAGGCAAATACGGAGTTAACTGCCAACTCTGAGTAAATCACCCAAGTATGTTTCAATGCAATGAATCTTATGATACCTTACAAAGATTACCTTGCCAAGGTTTTGCTAAATTGAAACATAGTTCGAGCACTCTCTCTAACACTTAGAGTCGACAATCCCATCTTGACTCATCACTGACCCAATAAATACTTGACTGCACCCAGCAACCTTCCATCACCGGATTAGAATCCGGGTGGTCCAGTGCCTAAGTACAGTGAGTTGCTTATCAAGTCAACATGATAGTTTCATGTCAAAGGGACACTTATACCCATTGCCTTTCTGTGAGTTGCTCCAGGCAGTTGAGCACTCAGCAGAGGTGAGTCATTGTTCAGTGAATGTACTCCTACACTTACCCGCATGTCATACCAGTGTTATACACTCCTTGGTTTAAGAGAACAAACCAACCCATATGGCACACAATGACCTACACTTGATTACGTGTCGTCCTAGGTAACAACGTATCATTTGACCGCGAACAGATTTAAGAGTTACTCAACAATTCCTCCATTGTCGAATACATGTAACTCTAAGGACTACAACATTTGGAATTCTACTGGAAGATGTAAACTATATGTTGTACTACCAAAATAGACATTTATTTATTAAATAAATCATGTACATTCACATCAACTCATAACCGTCTACAAGCTAGACGATTGGCTATAGGACACATTTCCTAACAACTCCCACTTGAACTATAGCCAATTGGAACAGTATCTAATACCCATCTTCCACTTGTGTTCATTGAACTCCTTGATTCCGAGTGCTTTAGTCATTGGGTCAGCTAGGTTTTCCTTTCCGTCGATCTTCTGAAGGTAGATGTCACCTCGTTCCATGATCTCTCATACAAGGTGGTAGCGGCGCAACACATGCTTAGTTCGTTGATGCGACTTTGGCTCCTTGGCTTGGGCAATTGCTCCCGTGCTGTCATAGTATACTAGGACGGGACTCTCCAAGGCAGGTACTACTCCCAGCTCGCCGAAGAACTTTCGTAGCCATACAGTTCCTTTGCTGCATCTGATGCTGCAATGTATTCAGTCTCGCATACTGAATCCGCCACTGTGTTCTGCTTGGAACTTTTCCAGCAGATCGCTCCTCCATTGAGGGTAAAGATAAATCCGGATATGCTTTTGTTGTCATCTCTATCTGACTGAAAACTGGAGTCAGTGTACCCCACTAGTTTTAAGTCAGGTTCTCCATAAATGAGCCATTGGTCCTTAGTATTTCTCAAATACTTAAGGATGGTTTTTACCACCTTCCAATGTGCTTCACTGGGTTAGACTGGTACCTACTCACTATCCCTAGTGAGTGTGTCACGTCTGGTCTTGTACATATCATAGCATACATGATAGAACCCACTGCCGAGGCATACAAATTCTACTCATGTACTCTCTCTCCTCAGGAGTTGTCGCACAATCCTTCTTGGAGAGAGTAATTCCATGGCCTATTGGAAGATAGCCCCTTTTTGAATTATCCATGCTGAACCTCTTCAGCACAGTCTCAATGTACATGGACTGGGACAATCCCAGCAGCTTCTTAGATCTATCCCTATAGATCTTCATCCCTAGGATGTAAGAAGCTTCTCCCAGGTCTTTTCATGGAGAACTGAGACAGCAACCAAACCTTTATTCCCTGTAGTGCAGGGATGTCATTCCCAATCAAGAGAATGTCATCCACATACAGTACAAGAAATACAACTATGGAACCATTTGCCCACTTATACATGCATGGTTCTTCTCCATTCTTAATGAAGCCATAAGTCTTGATACATTTATCAAAACATTTATTTCAACTCCGAGAAGCTTGCTTGAGTCCATAGATGGACTTATGAAGCCTGCATACTTTTGACTCGTCTGTGGATGTGAACCCTTTAGGCTGTATCATATACACCTCCTCTTTGAGCTTTCCATTTAGAAAAGCTATTCGGACATCCATTTGCCAGATCTCATAGTCAAAATGTGTAGCTAGAGCAAGCATAATCCGAATGGACTTGAGCATTGCTACAGGGAAAAATTCTCATCATAGTCAATACCATAACGCTGACGATACCCCTTAGCAACCAGATGGGCTTTATAGGTCTCCACCTTCCATATGCACCTCGTTTCCTCTTGAAAATATTTACACCCTATGGGTTTTACCCCTTCAGGTGGATCAACTAGTGTCCATACACTATTAATCTCCATGGATTCCATTTCGAACTTCATGGCCTCTAGCCATTTCTCAGAGTCAGATCTCTGCAGCGCATCCATATAGGTGATTGGGTCCTCATCATTCTCATCGAGTTCGATGGGATCCCCATCACGGACCAAGAAACCGAAGTATCTGTCCGGCTGATGTGGTACTCTACCAGATCTCCTTAATGGTACCTCAACGGGCTTCGGGTTTGAACCAATCAAAGCTGGTTCCATAGCGGTTTCTGAGTGTAAAGGTACTTCTCCTTCGAACTTCATTAAGTTCAACATTAGCCTTAGCACTTCCAGTAAGATACTCCTTTTCTAAAAAGGTGGCTCTCATACTGACGAACAACTTTTGCTCTTCAGTGTGGTAGAAGTAGTATCCTTTAGACTCCTTAGGATATCCAACAAAGAGGCATTTGTCAGACCTTGGTCCTAGCTTGTCTGTCAACATATCTTGACATAAGCTGGACACCCCCAGACCCTAAGGTGTGTGAGCATCGGCTTACGCCCCGTCCATATCTCATATGGAGTTTTAGCAACAGATTTACTAGGGACCCTGTTAAGAATGTAACAGGCCGACTTAAGTGCGTAGTCCCAAAAGGAGATAGGCAAACTAGCAAAGCCCATCATGGACCGAACCATATCTAATAGGGTTCGATTCCTCCTTTCAGACACACCATTTAACTAGGGTGTCCCTGGAGGTATCCATTGAGAGAGAATCCTATTCTCCTTTAGATATGTTAAAAACTCATTAGAAATATATTCACCTCCTTGATCTGACCGAAGAATTTTAATATTCTTTCCAGTTTGTTTTTCTACCTCACTATATTATTTGAACATTTCAAACGTTTCAGATTTATGTCTCATTAGGAAGACATAACCGAACCTGGAGTGGTCGTCTGTAAATGTAATGAAATAGCTAAACCCTCTCATAGAGGCAGTATTCATAGGTCCACAAACATCCATATGTATGAGGCCTAGAATCTCTTTGGCTCTTTCACCTTTTCCAATAAAAGGTGACTTGGTCATTTTTCCAAAAAGACAGGATTCACAAGTTTTAATTGATTCACAATCAATGTCATTGAGGATGCCCTCTCTGACTAACCTGCTTATCCTATTCTTGTTTATATGACCTACAGTGCCAAAGGTATGAGTCATCGACATCATCTATTTTGGGGCATTTGTTTGGAGTGCATAATACATTAACAGGCTGTGATAGAAGGTAAATTCCATTGCTCAATTGTCCACACATCACAGATACATCATTCACAATGATATTTAAAATATCTTTCTTTATTGAAAAATCATATCCTTCAATAGCCAACTGGCCTACAGAAATGACATTTAATAAAAATACAGGACAATAGTGACATTTACTAAGTAATTTATTAAATTCAAAATAAAGCTCCACGACTCCCAATGCCAGTACTGGAACTCAGCTTCCATCACCCACGTTTAGGAATCTTTCACCTTCTTTGAATCTTCTACTAATTCGAAGCCCCTGCAAAGAATTGCAAATATGAATGGACTCCTGGTATCTAATACCCAATTAGTAGTATCACAGATAGAAAAATTACAAGGTGTTATCATATAAATACCTTGTCCAGCAACTCCTTGCTAGTTTTTCTTCTTAGGCCTGTTTGGATCCAGGGTTGCTATGTACTGGGGACAGTTCCTTTTCCAGTGACCCAGCTTCTTGCAGTAGAAGCACTCTGCCTGACTTTTGTCAGCCCTCTTCTTCTTGGTCTGACTAGGCCCAGCATGTTGCACATTCTTTCTTTTATTTTTCTTCTTCATCCCTTTCTTAAGGTGATGACGACCTGCCCCCGAACCTCCCACCAAGTTCACTGACTTCTTTTGAAGCTGGTGATCTTTCTCAAAAGTCTGCAGTAGACCCAGCAAACCATGATAGTTTACTGCAGGCTTCGTCATTCTATATGACTGAGAAAGTCCAGGTAGGAGCTAGGCAGGGAGTTCAGTATGGCATCCTTCCCAAGTTGTTCATGCAAAGGAAATCCAAGTTTGCCTAGATGTTCTATCGTCTAGATCATGTATAGTACATGATCGGTGACAGAAGTCCCATCATGCATACGCGTGTTGAAGATGGCACTAGACATTTTGTACCTTTCAACATCGTCTGGCGTCCTGAAAGATTCCTTCAACATTTGGAGTATTTGTTCCGATTGGGCCTCCTCAAATTTCCTACTGAACTCATCATTCATAGAAGCCAACATTNTTCTTAAGCTGATGACGACCTGCCCCGAACCTCCCACCAAGTTCACTGACTTCTTTTGAAGCTGGTGATCTTTCTCAAAAGTCTGCAGTAGACCCAGCAAACCATGATAGTTTACTGCAGGCTTAGTCATTCTATAATGACTGAGAAAGTCCAGGTAGGAGCTAGGCAGGGAGTTCAGTATGGCATCCTTCCCAAGTTGCTCATGCAAAGGAAATCCAAGTTTGCCCATACGTTCTATCGTCTCGATCATGTACAGTACATGATCGATAACAGAAGTCCCATCATGCATACGCACGTTGAAGATGGCACTAGACATTCTGTACCTTTCAACATCGTCTGGCATCCCGAAAGATTCCTTCAACATTTGGAGTATTGTTCCGGTTGGGCCTCCTCAAATTTCCTACTGAACTCATCATTCATAGAAGCCAGCATTATGCAGCGCACTGTGGTGCGGTCATTGGTCCACTTCAGATAAGTGTCCCTGGCCACACCAGGCACATTAGGGGCTGGTTGCTCAGGTGCAGGATCCATTATCACATAAAGGATCCTCTCATGCTCTAGGACTATCCTAAGCCTTCGATACCAGCTATCGAAGTTTGGACCTGTCAGTTTATCACTGTCCAACAGTGACCAGAGTGAAAGATTTGTAGACATTTTTGAAAGGAAAACCAAAAACTTATTAGTATACATGATTTATTTAAACCTATAGACTTGGACTTATAGTCTAAGGCCCTCCCACTATTTTATTCAGGTTGGTGGCCCCTACCTCCAACCCGAGAAATTACTCCTAATTTCTTAGTGGGTACTAGAACCAATAGACTACATATGAGCCCGACTTTGGCCGGCCACCCACATGTATCTAAAGGTAGGCTCATAACCAATTATTTCCCAAACAATTTCTAGTAATTTATTTTGCCCCAGGTTGCACGCCAATCGGCCTTTGGGCCTCCTATTGGGTGTCCTGGTTAGATCCAACCATTAACATGACATGTTCAAGCTTCTAACTAAGGAATTGGTCAAGCCCGACTTTGGCGGCCCACCTGACCATCATTGAGAGAGTTGCATTGAACCATCATAATATGAATGATAATTCCAAAGACCAGATGAGTACCAAGCCTTTGGGCCTCCAATAATCTTCTTAGCCATTGGACTCATTATCACTCTCTTAATGGGAGGCTATGACCTAATTATCCCCATAATTTAGTCACTTTAGGGACCTAATAATTTTAAGGGTTTGACTAATTTGTGACACATGAATGACATGGACCAATTTAAGTATTCTCCCACTAAATCATTTAGTTGGGATCATTAATTTGGTCCATGGGTACCTAAATCAGTCAAACTGATTTTCCTTAGGAAGCATGGGTTAGCTCAAGTCAATAGGCTAGTCTAATCAAGTGCTAGGACCACTTAGCCAGGCCGGCTTGATCAAAAGGCCGAGTTGCGCCATTAACCATCTTACCTAGACACCAGCTGATAATCAACTAGCCAGGTGAGAGGTAGCCGCGACCTTGATCAGAACCTTTCTAGACACTAAGTGGTTAACCATACCCAATTATTTGCCTAAAGACTTGGGTGTCCACTGAGCCCCAAATCAAGTCCATTTAGATGTATGGACTGATCAATCTAATCTAATTAGATGGATTTAAAGAAAAGACCTAACTTAACATTTGATTAGATTCTATTTTCTAATTTGGTCCAATTCATCTAACCTTAGGTCTAACCCAATTAGAGAACCTAATTCATGCTAACCTAATTAGCCCATGATTTATGATCATGTCTTAAGGTCTTTAATTCATAATTCTAGATCTTAAGTTAACCCCTTTTTCAAATTTGAACCAATTTCAATTTTGAGTTCTGATTTTAAACATTTTCAAAATTTTTCCGTGAAACATTTTACTTTCTTTCCTTTTTTTGTGATCTGACTTTTACGTAAAATAATTTTACTGTCCTTTATAATTAAGATTTCATCAATTAAGATGTCTTAATGTTAATCTTATTAACATATCATCTTTAATTAATTTTGGATCTTATCAAAATTATCATAGAAATAAATTAATTCGATTAAAACATATTTTAATCTTTCTTTCTTCTGTTCTGTACATCCGTTCATGGGTTCTTTCACAGTGGCATCCCTACACGTCATAGGAAACCTTTCTTGAATAAGAAACAGAGGATATGAAACCTCCCTATGACCGGACGACCTGGTAAATATACCCAATCCAAGATATCATAGAACACATCATGCAAGATCTACATTAGATCTACTTCTAAAACATATACTTAATCATCATTAAATAACTTTAACATGCTCTCATCATGCAAAACTTTTAAATCTACTATAGATCTAAACTAATCATAATAAGATCTACTTTAGATCTACATTAGATTATTTATGCATAATATTATCAGATCTACTATGCTTATACATGCATTCCTAAGCCTTAACTTGGCTCTGATACCATTTGAAGGGAAATACTTGCTTTTTATATGCACAGGATCTCAAGGTGGAAAGCATGTAATTCAATTTTAATATTCACATTGAATATAAATTAAAGCATATTAGCGGATCTAAAATTTAAGAGTATGTTAAATAAGTTTAAAACAATACCTCTCGATGCGGAAGCTGTAGATAACGAATGTAGCAGATCCGATCTGCAGAGAGAAGTTCCTCTTCGTGCCTTGCAAGAGCCGCATGCGCCGCTCCTCTATTTCACACGCACGTCTGATGTATGTAGACAGGAGACGTGTTGACCCAATTATTGATTTTGATTATTAACAAAAAGCCATGAGTATATTCACATTGTTCTAACAAATTTATGGAGTGTTTCAGGTATTGAGAAAGTTTAACAATTCAAATATCACTCAAAATTTATTTTAAGATGAGTTTCAAATTGTAATTTTCAAAAGTTCAGACCTTGGAGTTAACACCTATAAGTCAGGAGTCGACACATGGGCGTATCAGAATAGTTCTAAAAATTTCGGCACAGTCTGGAGTCAACACATGGATGTCTGGAGCCGACTCCAACCTGAGAAACAGAAGTATGTTGTTCTACGTCAGTTTCTGGAGTTGACATATGGAATTCGGGAGCCGACACCTGAGATTCAGGAGTCGACACCTAGAATGAGTGGAGCCGACTCTAACCTGAGCAACAGAGAGCGTATTTTGAGCCATATTTAAAGTCGACACCATCTATTTCGGGAGCCGACACCTGGATGCGGGGAGCCGACACATAACTTTTTGGGAGCCGACCCCTCAACGAAAACTTTTATTACCATTTTTGGATACACGAAGTGGAGCCGACACATGAAAAGTTGGAGCCAACTCCAACCTGACAGGAACGGATTTTTAAAGTGTCAGAACGGCCTCTAACGGTAACATTTTCTCACCTAATCTCTAACGGCTATTTTTTTGTGTATGAACAATCCAAGGACAGAAATAATGACTAGTTTTCCACCTAATCTCGGATTAAAGAAAATCTATAAAAAGGGGAGAACATACCATTTAAAAAGAAGAACGAGAAAAAGAAAAAAAATGGGAGAAAGATCAAAAGATTGAGATATTCAAGAAAGCTATTTCAAAAGAGAAATCTCTGTGAGCTCGCCCATCTTCCAAAGAAAGATTCAAAAGAAATCCAAGGCGTACAGAGTTCAATTTCGGAGGATTTCAAAGAAGGAAAAGAATAAGCCAAAACTTATTTTTCCCATCTTCTCAACAACATATTTCTGGGTGAAATCTGAACTGGAGCTTGATTCAACCTTTCAAAGGAGAAGAGGAAAAGAAGAAAGAAGCCAAGCCTACAATCAAATCGCTTCAAACAGGCTTTTCTATTCTTTATCTATTTATATTGCATATTCGCTCATTTGAGGAGCTGTTTGTCATTGTAAACATTAATTGATTTCATTTGTTTGCTAATTCAATCAGGGGGATTGAATTAGTAGAGGTGGTATACCTCGGGTCAAGCTAGATATAGCTTGAGGTTGGGTTTTGTACTGGTAAGCCCAGAAAATCGACTGGGTTCGTTGTGATCCCGGGTAAAACAACAAGTTTGAGTTGTGAGCTTGTAAAACAACTCGTCTGTAATCAAGAGGATTATAGTGTGGACTCAAGTGGAGCTTGGGAGTGGACGTAGGTGTTGGTTACACCGAACCACTATAAAATCTTTGTGTTTGTAGTGTTTTGATCTCTCTCTCTGTTTAATTGCTTGTGCTTAGCTTTGATTAACTCCATTCACTTGCATACTTTGATATCAATCAATTTAATTTTAAAAATAGTTAAATTTTTTAAGAACCCAATTCACTCTCCCCTCTTGGGTTGCCATCTAGGCCAACAAGACGAAATCCTAGAACAATGGAAGGAGAACTCTTCTCCTTAAGAAGAGACAATCTCTTCTTGATTAGACTTTTTGCTGACTTTCTGTGATTACAGAAGAACAGCTTTTCACATAAAGGTCTCTTTTAATTTTTCTCTTCTTAGTTCCCCTTATTGCTTCGTATTTTATACACACCGTAACATTTTTACCCGATGAAATACGACATTGAATATACATTGAAAACGCATGTAAAAGCCTTTAAGTAAATGCCATTACGTGAATTCCTTCACCGCATTAAGTCCGTAGCCACCTCATCAACGCGTCCCTCAAACGCATCGAAAGAAGTGGAACGGCTTCAATTAATGCGTAGAATCAAGCCAGCCTAAGAGGAACCGTGGAGTGATCGGTTCGTTGAGCATCCTCCCGTTAATATATCAATAACTCTGTTGCTTGGCTGTTATAACTAATGGATGATCATATATGAAATCTCAGGAAGCACATGTAAGATTTCATCAATTAAAATGTCTTAATGTTAACAGAATTGATCCAATCAATTCCATTTGAAGTCCAAATTTAAATCCGAAAGAAGTTACTCATAGCTCTTGAACCATACTTCACATTAGGCCTATCCGAGCTCCAATCCGAAGTGATTTATGAATTCAAAATTCATAAATAAACTTCCAGAGGCTCTATTGGAAATCCGGATCAAACCACTTTGAACCCGAATCCAAACCACTCTGTTATCAGACCAACATTGGTCCATGGTTCAAATTAACTTCATACCAAATTCATATCATGTCCCAAAATTCTATTTGAGTTACTGATTAACTCAAACCATCCTCGAAGTAGGTGCTGCCGCTAATGCCTAGTGTAGCTAGACATAGCCAGAACGAACCCCGTATGACCCATCTGATTTAGTCCCACTCAAATCAGTGATCATGTCTGCGTATAATTCATCTGACTATGTGCGTGACTCCATATGTTCGAACCTAAGCCGATAGCATAGGAACGTTTCCTATACTAATCGATGTGACCATTTAGCCATGGTTCCGACATCCGGATAGATTGAATTTGCACAAGGCAACATTCAGGAACCCAGGCTATGGTTGCCGCATAATTCATCCCCTTGTCCTAGTACTCAGGGCGAATACGGAGTTAACTGCCAACTCCGAGTAAATCACCCAAGTATGTTTCAATGCAATGAATCTTGTGACACCTCACAAAGATTACCTTGGCCAAGGTTTTGCTAAATTGAAACATAGTTCAAGCACTCTCTCTAACACTTAGAGTGGATAATGCCATCTTGACTCATCATTGACCCAATAAGTACTTGACTGTACCCAGCAACCTTCCGTCATCAGATTAGAAATCCGGGTGGTCCAAAGCCTAAGTACAGTGAGTTGCTTATCAAGTCAATATGATAGTCTCATGTCAAAGGGACACTTATACCCATTGCCTTTCTGTGAGTTGCTCAAGGCGGTAGAATACTCAGTAGAGGTGAGTCACTGTTCAGTGAATGTACTCCTATACTCACCCGCATGTCATACCAGTGTTATACACTCTTTGGTTTAAGAGAACAAACCAACCCATATGACATACAACGACCTACTCTTGATTACATCGTCGTCCTCCGTAACAACGTATCATTTGGCCACGAACATATTTAAGAGTTACTCAACAATTCGAATACATGTAACTCTAAGGACTATAACATATTGGAATTCTACTGGAAGATGTAAACTATATGTTGTACTGCCAAAGTAAATCATGTTCATATACATCAACTCATAACCGTCTACAAGCTAGACGATTGGCTGTAGGACACATTTCGTTAAGTAGCGTGTCTAGCAATCATGCCTCTCTTCTGACTATCAGAGACTAGATTCAAGGCCACCTTTAGAAATTGGCAATCTAACAGTATTCCAAGCCAGCAGATGAATACCATGACCATCTTGCATGGAGGCCCAGAGAAAGTCTCTAAAGCATCTCTCTATCCTCCTCAGATAAGTCCTCGGGACATCAACGTTGGATAGAAGATAAAGGGAAGAGAGGTGAGGACCGAGCGTAGAAGGGTGATCCTGGCCATCATAGATAACCCGTGACCTGCCAGCCATCAAGCCAGTCACAAACCCATCGCTCTAAGTCAAGGTAATCTCTACATCACGACTGTCTACCCATGATAGGGATTCCTAGATAAGATAGCTGGTCAGTCTGAGTAGTAATGCCCAAGATTTGGAGGATGACCTCCATCATTATAGCAGTAATTTTTGGACTAAAGCGGATCATGGACTTATGAAGATTAACTCTTTGACCAGATGCCTAACAGTAGAGTTGAATAATGGAAGCAAAGGTCACCACATTATGGATAGTAGCCTGATCCAGTAATATGCAATCATCAGCAAATAGAAAATGAGAGATCGAGGGGCCTGCGGAGCCGCCATAAAAGGGCAATGCGACAATCATCTTATGCCTGAGTGAACACACGCAAAAGATTGTTAGTAATAAGAATGAACAGGGGCATCCCTGATGCAGTCCAACAGTAGAATGGAACAAATCAGTTTGACTACCGTTAATAATAAGAGAGAATGACGACCTATGAATAAAGGCCATCAAATTTGAATTCATAAAGAGTGCGGTACAAAAAATTCTAGCTCATTCTGTCATAAGCTCGCTCCATGTCTAGCTTGACAGCCATGAGATACTGGCAGGCAAAAGATCTTTGAAGGTTGTGCATAAATTTCTGGGCTATAAAGATATTGTTAGTAATGCAACGATCTCTGATAAAGGCATCCTGCTCAAAAAAATAAGACGAGGTATCACATTCTGCAGGGGGTGACTATAATGCGCACCAGACCTTGTACAAGGTAGTGCAAGGCTGATGGGCCAAGAATGCTGAGCGGTGGAAGCATCAGAGCGCTTAGGCACAAGAGTGATGAAAGTTCGATTCCAATCAGCAGGAATGGATTTGGAATGGAAGACACTCTGGATAGCCTGCACGACATCTTGGCTCACTATAGTCTAGTAATGGCGAAAGAAGAAAGGCGGAAACCCATCAGGCCTAGGGGCCTTGTCAGGCCCAAGATCCCAAACAGCCTTTCGAATCTCATCCACTGCAATCGGCCTAATAAGAAGGTCATCTCCTCTACTGAGACCTTCTTAGCAGCTAGGACCGGGTGAACAAGAAACCCATTACCAATGCGCTCCAACCATCTAGACTGGAGAAGTAAAAAAGCTGATCCTGATGAAGTTAGTATCATCCTGGTAGTGTCCCGCTCGTTAGCAAGTCATCCACTACAAGAAAATACTGAAATAGCGACGCAAATTTAGCGACGCAATATTGCGTCGCTAAATTGCGACCACTTTGCGACGCCTTTGTGACAACAAATTATTGCGACGCATTAGCGACCATTAGCGACTCAATTAACCAAAAATCAAAAAAAAATTTAAATTTTTAATATTGCGACGCAAATATTGCGTCGCAATATTTTTAAATTAATTTTTTATAAAATATAAATATCAATAAATATTGCGACGCAATATTTGCGTCGCAATGTTTTTAGCAGAATTAAGAAAATTAAATTTTTAATATTGCGACGCAAATATTGCGTCGCAATATTTTTAAATTAATTTTTTATGAAATATAAATATCATTAAAAATATTGCGACGCAATATTTGCGTCGCAATGTTTTTAGCAGAATTAAATATTTTAAATTTTTAATATTGCGACGCAAATATTGCGTCGCAATATTTTTAAATTAATTTTTATGAAATATAAATATCATAAAAAATATTGCGATGCACTATTTGCGTCGCAATGTTTTTAGCAGAATTTAAAAATTAAATTTTTAATATTGCGACGCAAATATTGAGTCGCAATATTTTTAAATTAATTTTTTATGAAATATAAATATCATAAAATATTGCGACGCACTATTTGCTCGCATGTTTTTAGCAGAATTTTAAAAATAAATTTTTTATTGCGACGCAAATATTGCGTCGCAATATTTTAAATTAATTTTTTATAAATATAAATATCAATAAAAATATTGCGACGCAATTTTGCGTCGCAATGTTTTAAATTTTTAATATTGCGACGCAAATATTGCGTCGCAATATTTTTAAATTAATTTTTAATGAACTATAAATATCATTAAAAATATTGCGACGCAATATTTGCATCGCAATTTTTTAGCAGAATTAAATATTTTAAATATTTATATTACGACGCAATATTGCATCGCAATATTTTTAAATTAATTTTTTATGAAATATAAATATCAATAAAAATATTGCGACGCAATATTTGCGTCGCAATGTTTTTAGCAGAATTAAAAAAATTTAATTTTTAATATTGCGACGCAAATATTGCGTCGCAATATTTTTAAATTAATTTTTTATGAAATATAATATCAATAAAAATATTGCGACGCAATATTTGCGTCGCAATGTTTTTAGCAGAATTTAAAAAAATTAAATTTTTAATATTGCGACGCAAATATTGCGTCGCATATTTTTAAATTAATTTTTATGAAATAAATATTATACAAATATTGCGACGCAATATTGCGTCGCAATGTTTTTAGCAGAATTAAATATTTTAAATTTTTAATATTGCGACGCAAAATATTGCGTCGCAATATTTTTAAATTAATTTTTTATGAAATATAAATATCATTAAAAATATTGCGACGCAAGATTTGCGTCGCAATGTTTTTAGGAGAATTAAATATTTTAAATTTTTAATATTGCGACGCAAATATTGCATCGGTCGTCGCCGATCGGGATCAGGTCTTGGATCGAACGCAAACCGTCGGATCGTCGCCGATCTTGGACGGATCGCCCCGGTCCGAGATCGGTCGTGGCCGATCGGGATCAGGGCTTGGATCGATCGCAACCGTTGGATCGTCGCCGATCTCGGACGGATCGCCACGGTCCGAGATCGGTCGTGGCCGATCGGGATCAGGGCTTGGATCGATCGCAACCGTCGTATCTTTGTCGATCAGACCAATTGCCACGGTCCGAGATCGATCGTCGCCGATCGAGATCAGGCTTGGATCGATCGCAACCGTTGATCGTCGCGATCTCAGACGGATCGCCACGGTCCGAGATCGACCGTTGCCGATCGGGATCAGGGCTTGGATCGATCGCAAAGTCGGATCGTCGTCGATCTCGGACGGATTGCAACTGTTCGAGATAGGTCATGGCCGATCGAGATCAGGGCTTGGATTGATCACAACCGTCGGACCTTTGCCGATCGGACCGATTGCCGCGGTCCGCGATCGGTCATCGCCGATCGGGATCAGGGCTTGGATCGATCGCAACCGTCGGATCGTCGCCGATCTCGGACGGATTGCAACTGTCCGAGATAGGTCGTGGCCGATCGGATCAGGGCTTGGATTGATCACAACCGTCGGACCTTTGCCGATCGGACCGATAGCCGCGGTCCGCGATCGGTCGTCGCCGATCGGAATCAGGGCTTGGATCGATCGCAACCGTCGGATCGTCGCCGATCTCGGACGGATTGCAACTGTCCGAGATAGGATGTGGCCGATCGGGATCAGGGCTTGGATCGATCGCAACCATCGGACTTTGCCGATCGGACCGAAGCCGCGGTCCGCGATCGGTCGTCGCCGATCTCGAACGGATCGCCACGGTCCGAGATCGGTCGTCACCGATCGAGATCAGGGCTTGGATCGATCGCAACCGTTGGATCATCGCCGATCTCGGACGGATCGCCACGGTCCGAGATCGGTCGTGGCCGATAGGGATCAGGGCTTGGATCGATCGCTACCGTCGATCATCGCCGATCTCTGACGGATTGCAACTGTCCGAGATAGGTCGTGGCCGATCGGGATCATTAAAAATTTTATAGAATAAATTGTGATGCAATTTATCGTCGTCGTAATTAACATTAATTATAAATATAATCATTTATAAATATTAACAATAGCTTGCGACGCCTTAGCGACACACTTTAAAAAAATATAAATAAATATTGCGACAAAAATATATGTGTCGTAATATTATTAGAATACATATAACTGATTAAAATATTAAAAAATATTTGCGACGCAATTTGTCATCGCAATTATATAATAAATTAAATATTTTCATTTAAAAATATTTTAAAAATAATTGCGACGCACTTATTGCATCGCAATATATGTATAACTTTTTTATTAATCATTTAAATTATTAAAAAAATATTGCGACGCCTTAGCGACGCAATTATTAGAAAATAAAATTATTTTTCCCGCCAGGTGATGGCGCCAATTTAGCGACGCTTTAGCGACGCATTTATTGGCGTCGCTATATTTTCATAAAAGTATTTTTTTTACATTTATTAATGATGGATTAGCGAGGTCGCTAAGACAAAAAAAAAAAAAAATTTATTGCGACGCAATTAGCGACGCCAAATTGGCGTCGCTAATTGCCTATTTAAACCCCCCCCTTTCTTCTTTCCTCCTTCCGGTGACCTAGCCGCCGCCGCCGTGACTCCCCGCCCCCCCGAAACGCCGGCGATCTCCTCGACTCCCAGCCCCCCGAGGATCTCCTCCTACCGGCTACCACAAAGGTTAGCCCCAAAAATCCAAAAAAAAAAAATTTTTTTCTGTTTTTTTTTTTTAACCTGCTGCCGTCTTCTCCGGCCACGGCCGCTGCCGTGGCCGGCGGCAGTGGCCTGGCCACGGTGGTGGCCAGGCCACTGATATATAAAAAAAAAAAAATTTTTTTAAACAGGGGGGAGGGGAGGAAACCCCCCCCCCGCCCCCCCTTTGTTTTCACGGCCGTGGCCACGGCCGTGGCCGCGGCCGGACAAGGCGGCCACGGCCGCTGTGGCCGTCTTCTCCGGCCACGGCCGCTGCCGTGGCCGGCAGTGGCCTGGCCACGGTGGTGGCCAGGCCACTGATATAAAAAAAAAAAATTTTTTTAACAGGGGGAGGGGAGGAAACCCCCCCCGCCCCCCCTTTGTTTTCACGGCCGTGGCCGGCCGGACAAGGCGGCCACGGCCGCTGCCGTGGCCGTCTTCTCCGGCCACGGCCGCTGCGTGGCCGGCAGTGGCCTGGCCACGGTGGTGGCCAGGCCACTGATATAAAAAAAAAAAAAATTTTTTTTTAACAGGGGGGGGGAGGGAGGAAACCCCCCCGCCCCCCTTTGTTTTCACGGCCGTGGCCACGGCCGGGCCGCGGCGGACAAGGCGGCCATGGCCGCTGCGTGGCCGTCTTCTCCGGCCACGGCCGCTGCCGTGGCCGGCAGTGGCCTGGCCACGGTGGCCAGGCCACTGTATAAAAAAAAAAATTTTTTTTTTTAAACAGGGGGGAGGGGAGGAACCCCCCCCCCCCCCCCCCCCCCTTGTTATCTTGTCCGGCCACGGTGGCCAGGCCACTGTGAAGAAGAAAAAAAAACAAAAATATTGGGTCATAGCAGGGGAGAGGGGGAAACCGCACCCTTTTTTTTGTCCGGCCGTCTTCTCCAGGGCCGCAGTGGCCTGGCCTTGGTGGCCAGGCCACTGTAATGAAAAAAAAATATTTTTTTTTATAACAGGGGGCCGGGGAGGGGAGGAAACCCCCCCGCCCCTTTGTTATCTTGTCCGGCCATGGTCGTTGCCGTGGCGGCAGTGGCCTGGCCACGGTGGCCAGGCCACTGTGAAAAAAGAAAAAAAAAATTTTGGGGTCATAGCAGGGGGGGGGGGAAACCCCCCGCCCCCCTGGGAAAAAAAAAATAAATTTTTTTTAAGCAGAATGTTTATTTAATTTACATATTATTATGCAATAATTAATTTAAGCAGAATGTTTATGACAATAGTATTTGTGCATTTATACTCATTTACATTTGTTATGTTTTGATTATTTATATTTTGCTGCACTTGATGCATTACATTTGAAATGCTAAATAAAATGTTTGTTGTTATATTATTTTTTTTCAGCAACAAATTACTAGTTTCAATGATTTACATTTTAGTATTCGCAAACCTTTGTATTTGACACAATAATCTTAAAAAAGTTAGTGATTACATGTATAATTCACAAGATGTTAAGAATAACAAGCATAAGTTCGATTGTCTTCGGACTTTCATAATCACAGCACTTTAATTAACCTTTAGACCCGTTTGAGAATTTGTAAGCCTTAGTCTTGCAAATTCTCAAATTGTCCTGGTGGACAGTTTGGGAATATTTCTGTGACATGTTAGTTGCTAGTAATTGTCGTGGGGTGAGATTTCGGTTTGCATTTGCTCATACGTTCTCCTAGTGTGGCTTATATACCACACATGTAGGAGAACATATGGGGAAATGCTGCCGAAATTTCAATATTGCCGATCGATGATAATTAATAGCATAATAACATATCACAAAAAATATTCTTGATGGGATAGGGCCTTACCTTGTAGACATGGAGTGAAGGTAGAATTATTTAAGACACTTGAATTCTTGTGAAGTCTAATGACTAAACGCATCGCCTTATGGCCCGACACAAACTCAAGCCCTCTCTTTAGCCATTAACCTATGCATCGGTCCTTCCTAGCAATTGGTTGTAATTATATTAGTACATAAATATATCTAAATTATTTGCGTACTTATAAATGATTTAATTGGTTGTAATTAACCTTAATTAGTTGTGCCCAAGAAATAATTTAGATATATGTATAATACTAATATAGTTTTATTTTTGGTTTTAATTAATGCTTTACCAGACTTGTATAAGTCGGACAAAAATGAGCGGGACTCGCTCATGGATGTATGCAAGGATAAAAGATGGCTTGCTGAATCCAGATTTTCTGAATGGATTGGAAGAGTTTATCGCATTTGCATGTAGCCAACCTGAATGGATGGATGGGCCTAGGATTAGGTGCCCATGCAACTTCCACAGGTGTCAGAATAAAGCCTACAGAGATGTGGAAACTGTTAAGGTGCATTTGTGTAAGAAGGGTTTTGTGCCTGATTACTATGTTTGGTACTGTCATGGTGAACCAGAGGATATTCCAGCAGTTGTTATAGGCGAACAAGAGTCAATTCCCGTAGAAGAACCATTTGTGAATTTAAACACATATGAACAAATGGTTATGAATGCATCGGGTAATGACTTCAATCAGAATACATTTATGGAAGAACCAAACCCAGAAGCACAACAATTTTACGATATGTGAGTGCTGCCAATCAAGAATTGTATCCTGGGTGTGAGGGTCATTCCCAGTTCTCTACAGCTGCTCGAATGTTGAATATTAAGGCAGAACATCGATTATCAGAAAAGGCGTTCAATTCTGTAGCTGAGTTAATCAAAAGAAATTCTGCCAAATGATAATGTTGCCGCAGACAGTTTTTACGCAACAAGAAGTTGTTGCGTGGGCTTGGGCTTCCAGTTAATAAGATCGATTGTTGCTTGAACAATTGTATGATATTTTGGGGTGAAGACTCAGAGCTGAGATGGTGTAAGATTTGTGGGCAATCGGTTCAAAACACCGAAGGAGGAGCCGGTACAAGTAGGAGGAAAAGTGTGCCTTACAAGAGGATGCATTACTTTCCTCTTACCCCCGCCTGCAGAGATTATATAGATCTGAGGCAACAGCTGCTGATATGAGATGGCATGCCGAACATGAATCTAAAGAGGATGAAATCGGCATCCATCAGATTCAAAGGCTTGGAAGCAGTTCAATGAAAATCATCCTGTTTTCGCTGAAGATATAAGGAATGTGAGATTAGGTCTTTGTACCGATGGCTTCCAACCATTTGGTCAAGCGGGGCAACAGTATTCATGTTGGCCTGTGATACTGACTGTATATAACCTTCCTCCGTGGAAGTGCATGAAAGATCCTGCAATGTTTTTAACCGTTTTGGTTCCAGGACCATCAAATCCTAAGGAAAAGATTGATGTCTTTCTGCAACCGTTGGTGGCCGAATTGAAAATGTTGTGGGAAACAGGAGTGGTAGCCTACGACATTTCTATGAAACAAAATTTCTTAATGAGAGCTGCTTTGATGTGGACAATAAGTGATTTTCCGGCATATGCAATGTTGTCGGTTGGAGCACTGCTGGACGTCTGGCATGCCCTCATTGCATGTATGATTCGGATGCATTTACATTGCCAGAAGAGTGGTAAGCAGTCATGGTTTGATAACCATAGGAAGTTCTTGCCACCAAATCATCCTTACAGGCGTAACTTGATCGCCTTCCGGAAGAACAAAGCAGTCACAAAATTTGCCGAACCGGTTAGGTCCGGCACGGATCTATTTGATTCTATAGAGAATTTGGGGTTGATGTATGCATGGAACCAGATGCAGATAGAATAATAGCCGTATATGTAAAGAACATAACTGGAAGAACGAAGTATATTTGGGATTTGCCTTATTGGAGCACAAAATCTCATCCGGCACAACTTGGATGTCATGCATATAGAGAAAAATTTCTTTGATAACATATTTAACACGGTGCTAAACATCCCGGGAAAAACAAAAGATACTGCAAAGTCAAGAGAAGAACTTAATCAGTACTGTAGAAGAGGTGATTTGAGAAGGAGTGCCGATGGGACCTCCTAAAGCATGTTACACTCTTGACAGAAATTCACGAGAAGTTTTATGTAACTGGCTAAGAGGGTTAAAATTTCCAGATGGTTATGCCTCAAATATCGGTAGGTGTGTGGACATGCATAAGCTCAAGTTGTTCGGCATGAAGAGCCATGACTGCCATGTTTTCATGCAACGATTATTACCTATAGCTTTTCGTGAGTTGCTTCCGCAACATGTCTGGAAGGCAATTACGGAGCTCAGCTTTTCTTCAAGGAGTTATCTGCCGCAGTCATTACTTCTGCATCAATGGCAAGGCTTGAGGAGGAAATTCCAATTATTTTATGCAAGCTTGAGCGAATATTTCCTCCCAGTTTTTTTGACTCAATGGAGCATTTACCGGTTCACTTGCCATACGAGCGAGCATAGCTGGTCCTGTGCAGTATCGCTGGATGTATCCATTCGAGAGGTAAATATACATCATTAAGATATGTTGACATTTGAAATATTATTTCATTGCTTGAAAATTCGTTAATTTTTTGTTGCAACTTTACATATAGGTATCTTAAGAAGTTAAAAAATAATGTGCGTAATAAGGCAAGGGTTGAAGGTTCTATATGCAATGCACACTTGGTCGAAGAAGTTTCAGCTTTGCCTCACATTACTTTGAGGGTCACGTCACACGAGGAGCCGAAATCATGGTCGTACGATGACGTATGTGTGGACGAAGCAGAAGCTAATGACGTAGAATATCAATTTTTTAAAGCTATCGGCCGTTCATTTGGTGGGCAGAAGTCAAGAAATCTTAGCGATATGGAGTATAATGCAGCATATTACATCCTAATGAACTGTCGAGAAGTCGATCCATATATTGAGTAAGTGTATACTTCAATGCTAAATTGAAAATTTAAATTTATAATAATATACCATAATATTTAATTTCTAACAGTAGTTTTCATCCTTTTCATCCCATAAGGATGTTTTGTGATAGACAACGACAGATGAATCCGACATCAGTCAAGTTGCAATTGGGCAGAAATTAGAACGGAGTGCTTACTGGTTTTATGAATTTGTGAGTAGTATCACTCAATCAATTTCGATAATGGCAATTATTTTTTGAATTGGAGTCAATAGCTTATTAATTTATAGGTCAACGGTCCATGGTCGACACCGACAATATTTCATTAAATGTCTATCGCAATGGCCATTGAAGACCGTAACAACCTCTACGGCTATTTTGTAAATGGTACAAATTTCAGATTGAACGATTAGCAGCTTCAGAGGCACTCAGAACTGGGGCGTGTGTGTAAAAGGAGAAAGTGTTGGAGCAAATATGCAGGATTATTATGGAAAGTTAGTAGAGGTGGTTGAAGTTGAATATCCCGGTGGCCTTTAAAACGAACCGTATTGTTTCGTTGTGATTGGTTCGATCCGATAATTCCTGTGGCAAAAGGGTTCATAACGACTATAATTTGGTTGAAGTGAACCATCGACGAAGATTACAGAAATATGACCCATTCATCCTTGCATCCCAAGCTCGCAAGTCTTTTACTGCGGATATCCAAGTTTGCGCAACGACAAGCGAGATTGGTGGGCCGTTTCTAAAATCGTCCCACGTTCAACAATCGTATTAGAGGAGAGTTCATCAAGTCAATCAGCCGAGTGCCCTGCATTTCAAGAGGATGAGATGGAACTGCATGCAATTGAGGACGACACAAGAGCTCCTGAAACATCACTTAGATCCAAGTGGTGATGTCCAAAATTGCGGATGCAAATGTTCGGTTCCTTCCGATAATGAAACTGATTCGCAATCCGATACGGCATCAGATGTTGAACCAACATTTCACGAAACAATGACACGATTAAACATAAAGGTTTTAAATTTAACTTTTTTCTAAGTGTTAAATCGTACATAGTCAATCATTAATGTAATTTAATTGTGTGAATCCTTAGATTTTCAGTATGAGGGGCAGAGGTAGATCTACGACGAATTGGGTGAGCAGGACGTAGTTTGGATCCTTCGAATCAGATCACATGAGCGTCGGAGATGGAGAGTTTGGATCTCCAGCAGAGGCGCAGCCTTCGACCTCTGCACCAGTATTACCATCTACCCGATCGGCACAGACCTCCGAGGTTCTTCCGCCTTCGGCCGCACTTTACTTCGACTTGATGCTCAGGGGATGTAAGTATATTATTACAAATATTGTTAATGTTTAAGTCATTAACTTATAAAACTTGCATTTTTTTAACAGATTCATTGAGCAGCATCATG
>UESW01005105.1:926302-985631 GCA_900491605.1 Calamus simplicifolius | reverse complement strand
TGGAGTTTTTTACAAGCTCACAATTCAAACTTATTGTTTTACCCTAGGATCACAATGAACCCAGCTGGTTTTCATAGGATCACCAGCACAAAACCTCTCACAAGCCTCTTAGCTTGCACAAGGCCAAACTGCCCCCTTGATTTAATCACCTAATTGAATCCACTTACAAATATAATAAAAGGTTTAGTTACAGAAAAAATAAAGCTTCAAAATGAGCAAATAAAATAATGCAATCAAATAGAAATAGAATGAGTCTGATTAGAAGATTTCTAAAGTTGAGCTTTTTTTCTTTTCTTCCTTTTCTCAATTTGATCTTTCTCAAGATATGCTTCAAGTTTTGGAAGATTCTTTGACGTTGAAGCTTTTGAAGAACCAGGACTCTCTTCTTCTCCTTTTGATTTGATAAAAATCCTTCAAGATTAGCTTCGGATTCTTGGGATTTTTCTTAACCTCTATTTTCACTCTAAGGCTTTTAAAATTTGAATGTTTTCTCTTTGATTTTTCTCTTTCTTCTTATTTTTTTAATCAATCCAGAGCTCTTACTTATAATCACCTTTCAAATCCACTTTTAGAAGAAAACTAGCCGTTATTTGTAGTTGGAAGAGTATTTAGCATGAATAGAGAAAGAGTCGTTGAAGTCCATTGGAGAAATATCAGATTCTGAAGCCATCTCTGATGGTTTTGGAGTCAGCTCCTGATAGGCTTGAGTCGATGCGAACAGACTTTGAGTCGGCTCGAACATAGGTTATCCAAAAAGTGAAGTGTCAGCCCATAGAGGAGTTATCTCTTGCTTTGCTGGAGTCAGTTCAAATTCTTCGAAAGTTGACTCGAACTAATGCAGGAGTCAACTCGAGCTGAACGCCAAATTTGCAAGTCTCTGTATAATTGACCAAGTTGATTTGGACTACTACTGGAGTCGACTCTCGCTCATCATAGAAATGAGGTCTCTCTATCTTCTAACCAAGTTGACTCGAGCTACTGTTGGAGTCGACTTGAGCTCATTGCAGAAATGAGGTCTTTCTATCTTTCTGATCGAGTCAACTCGTGACTCTGCAGGAGTCGACTCGAGTCCATGCCAAAAGTGCCAATGTGTGCCGAAACATGCCGAAGTCGACTCCTTGACAGTAGGAGTCGACTCTAAGTGCTGAAATTAACATTTAAAGTGAGACTCAAGACTAAGCTCGATTTTTCTTATGATTTTGAATGATTAATGGTTTAAATCTTTGAAACACTTAATCAAAATCATTAGTAGTTTTTGTTATTCATCAAAATCAATATATGGGTCAACAATCTTTTCTTTTTTGATGATGACAAAGACACTGAGTATATGCATAGAAATTTGAAGCATAGACATTAAATCAACCAATTTTCAATAAGATCAATATATTCAATAAAATCTTTGATAAAACTCCTTCATTAGATATTGTTTATTAAAGATAACTATATTGAAAACAATTTAAACAACTCAACCAATTTGATATTTTTTATTTTAAACAAACAACTCAAACAACTCCCCCTGAGTATGTGCATACCATTTATCCATTAAATCAATATGCATATACATACCAATTCTCCCTCTTTTTTATCATCAACAAAAAATTTAAAGAATCATAGGGTAGATATAGCTCAGGATATATATGAAATATTCATAGAATTACATACAAAGAGAATACATTCAAAGAGAATCATTGCATAAGATCTGAAATAACAACTTCATTAATATCATAAAGGTTTCATACATGATCATACATATGATATCACTATTAGAGTAAGGTTGTTGGTTCAAGTACAAGCATATCAAACCAAATTGCAAAATACAATATATCATTACAAGTCCTAAATACAAACTATATAGCTCTAATTCCTAAGTAAAACTATATAATCAAATATCTAAGGGTAGGGTAGGCTGGAAGATCTGAAGATCCTCTTTAACTGCTCCAATATTTCTCCCATGCCATCCTTCCGAGTCTTCTTAAAGTGGTTCATCATCTCTTCAATTTGTAATACTACATGTTGAATATCCACTTGGAGTTTTGCTGAAGAATTGGAGTAGACATTACCATCATCAGTTAAACTTTTAAGTCTTTCAGAGATGATTCCAGACTTGTTTTAAAACATTCAGTTGAGATTTTAATTATGTCTTCCACATTGCTTAGTCTTTCATCAAATCCATATATCAACTGTCTAACTGAAGAAACATTATTTTATTTCACACCGAGAAATCTCAAAAATACTGGAATATAAACAACGTAGAAACCAGTAACCAAGTCCACGACATCCTATCTTGAAATGTGTATATGTTTATAGCATAAAGAAGCAACATATGCTATGTATTGTCTCGTCAATTATTAGATATATGGGTAAAACCTCTCTAACTCTCTCTGCGTAGATCCACACAATAGACATACTATGAAGAGCGACCAAGTTTTATTAGGGGTGACTCACCCACTAGGGTTGGGTGTCATCGACCTGCTTTCCCATCTATCTGTAACAGAATTCGGCGAATAACGAAGAGTATTTTGCAGTAAGACGGCATCTTCACTCACTGGAACGTCGGTCTCCACCACTTTCTCTCTGCTCTCTATACCTTTCAACACCTCTAGAACCTCCTTAATGGATGGTCTCATCTCTCCCTCGAATTGCAAGCATCTGAACGCAAGTTCAGCAACCAAGGTGATCATCGTCTTCATCTTCCAGTCTGTCTGAAATCCAAGACTTGGATCCACCAACTGGTCCAGTTGGCAATTCTGGATCTTACTCATTGCCATGCTTGCCAAATTGATCTCGTGATGGGTCCTATTGGTATCGACGGCCGGTTTTGATGATAGGAGCTCTGCTAGCACTACTCCGAAGCTATAGACATCACTTTTATCGGTGAGCTGGTAGCATTCGAAGTACTCGGGATCAACGTAACCAGGGGTGCCTTGCGGAGCGGTGGATACATGGGTTGCGTTAAGCGGGAAGAGTCGTGACAGCCCAAATCAGCTACTTTCACATGAAAGTTGCTGTCAAGCAAAATGTTGTTGGTCTTGACATCCCGGTGTATAATTTCTGGCTCAACTGCATGGAGGTAGGCAAGTGCGTCAGCTGTTTCAATGGCAATGCTCAACCGGATAGGCCATGTCAGGGCTCCTCCCTGTGCACGAGGGCCATGGAGGTGATCTGCGACGGTGCCGTTGGACACGTACTCGTACACGAGTAGGAGTTCACGGCTGTGACGCGAAGTGCAACCGTAGAGGGAGACAAGGTTCGGGTGGCGAAGGCAGGAGAGGATTTCGACCTCATTCATGAACTGCTCGACACGCTTGTAGTTGTGCTCATACAGTCGCTTGACCGCAACCACACGCCCATCTCGGAGCTTTCCTGTAGAAAGGCAAAGCACCAGTTTATGTTTATATAGTTCATCAATGAATACATTTGTCCAATTTATAGAGTCTTATAGATTTAGGGGGCAGGGAAAAATGTGGTAATCTGAACAACAAAGGCAGACACATTAGTCTCAGTGGGCACGGCCAGAATAATCTGGAACCAAAATGTTTCGAGTCAGATGCAAAGTTGTTTGTACCTTTATAGACGATACCAAAGCCACCATCACCAAGTTCTTTGGAGGCACTAAAGCCATTAGTGGCCTCCTCGAGTTCCTCATAGGCGAAGATGGTGGTCTGATACTCTGTTCTTCCCAACTCGGGGTCGTTCTTGGAGTATGTCTCGGAAGAAGCACTTCGGCCAAGCAGGATTGAAGAGCTTGAACGCTGCTTCCTCTTCCTTCGCTTGTTCCAGAAAAGGCAGAGTACGCTTGAAGCGATGATGCCTCCCACGCCGGCACCAACTCCTGCTCATGATAACAACAGGAACCACATAACTGCATGATCATTGCATAAGAAAAAGAGAATTTTGAAATATTAGAATGCTCAACATTATTGTTCAAGAAAAATTGAAATGAAAAAACTTATTCCACTTTCTCCATAGTTAGTATTATTGATGAAATATGACTAGTAGAACGGTGTGATGCTCTCCGTTGCTTTAAGAGGTTAATAAAGACAAATAATTTATAGCCAGAGATATTTATGTTAAATTATAGAACTTCTGCTCCACTGAGCTGAAAACTGATAGGTTTTCAGCACCCCGATTATTCTCAAACAATTTCTAGTGATTTTTTTTTTTTTTTTGGAAAACAAGGATAATAAATAGAGATCTTGATACCATGTGAGCTATAAATCACCAACTATCAAAGTATCTTCAAATATTGTGCCAAAAAATATGATATCACATGATGTTAAGCAAGATGAAAAGCATTTGAAGAGGCTGGGTTGGTTGGAGTTAACATGTTCATTACCTATTCCAATCTTCCTCCCTGTATTGCTTTTTGCTGCATCAAATAATCCACAACAAACAGAGATTAGTACAGAAGAAAATGATCTCACAAGTTTTATCACAAATTAGAACTCTCAGAAAAATCTGTTTCCCTTAAGACTTGTCTATCTTCCATTCATAAAATTAACAAGTTTATAAGGAATTGCCACTAATATAAACCTTAAACTTCGAGGTGCAATTTCATAAGCTAGTTTAATTGGTTAAAACCAGTAGCTAGCAGTGATACCTAGATGCTTAAAAACATTATGAAGATTTGACACACATAGAAGTTATAGAAATTTACTTTGGCATTCCTTGTTGCATAGGCACTTGAAATCTCGTCCAATGTCATGTTCGATGATGTTCTGATCCGAGTCCCCTTTATGATGCAAGTAACGGGCAGACTGCATGGAAAGCTCATCACCATATTCACTGAATGATAGGTTCCATTCAAGCAATGGGCTAGGATTGCTCCAACACTTTTCATGATCAGGTCCTTCATTCTCTGAACTATTGCAAAAGAGATGCTCGTAACCACTGCAATGACTACGATTATAGATTTTGTGGAAGATGTCGGTAGAAAAATTATGATCACTCGGCATGCAGTTGAACAAATCCTCAGATAGATGAATTGGAGGAGCAAATTCATAACGTAAATTGCAGTCTGGCATCTTCGAGTAATTGCCCAACTCTGGGTCTAGAATTATGGTCGATCTGGTAGGGTAGTCAATATTTTTTAAGACATACCCGGGCTCATGTCCATAGAAGCGGACGATTGCCGTGGAGTCATGATCACAGACGACCTCATGACGCCCTTTGCATTCAGGATAGGTGGGTTTTTTGGGAGTAGCAGGGTTGTTTGTGTAGAAAGGAAAAATTATTTCAAAATCGACGCATGGTAGCCGATCCGGTGGGCATGAGCAACGAAGATCGGGGAAAACGAAGAAGATGAAGAAGGGGATTATGAGGCAGGAAAAGGAGAGAGGCATGATAAGTGACACTACGAGCTTTGCAACACACTACACTAGGAACAAGCAGACCTGTTGAGCTTTTCAATTCCGATACGGATGCTGATTCCTGGCGATCTGAGTTTGACTCGGTCTGAAGGACTAAGACGCGTGGTAGAAGTAGAACCAAGAGGTTGGGCCCCACCGCAGCCCCGTGAAACGTACTACAAGGGGTAGAATTTTTCAGTCTTTGTGCCCTTGACTTCTACAGGATGCTGGAGAAGAGGGGGGACCCAAAAAAAACAAAAAGAAAAAAACTGATCGGAAGAGCGAAGGATTTTCTTAGGGCTTTTTCTATCATACTTCTTGCCGTATGCAGGTAATATCGTAAATGATAGTAAGTTCAAAAGTATCAGGACATTAATAAAAGCCTAAAAGCATTGAATGGGAGCGTCAAGAAGGGATGTAATTGAAGTTCAGCTTTCAACCAAACTTCAAAAAACTACAGAAACTAAACTCTTTCATTTTTTAAACTTGGCACCTTGGTGTTAGGAGGAAGAGGCGAGGTTCCATGCAATTTTGGCTCTGCTTTTAAGTATTTTTGAATACTGGTAAGAAAAAATGGAACAAAATTCAAAACCTAGCAGCTTGAGGTAATTTATGATCAAAAGAGACTTTTCAAAGCCATAAAGAAGTGCTTCTGGTCCTCCTCATATCTATCTTCTAGCCATACGCTTTTAGTTTTTTCATCAAATATTAGGCACTATTTGATATTAATCTTCGTATATTTGATTGGGTATGATTTTATATTGCATATGATTCTCAAATTACCGCATATTTGATTAAAAGTGATTCTTTATTAGAGGTAATTCTTAGATCATCATATATGTAATTGGATATAATTACATGATTCTTAGATTGTCATTATTTGATATAGCATGATTTTATATTGGACCTGATACTTGAATTGCTATATATTTGATTGAGTGTGATTTTATATTGAATATAATCTCATATGGTTATAATTTTGATTTTCTATATTTATTAGATGTGATCTCTGTATATTAGTTGTATATTCATTTTATTTTATTTTTTTTTTATTTTAATCAATAAATAATTCTTGCCTTATAATGTTACATATGTCATAGCAACTATTTGCATATATTTGCACCAATGCAACGGAACAATGGGTCATACAGAATTTAGCATCAAATATCCAGTAAAATTTTACTTTCTTATATATATATATATATATATATCATTTCTATACATTTTAATATATAAATATGATATAATCAGGAGAGTGTCTCCCTTCTTCTATTTTTTTCTTTTTATTTTTTAAAAATCCTGCAGCTTTCGATCAATTCATTAGATTTGGAAAATGGCGAGGCCTTTCAGATCGATAAAGCAAAAGCAAGGCGGTACACAACAATGCGAGGAATGCACGGATGCAATGGAGTGGCTGTTTGTTATAACTTTAGTACCAACCAAATTGAAAACAAATCAGAAGAGGATGATGAATGATGAGTAGGCATATCATCTGATGGAAGTCTTGAGTGAAATCTTCCTGGCATCCATGAGTTCCAAGTCTCCTCTCGTTATGTTCAAAAGAGGAAAAACTTGTGCTCTTCCATTCTGAAAGGAGAGTGGGCCTACAATTAAAATGAAGTCTTGACTCAACCAAGTCTCCTCACATAATTCCACAGCGGAAAAAGTTGCACCCCATCGATTTTGACCGGAAAGTTTGTCTCCAATTAAGGATATCTCAACACCACTCATTCTAACTGAAATGAGGAAAAAAAAAAGAGAACCAAACAACTTTTTAAAAAAAAAGTTCTGTTCAATGAAGCGGCAAAGTGATGGTGGAGTCTAATGATGAAATAGGATGAGAAGATTTGGAAAGAACGATGCGAGGGAACAAATACAAATACCCTGTAGATGATGTTCCAAAGTTTGGTCATTGTTACTATTTAGTGAGCTGCAATATGCCCAAGCCTGCATCAATATATGTTCAATTTCTGTAGCTAGAAACATTTTATATTGAATCAGGACTAAGAAACTTAAATAGTTTATTTTGGTTAATAGTTTTGGGTGAGATCATCAGTCATTATAAATGGTACTAGAAAGGTTCTAAACCATGGCTTGTGTAGATGACGAGACACTGGAGCACTAATTCTTTCGTACAAATATTGAATATATGCTAGGGTATGTGATAGCTTGTGTACACATGTATTTATTCGTACATATGCCAAGAAAATGTAGAGTACTTAGACAGAATTAAGAAACTTGAATTATATTTCTCATATTATTACACATGGTATTAAAGCTAATCCAAATCATGATATATGTGGACTAGGGGATGGTTGACTTAAAATGTAGGATGAAGGATTAAAGATGCACGATTGAATAATTCAAAGAGACTTTTGTTAAGATAATAAAGTTTTTCAATCATGCAAAAAAAAAAAAATAAATCAACACAAACTTAGGCCCCTATGAACAAAGTGCTAGCAATGCCCTCAAAATTTAGGGTTATTTCAAGTAAAGGTATGCAGAGGATTTTCACCCACTTACAAATAAATGTGAGTGAAAGTGATGCTTTGATACAAAAAAATTTGTGCAGACTTATGTATTTAGTTCCAAAACATTGCATCTCTCTCCACATACATACATATATATATAAATATTTATACATACACACATATATATCTACATACATACACATATATATATATAATATACATACATATACATACATACATTTATGTATATAAACATATATACAATATACATATATACATATATACATACAAATGTATATATGTATACATACATACACACATAACATATAATTAATTATATTCAAAAATAACTAAGTTTAAGATTTGATTATTTTTGATCTCCTTGCATCCATATGAATTCTGAAGTTACCCTACCTTTTTCATCCTTTGAATTTTTAGTATTCACACACTGTGTGAATTCAAAGATAAGAAAAATAATCAAATTTAAACTTGACTATATCGAAATACAGTAAAATCTATCTTATATATATATATATATATATATATATATATATATATATATATAAGTGAAGAAATTTAAATAATATGTTTTTGATTAATTTTTGTGAATTCTTAGGTTGTTGCAATAAAAGATGAATTAAGGTGTGTTGGATGTATATACAAAAGTTAGCTCACCGGTTATTGTTGTAGCAAAAGATAAATTAGTTGAGGCATACATGCTGATACAAGGTCTCAGATTGTTATCATTGGAAGGGACGTGTGGACGGTTAGGAAATAGTCATCATCTTTTATGTCAAGTTGGAAGCAAAGTGTGAACGGCGAACTTAGATGTGCACCTGATTGGTCAAGTAGTTAAGACTTCCTAAAAACGTGTGAGCAGTGGTCAAGTTGGAAGATTTTATTGAGGGACAAGGGTCAACAATGATTCTGTAATTTGGTATTAAATTTATGTACATTTAATTATTTGTTTCACTGGCACGGTAGACACGCACGGGAGACTTGTTGACCTTATCTTCTCCTGAGGGCCAACCGCAGCAAACTACTGCCACGACCAACGCGATCAGTTTATTCTGTTCCTCGAGCTGACTTAATTATTTTTTCACCCAATAGAAAAGATAAAGAAATGGTGGTAGATCAGGTGTTGCAGAAATCTCATGATGCCATTTTGTAGAGTCATCAAAATATAATATAACAATAGAAAATTATGCTACACATCTTTTCCCGCCAAAACATTCATTTAGAATCAGCTGGCACAGTGTCTTTGAATCCTATGGTTTTACTTGTCTGCTTACAATGTGGCACATGCAATTCCGTGTTATGTTTACCATAATGCTGCAACATTTTAAGAAACTCATCTCTCTCATTCCCTCATGGCGGTGGCTGATGAGATAGGATTCTCATGTTATTGGGAAGTGATGGGGCTAATGAAGCAACATTTAATCAACGATGGAGATTACATTTTCAGATGGACCCCTCATCTAATGGAGCTGATAAGGCAGCATCCAACCAACGATGGTGATAATCCTTTCAGAGCAACTCCAATCGACCCTTCGAGTAGGATCTTGACCCGACCATCCGGGTAGAACCTCCAGCAGGCCATTTGGGTAGGATTTTCAGTCGGTCACCCGAGTAAGATCCCTTGTGGGGACCATCTGTATGGCTCAACTGCTCAAGCTGCTCGTACAATTTTCTCACTATCTGGAACATCCGCAGAGATGTGGAAGACAAATCCGACGAATCCTGGCTGCTCAGGTCCGACAAATCCTGCCAACCCGGTGACGGCCGACTAGGCTTGACAAGTCCTACCAACCCAGCGATGACTGCTCAAGTCTGGCAGACTCTGCCAATCCTGACATATCACATGGGGAACAAACCCTACCAATCCTAACACGCCATGCAGGGAGCAAATCCTACCAATTCGGTTACGCTGCGGGCTGCACCTTGACAATCAGTTACGCCGTGACCCCTATGAACTTCAATAAAATGGGCAAGAGGGATTCCTGACCAAGTAAATATGACACACGCTCACACAGAGCATCTTTCTCTTTCTAAGACACTCGAGCTTTCCTCTAAGCTCACGGCTATTGCCCAGAGTGCTAACTTGAGCGTCGGAGGGTCCTCACTGAAATCTTCAGCCGAAGGGACTTTTTGCAGGCTACCGATCGAGAGAAGCCAACCGAAGGATTCTTAGCTCGTCGGAGAAGGCGATTGGGCACTCACCGACGATCAAGGAAGATGACTTGGCGATAACAGACTAGTGCACTAGGAAGGGAGGAAGAGCGGATCAGTAATGGTGATGATGCATGCTCGAGAAGCCTCCACCATCCGTGTGGAAGAGCCTTCCTAGTAGGTCGAGCAGCAGGAGGCCAGTCTCCCTACTCTACCATCACCACCACCTCAGACCACCTAGCCGGATCAGCTCGCCACCCTTACCCAGCAAGTCCAAGCACTGGTGGCTATGGTCGAGGAGCTGCAAGAGCAGCACTCGGTGGCTACACAGCAGCAACCAAGGGCCCTCTCATCCCTTGCAACCGCTGCTCAGGCCAATCGTCAATTTACTCGCGAGAGGTCTTCCTATCGGGAGACTCACCGCCGCCATGCCTCACTGGAGTGCTGCCACCGTGAGGCCCCCAAGAGGCCTCGATCTTCCACTTGCCGTTCGAGTAGTCCCTCTCACGAACGGTGGAATGGGAAGGAGCCTGAACAGGGACACCGTTATTGGCACCACCCCTCTCCCTATTTATCTCTTGAATCATCGAGAGAGTGCTCCACTGACAGGCCCATAACCGCAAGATGAAGCAATGCCTTGGTGAGTACAATCGTCAGCTGGAAGAGCTCAACTGTAGGCTCACCGACTAGCCAGAGAACTACGATAACTGTCCCCCTCTCACCCGTCGCATCATAGAGGAATCGATCCCTCACTAGTGCTGCCTCCCTCATACAGTTTCAAAGGGCTACCAATGCTCTCCTCAGCATTGCCTTCCCTGCTACTCTTCGGAAGGCCACCCGTGCCTGGTACTTCCACCTCCAATCGCGCAGCATCGACTCCTTCAAATAGTTGAGAGGGCCTTTCTGACTCACTTCGATGCCTGCCGAAGGATCCCTCGGGTAGTAGATAGTCTATTCTCCATCCAATAGAAGGACAAAGAATCCCTCAAGGATTTCATGGTTCGCTTCAAGATGGCCGCCTCGAGGTCTATCACCTCGACGATTTTGTTGCCACCCTTGCTCTGAAGCACGGCCTTCGTCCCTCCTGTTTCACCTACTCCCTCGATAAAAAGCCTCCCAACTCCTACGCGGAGCTCTTGAGTTGCGTGCAGAAGTATATCTGTGCCGACAAACCTTACTCTACAAGGAGGGAGGCGAACGGGAGGCCCAGCAAGAAGCAAGCCTATGAGGAGCCAGGCGAACCTCATCCCCAGAAGCCAGATCCTCCATGTTGGCCAGACAACCGACATAGAAATTTTTACCCCAAGAAAGATAACTTTACCCCTCTTCTCACTCCTAGAGTGCGCATTCTGATGAAGATAGAGGGGGAGCAATATCTCAAGCGCCCCCATTCTTTGAAGCCATCGACCACCCTAAACAAAAATCTCTATTGCCGATTCCATCAGGACTATGGCCACGACACAGAGGAGTGCTGCCACCTGAGGTGTGCCATCAAGGACCTGATCCAGCACGGCTACTTGGGGAAGTATGTCCAGGAAAGACCCCTAGCTGCTCTATGTTAGGCAGGCCCTCCATCTGCTCATGCCAACATCGACAACACTCTGATCGAGAGAACAATCGACATGACCTCCTGGGGGACAGGCCACACCTCCAAAAGGCCACGGGAGGAAGAAGGGGTGAAAACTGTAATCCCTTTCTTAGAAAGGGACCTACTGGGGTGAACAATCCAAACAATGATGGCATCGTCATTTCCATAATGATTGCCAAACATCATATAAAGAGGATTCTAGTTGATAGTGGAAGCTTCGCAGACATCCTCACTTACGATGCATTTGTTTGGATGAATCTCACTCTCGATTCTCTCCAAACTGTGTCCGCAACCCTAGTCGGTTTCATGAGAGACTCTATAAGAGTTGAAGGTGAAATCACTCTCCTCATCACAACTGGAACCCTGCCTTGTCAAAGCATGGTATTCATGAGGTTCATGGTCGTTTGAGTGTCACTGGCCTATAACGCCATACTCGGACGCTTCGGTCTGAACCTCTTAGATGCGGTCATCTCCACCGAACACCTTCTTGTCATGTTTTCCATCAAAAATGAAATTGGTGAGATGCATAGTGACCAGAATCTGGTGCAGTTGTGTTATCACCCTTAGCCCTCGTGAAGCAGTCATACCATCGACTTCAACACTTGTTGGCCCAGATGGCAACCTAAGAGGGAGGGTGAATTGGGTTCTTAAAAATTTTAAACTAATTTAACAAATAATGCTAATATGCTATGATTAAATAAGTGTAAGTGCAGTGAGATATAATCCAAGCAGGGTATAGAGAAGAGAGATGAGAGAAAAGAGTCAAGCATGGCAAACACAAGAATTTTATAGTGGTTTGGTATTAAATACACCTACGTCCACTCCCAAGGATCTCTTGGGCCTTACTATAATTTCCTGATTATAGTGGAGTTGTTTTACAAGCTCACAACTCAAACTTATTGTTTTACCCTGGGATCACAATGAACCTAGCTGATTTTTATAGGATCACTAGCACAAAACCTCTCACAAGCCTCTTAGCTTGCACAAGGCCAAACTGCCCCCTTGATTCAATCTCCTAATTGAATCCACTTACAAATATAATAAAAGGTTTAGTTACAACAAAAATAAAGCTTCAAAATGAGCAAATAAAATAATGTAATCAAATAGAAATAGAATGAGTATGATTAAAAGATTTCTAAAGTTGAGCTTTTCTTCTTTTCTTCTTTTTCTCAATTTGATCTTCCTCAAGATATGCTTCAAGTTTTGAAAGATTCTTTGACGTTGAAGCTTTTGAAGAACTAGGGCTCTCTCTTCTCCCTTTGATTTGATGAAAATCCTTCAAGATTAGCTTCAGATTTTTGTGATTTTCCTTAACCTCTGTTTTCACTATAAGGCTTTTAAAATTTGAATGTTTTCTCTTTGATTTTTCTCTTTCTTCTATTATTTTTTAATCAACCCAGAGCTCTTACTTATAATCACCTTTCAAATCCACTTTTCGAAGAAAACAAGCCATTATTTGCAGTTGGAAGAGTATTTAGCACGAATAGAGAAAGAGTCGTTGAAGTCCATTGGAGAAATATCAGATTTTGAAGCTGTCTCTGATAGTTTTGGAGTCAGCTTCTGATAGGCTCGAGTCGATGCGAATAGACCTCGAATCAGCTCGAACATGGTTATCCAAAAAGTGAAGTGTCAGCCCATAGAGGAGTCATCTCTTGCTTTACTGGGAGTCAGCTCAAATTCTTCGAAAGTTGACTCGAATTAATGCGGGAGTCGACTCGAGCTGAACGCCAAATTTGCAAGTCTCTGTATAATTGACCAAGTTGGCTCGAGCTACTGTTAGAGTTGACTTGAGCTACTGTTGGAGTAAACTCTCGCTCATCGTAGAAATAAGATCTCTCTATCTTTCTGACCGAGTTGACTCGATCTACTGTAGGAGTCGACTTGAGCTTGTTGCAAAAATGAGGTCTTTCTATCTTTATGAATGAGTCAACTTGTGACCCTGCAGGAGTCGATTCGAGTCCATGCCAAAAGTGCCAATGCATGCCGAAACATGCCGAAGTCAGCTCCTTAATAGTAGGAGTCAACTCTAAGTGCTGAAATTGATACTTAAAGCGAGACTCAAGATCAAGCTTGATTTTTCTTATGATTTTGAATGATTAATGGTTTAAATCTTTGAAACACTTAATCAAAATCATTAGTACTAAAAGGAATATACTAAAGTAGTTTTTATTATTCATCAAAATCAATATATGGGTCAACAATCTTTTTTTTTTATGATGACAAAGACACTGAGTATATGCATAGAAATTTGATGCATATACATTAAATCAACCAATTTTTAATAAGATCAATATATTCAGTAAAATCTTTGATAAAACTCCTTCATTAGATATTGTTTATTAAAGATAACTCTATTGAAAACAATTTAAACAACTCAACCAATTTGATATTTTTTTATTTTAAACAAACAACTCAAACAACTCCCCCTGAGTATGTGCATACCATTTGTCCATTAAATCAATATGCATATACATATACCATTTGTCCATTAAATCAATATGCATATACATACCAATTCTCCCTCTTTTTATCATCAACAAAAAATTTAAAGAATCATAGGTGTTTCTGCCAAGTCATATTCCTCTAACGCCGGGAGACGGAGATCCATATCCTTGAAGAAACTCCTGCAAGAAAGTCTTCAGAGACCGGTTGCATCGGTGGGGACCCTCCGACGCTCAAGTAAGCGACTCGGGAATAGTGAAGAAAAGAACTAGCAGAGAAAAAGCTAGAGAGCTTGAGTTTAGATCCTTTTTTTGTTGTGAGTGTGGGTTCTTATACCTGTTCGAAGATCTCCTTTCCCGCTTTTGGAAGGTGGCTAATTTCGAGGTGCTATTGTCTAGTAGTGGACAGGTGGCCAGGCTGACAGAGATAGGTCGCAACCAACACTGGGCATGTCAAGGTGTCTTGCCCCGTCAGCTACCTACCAAGCATGACACCACAGGTGGTAGGTGGGCCTAGTCGTGTCAGGTGTGCACCGTTACGGATAATGGCCATGCGCAGTTGGAGACGGTTAGTGGGCCACTGCAGTTACGGATAGTTTTGGGCCATATGGTAGTGTCAGGCGGCTTGAGGTAGAGGGGATCTGAGGTTCGAGGCAAAGGGGACCCGCAGCTGGAAGCCGAAGGGATGAAGTCCGAGACCGAGGGGATTTGAGGTCCGAGGCCGAGGGGACCCACAGCTGAAGGTCGAAGGGATGAAGTTCGAGGTCGAAGGGGACTTAAGGTCCGAGGCCGAGGAGACTTGAGGTCCGAGGCTGAGGAGACTTGAGGTCCGAGACCGAGGGGACACGTAGCTGGAGGCCAGGGGACTTGAGGTCCGAGGCCGAGGGGGCCTTGGAGGCGAGGTGAGGGTTCAATCAGTTGCTTCCTCCGTTAACTCTAACGCGACTTGATCAGCCACATCAATAGGGTAGACATAGCTTAGGATATATATGAAAAATTCATAGAATTATACAAAGAGAATACATTCAAAGAGAATCATTGCATAAGATCTGAAATAACAACTTCATTAATATCATAAAGGTTTCATACATGATCATACATATATATGATATCACTATTAGAGTAAGGTTGTTGGTTCAAGTACAAGAATGCCAAACCAAACCGCAAAATAGAAGATATCAATACAAGTCCTAAATACAAACTATATAGCTCTAATTCCTAAGTAAAACTATATAATCCAAATATCTAAGGGTAGGGTAGGCTAGAAGAAATCATTTGAAGATCCTCTTTAATTGCTCCAATATTTCTTCCATGCTATCCTTCAGTCTTTTTAAAGTGGTTCCATGTTTATAAGGAAGCTAATGCTGCGGTTGATTGGGTCGCTAATGTTGCATCTCGCCATCTGGGCCCATGGGATTGGAATGTGGGTGATCCTTGCCTCTTATTTTGCAGCAAATCATGTATTCTGACCTCTCAGATTTGAGTCACGCTAGACTGGTGTGATCGCCCGTTGTTAACAAAAGAAAAAAAAAGTGGTTCATCATCTCTTCAATTTGTAATTCTGCATGTTGAATATCCACTTGCAGCTTTGCTGAAGAATTGGAGTAGACATTACCATCATCGGTTAAACTTTGAAGTCTTTCAGAGATAGATTTCAGACTTGTCTTAAAATATTCAGCAGAGATTTTAATTGTCTTCCACATTGCTAAGTCTTTCATCAAATTCATATGTCAACTGTCTAACTGAAGAAACATTATTTTTATTTCCCACTGAGAAATCTCAAAATACTGGAATCTAAACAACATAGAAACCAATAACCAAGTCCACGACATCCTATCTTGAAATGTGTATATGTTTATAGCATAAAGAAGCAAATATACTATGTATTGTCTCGTCAATTATTAGATATATGGGTAAAACCTCTCTAACTCTCTCTGCGTAGATCCACACAATAGACAGACTATGAAGAGCGACCAAGTTTTATTAGGGGTGACTCACCCACTAGGTTTGCGCATCATCGACCTGCTTTCCCATCTATCTGTAACAGAATTCGGCGAATAACGAAGAGTATTTTGCAGTAAGACGGCATCTTCACTCACTGGAACGTCGGTCTCCACCACTTTCTCTCCGCTCTCTATCCCTCTCAACACCTCTAGAACCTCCTTAATGGATGGTCTCATCTCTCCCTCGAATTGCAAGCATCTGAATGCAAGTTCAGCAACCAAGGTGATCATCGTCTTCATCTTCCAGTCTGTCTGAAATCCAAGACTTGCGGAGCGGTGGATACATGGGTTGCGTTAAGCGGGAAGAGTCGTGACAGCCCAAAATCGGCTACTTTCACATGAAAGCTGCTGTCAAGCAAAATGTTGTTGTCTTGACATCCCGGTGTATAATCTCTGGGTCAACTGCATGGAGGTAGGCGAGTGCGTCAGCTGTTTCAATGGCAATGCTCAACCGGATAGGCCATGCGACGGCTCCTCCCTGTGCACGGGGGCCATGGAGGTGATCTGGGACGGTGCCGTTGGACACGTACTCGTACACGAGTAGGAGTTCACGGCTATGATGCAAAGTGCAACCGTAGAGGGAGACAAAGGTTTGGGTGGCGAAGGCAGGAGAGGATTTCAACCTCATTCATGAACTGCTCGACACGCTTGTAGTTGTGCTCATACAGTCGCTTGACCGCAACCACTCATCTATCTCGAGCTTTCCTGTAGAAAGGCAAAGCATCAGTTTACGCTTGTTGCCGCCGGGATCCGTCCTTCAACTCGGGCACGGTCGATCTCCTGGTCTGGGCTTCCTCCTGGGCGAACCTGCACAGAAGTCCTCGCGCGAGAGGTGTTGGGGGTGGCCCTCCGGGAAGACCCTCCGACGCTCAAGTCAGTGGGGATCGGTGATCAATAGAAAATGGGAGAGGGATCTCTCCGAGGAGTCTCTCCAGGGGTGGCCGATCGGAAGCTCCAGGGGAGTGCCGATGAGCAGTGGAGGAGAGTGAGAGTGGGAGTGAGGATGAGCCAGGGGCTGAGGGCGGATCCCGGCGGCAACAGATTGGCGCTAGAGGAAGGGTCTCAAGTCCTGTTAAAACTTGAAGAAAGGAGACAAGGATCTCGATCTGAAGTAGAACCTCTCCAATGGCCAATCGGAGAAGAGCAACCTTCGAAGCCCAGGATCAGGTCGTCGCTCAAAGACCTGATCCGATAGGCAATACGGTGCCGCAGCCTCCGCCAGTTGAGACCCCATCACCACCGGCCATCCCGGTGACCCAGGACCAGTTTGCTACGCTGGTCCAGCAGGTCCAAGCCCTGACCCACCTGGTTTAGGAGCGTTTCGTAGCTGCCCCTGCTCCGCACCTTCATAGGGAGGCCGCAGCTCCTTCCTCTCCGGCCACCTCCTCCTCTGGTCCACATGAAGCCATGGACCCCACACCAACCCAAAGGGGACAAACTGGTCCCGCGAGGCGGCTATGACAGGGATCCTCCCAGATCTCGATGAGCCCGGACCCTTTCCCCGATGTCCTCCCGCCATGATTCAACGCCGTCCCTGCGCTCTCCCCACCCAGCTCTCCCCTTACTGCAGAAGAGGAGATCCGTCGACAAATCTGAGAGATGAGTCAGGAACTGGATGCCGCCAAGCAAGCCCATCCGCCTCAGCCCAAGGCGGAGCAGGGCATCCCTTTCTCCAAAGGGATCATGGAGGAAGTGATTCCCTTCCATGTCAAACTACCCACCGTCGAGCCCTACCACGGCTCTTCCGACCCGGATGATCATCTCAGCAGCTTCGGTTAATAATGATGTTCCACGAAGCATCCGACGCAATCCTCTACCGCGCCTTCCCCTCCACCCTCAGAGGATCTGCCCGAACCTGGTTCAATGCCTTGAAACCATGTTCCGTTGATTCATTCGACGAGCTGAGCCATCTTTTTATTGGCCAGTTCGTCAGTAGCTGCCGTCACCGACGGAGATCCAACTCCCTCTCCGAAGTTAAGCAGAGAGAGGGGGAGTCTTTGAGAAACTACCTTGGCCGCTTCAACAAGGCCATGCTAGAGGTGGACCACCTTAATCATGAGGTGGCTATGTCCGCCTTGGCGGGGGAGTTTCAAAGGAGAGCGACTTCTACCTAGCGATGGAAGTCAGCTACGCCCCAAACCTCTCCGATATGATGGCCCTGGCAGACAAATACGCCAGGGTTGAAGAATCGCGGAGAGTCGCCCGTGCCGAGCTAGCGAGGAAGAAAGAACCCAAAGGTCCTGACAGGCACCGACCCATCCGTCGGCCAAGTCCACCTCGCCGCCAAAGAGCTCCCCCACCGCCGCCGAGGAATCGCTCCTGGAGCCCGCCCAGGCGATTCGACCGGTACACTCCGCTAACTATGCCCAGGGCGCAAATTTTTATGGAGATAGAATGCCAGCTCCCCCGGCCAGCTCCTCTCCGAGGGAACCCGACCCGGAGGGACCCCACCAAATACTGCCGCTACCACCAGGAACACGGCCATGACACTGAGGAATGCTGGCAGCTAAAAAATGAGATTGAGAGGCTGATTCAACAGGGCCGACTGAACCAATTCAGGAGGGCACCCGAGCCAGGACAAGGGGGGGATCGCCAGCCCGAGCTTCAACAACCCCCTCCTCCACCAAATCCGCCCGTAATCGGCCACATCAACATGATCGAGGAGGCCGGCGGCTCGAGCTCCAGAAATGATGACGAAGGATCGGTGCCAAAGAAAGCGCGAACGGGCGAGCTCTCCTTCTCCGACGACGATCTCCGAGGGATACAGTTTTCCCATGACGATGCGCTAGTTGTATCCCTCAATTTAAATGACTATGATGTAAGCCGGATCCTTGTTGACAGTGAAAGTTCTGTGAATGTTTTGTACCTCGATGTGTTTGCCAAGATGAGACTGCTCATGGAAAACCTTCGAGCCGTGGATTCCACCCTAATGGGATTCACAGGCGATGTCATCATCCCGGAAGGGGTCGTAACCTTAACGGTTCACGCGGGAACCTGGCCCCTTGTGGCCACTGTTCACATGGACTTCCTAGTAACTAAACTTAGGTCACCCTACAACGCAATATTTGGTAGACCCAGCCTGATGTCCCTTAAGGCGGTTGTCTCCATCCCGCACCTGTCTATGAAATTCCCCACCAGGCAGGGAGTTGGAGTTGTCCAAGGAAGCCAAACCATAGCTCGACAGTGCTTCGTCACCAGCCTTCAGTCTAGAATGCCGGAGGTTGACGGGCTGGATGCTCGAAGGATTTCACTGAACAGCGGGGAGAGCCAGCCGAGGAACTGGAAGAAGTGCCGCTGGATGAAGCTCGTCCCGACCGAACCCTAAAGATTGGGTCACTGCTGAAAGGCGAACCTCGGCAGGAGCTGATCAACTTCTTCCGGAGCAACGCCGATGTTTTTGCTTGGTCCACCTCCGACATGCCGGGAATCAGTCCCGGTCCTTGTCCACCGCCTCAACGTGGACGAGATGTACTAACCCGTCAAACAGAAGAAAAGGAGCTTTGCCCCAGAGCGGCAGAGGGCTATTGAAGAGGAAGTTGATAAACTCATCAAGGCAAACTTCGTTCAGGAGGTAAATTACCCGAACTGGCTATCGAACGTCGTCATGATGAAGAAGTCGAACGGCAAGTGCGGATTTGCATCGACTTCACCGACCTCAACAAAGCATGCCCGAAGGACAACTTCCCTCTCCCCCGATTGATCAACTTGTAGATGCCACCTCGGGTCATCAAATGCTGACATTATGGACGCATACTCCGGCTACAACCAGATTCGGATGGCCCCCAAAGATGAAGAAAAGACCGCCTTCATAACCGACCGAGGTACTTACTGTTACCGTGTTATGCCTTTTGGTCTTAAAAATGCAGGAGCCACCTACCAAAGGCTAGTTAACAAAGTATTCAAGGACCAAATCGGCCGGAACATGGAGGTGTATGTCGACGACATGCTGGTCAAAAGCAAAGAAGCATCACAGCACGTCGAGGACCTCTCGGAGAGCTTTGCAACACTCTGCAAGTATCAGATGAAGTTCAATCCAACTAAGTGTGCCTTCAACATTAACTCCAGTTCCTCGGCTTCATGGTCTCCCAGCGAGGTATCAAAACTAACCCCCAGAAGATCCAAGCTCTTCAGCAGATGGCACCTCCGGCATCTATTAAAGAAGTCCAGCGCCTAACCGGGAGGATAGCGGCTCTCAACTGCTTCGTGGCGCGCTCAGCCGAAAGATGCTTCCCCTTCTTCAAAACCCTCCGGTCGGCTAAGAACTTCCAGTGGACCCCCGAGTGCCAAAAATCCTTCTAAGATCTCAAGAAGTACCTCGGCTCTCCCCCACTCCTCAGCAGTCCAAATCCTGGCAAGACACTATTCCTATATCTGGCTATTTCAGAAGGTACTGTTTGCTCGGTGCTGGTCAGGGAAGAAAATAAGGTCAGAAGCCAATTTATTATGTCATCAGGCTACTCCGCGATGCGGAGACAAGATATAGCCAAATTGAGAAGATGATGTTGGCCTTGATCACCTCAGTTCGGAAGCTACGGCCATACTTCCAGGCACATTCTGTGACAGTCCTGACCAACCCATCAAGGCAGTGGTCTACCGCCCGGAGACATCAGGGAGAATGACTAAGTGGGCCATCGAGCTGAGCGAGCATGATATCCATTTTTAGCCTCGCCCGGCCATCAAAGCTCAGGTGTTAGCCATTTCCTCATTGAGTGTACCATCCCAGAGGATGGCTCCACCCCCGACTCCCCCGAGGAGTCGAAATCTGGCGCCCGGTGGCTCCTCCATGTCGACGGGTCATCCAACGCTCATCGCTCCAGTGCGGGCTTGGTTCTCACCAGTCCGAAGGGGGTGACCTTTGAATATGGCGTCCGCTTCTCCTTCCCAGCCTCCAATAACGAAGCTGAGTATGAAGCCTTGCTGGCCGGTCTCGAATCGCCCGCAGCCTTAAGGTGGAGAAACTTAATGCCTTCACCGACTCCCAACTAGTGGCAGGTCATGTACGAGGGGAGTTTGAAGCTCGGGAACCGAACATGATCCGATATCTCCAAGAGGTTCGGAGACTACTCTCCCATTTTCCGAATTCGAGATTATTCAGATCCCTAGATCTGAGAATGCCCGTGTCGACCTATTGTCTCGGTTGGCAATGGCGGAATCTATGGACACCGAGCAAAAATTTCACTGGAGATCTTAGAGAGACCCACTGTCGCGGAAGCCGACCGAGTAATGCAAGTTGAGGCCGAGCCATCATGGTTCGATCCCATTCTGAGATACCTCAAAGAAGGATCACTTCCGTCTGACCGGAGAGAAGCCAGAAGGCTAAAACTACAGGCCACCCATTATGTGTTGATCGACGACCAGCTCTACAAACGGTCCTTCTCCATGCCACTGCTCAATGTCTTCGCCCGTCTGAAGCAGATTATGCCCTCCGCGAAGTGCATGAGGTGATTTGCGGCAACCATCTGGGGAGCCGGTCCCTATGTCACAAGGTGCTACGTCAAGGCTACTATTGGCCGACCATGCAGAAGGATGCAGACGACCTTGTCCGAGCTTGCGATCCATGCCAGAGGCACTCAAGCATTTAGAGGCTCTCCTCTGCCAACCTGGTTCCCGTATCCTTCGCTTGGCCCTTTGCCAAGTGGGGGATGGACATCCTTGGCCCGTTTCCGCTCGCCACGGGACAGCGGAAATTCCTATTCATCGCCATCGATTATTTCACTAAATGGGTCGAGGCGAGGCGGTTGCACAAATAACCGAAGCACGGGCCAGGGATTTCGTATGGAGGTCCATCATCTGCCGTTTCAGCCTCCCGCATACTATAATCACTGACAACGACAGGCAATTCGACAATCCAAAGTTCCGCCAGTTCTGCGAAGAGCACAGAATCCGTCACCACCTTACCTCGGTCGGGCATCCGCAAGCCAACGGAGCAGCCGAAGTAACCAACCGGACTTTGCTTCAAGGGATCAAAGCTCGGCTCTCCAGGGCCGGAGGTAGGTGGGCAGACGAGTTGCATCATGTCCTGTGGGCCTACCGCACCACCCCGAGAGTACCCACAGGCGAAACCCCATTCCAGATGGCCTTCGGCATAGAGGCCGTTATCCTAGTGGAGATAGGTCTCCCTTCATTGCGGGTGGAAAGCTACTCGGAGGAAACCAGCGATGAGCAGCTCCGTACCAACCTCGACCTGATAGAGGATGTTAGAGAGAAAGCTCGAATCAGAGTGGCTTCCTATCAGCAAAGGGTGGCCCGCTACCATGCCTCCAGGGTCAAAGGGAAAGCTTTCTTGCCCGGCGCCTCGTTCTCCGGAAAGCATCTGTCTCCAAACCGCTGGAGCAAGGAAAGCTGGCACTAAATTGGGAAGGCCCCTACCAAGTAGCGGAGATTGTTGGACCGGGGACGTACAAGCTGCAAGATCTAAGCGGAAAATCCATCCCTCGAACGTGGAGTTAGGACAATCTCCGTAAGTATTATCAGTATGGTACGCCCTTTATAGGCTCACCTTATTACACTTTTTATCGGCACATGTTTCATAATTTACAACATGAATCATCACACATTATGTCGCAAAAATTGTGAAAAGAAACAGGTGCTACTTACCCATTCTCGGCACGACCGAGTTACCTGTTTAAACAGGAAATCTCCGAACCTCAGCTGGGCCGAGCAACAAATCTCCGAACCTCGGCAGAGCCGAGCAACTAATCTCCGAACCTCGGCAGGGCCGAGCAATAAATCTCCGAACCTCGTCTGGGCCGAGCAAAAATCTCCGAACCTCGTCTGGGCCGAGCAACAAATCTCCAACCTCGGTAGGGCCGCGCAACAAATCTTCGAACCTCGGCTGTGCCGAGCAACTAATCTCCGAACCTCGGCTGGGCCGAGCAACAAATCTCCGAACCTTGGCTGGGCCGAGTAACAAATCTCTGAACCTCGGCTGGGCCGAGCAACAAATCTCCGAACCTTGGCAGGGCCGAGCAACAAATCTCCGAACCTCAGCTGGGCCGAGCAACTAATATCTGAACCTCGGCTGGGCCAAGCAATAAATCTCCAAACCTCGGCTGGGCCGAGCAACAAATCTCGAACCTCGGCTGGGCCGAGCAACAAATCTCCGAACCTCGGCTGGGCCGAGCAACAAATCTCCAAACCTCAGCAGGGCCGAGCAACTAATCTCTGAACCTCGGCAGGGCCGAGCAATTAATCTTCGAACCTTGGCTGGGCCGAGCAACTAATCTCCAAACCTCGGCAGGGCCGAGCAACTAATATCTGAACCCTGGCAGGGCCAAGCAATGAAGTCCCCGAACCTCGGATAGGCCGAACATTTTATCCCCGAACCTAGACGGGGCCACAATCTCTGAAGCCCCGGCCAAAACCGGAGTGCGTAAGCCTTGGCCGAAGTCAAGGGGTATATTCTGCTACTAGAAATCTCGGCCAAAGCCGAAGAACGTCCTTGACTATCGAATTCCTTGGGCCAACCAAGCGATATTCCTGCGCTCTGGCCATGCCCGATGCTCGAATCCTCGGCCAAACAAGCAAAGTCTTCGCGCTTTAGCCATTCCTCAAGGCATCGTTTGAAGCCGAGTGACCTCTCAGATACCCCAAAATAAAAACCTCCGATACTCCGGCAGAAGTAAAGGATCTCCTTCTAAGGACCGCCTAGGTCCGCCACTGGTCCAAACAGAGACCAACAAAACTTGGTTCGGATTCGGGCAGCTGACAAGCCCCGACCGACCTAAACATCCTTCTAAACTATGTTTGGATTCAGGTAGCTTACGTGCCCTGACTAAACCCAACTGCGGTCTCCTAAAACTTAGCTCGAACTCGGGCAGCTGATAAATCCCAATCAACGTTGGCAAATGTTTTGGAGACAACAGCAGATGCACCAGACACAAAATATTTATTTTCATTGACTAAGAAGAAAAAACAACAACAGTGAAAAAGAAAAAGTAAAAAGAGCCCTCACAGGGGCTTATATCTTTCCCGGGAGCTACCGGGCCCTCCAAACACCGGGACAGCTCGGCAATCTGTTGGTGGAGGGATGCTATCTCCTCCTTCTGCCGGTCCACCACCCGGCGAAGGGCTCTTGTCTCCCTCATGGAAATGGTGAGGTACTCTTCAACCGCCTTTTCGAGCCGTTCATGGCTTGCAAAAGTGGACGCCAAGGACATGGCATCGACCAGCACGGCGATGCGATTCCCCTGAGAACCTCTACGACCGCCGTTGGACGATTGTCCCCCACCTTGAGAAGCCATATCAGAAGTTGTTTGAAGACTAAACCGAAAGGATGGTAAACACCAGCACCCCACTCATCCGTATTTATACTCCTCAGGCGAGTACCTCGATCAGTCAGGTCATAAATACCGACCCATGGGAATTCACCACGTGTCGCCGCTTTAACTGGCGACCACAGGACCCGAAGGGCCATGCCCCTTCCCGAGCAAGATTGGTAAATGTCGACGAACTGTTCGGGAACCCCCCTCCTCTAGAAACGGGTACTTCTCGATCTGCCGGGCCCTCACAGTAAATGCCCTCAATACTCCCCCAAGCTCTCTTAAATCGGCCGCCCTTTGGAAAATGCGAAAAAGAAAGAGCGCCGGCACCTGACGATAAATTCACTCCCTCAGGAGTGGCCAAATCATAAATGATGGGCGTACCCACACGCCGCCCATTCCGCCTTGACACTCCTCACCGAGCCTCACAGGGACCAGGTATCATGATTCACGGTGACGACTAAGTCATCTCTCCGAGCTCTAAATCTCCGAACCTCGGCTGGGCCGAGTTACCATTCTCCGAACCTCGGCTGGGCCGAGTAACCATTCTCCGAACCTCGGCAGGGCCAGGCTACAAATCTCCGAGCCCCAATAAGGTCGAGTAATAAATCTCCAAGCTTCGGCCAGAGTCAAGGAATATGTTCTACCGCCAAACAGTCTCCAAATTTCCGTCCGGGTTTGGGCGGCTTACAAGCCCCGACTGGCTCGGATAGCGTGGGCTCCTAGTCCAAAAATGAACGAGATGTCCTTATGCCTCGTCGCCAACAACAATAACTCTTGGCGCAAAAGAAACAGAAATTGAGAAAAAGAACAAAACTTTCTTTATTTCATTGCCATCGAAACCGATTACAACCGCCTGAGAGGCATTACAAGAGCATTGAAATGCATAAAATAAAGACGAGTACAAAACTCGGGCAAACTGCTCCAAAGCAGATCTGGGCAACTGTGATGCTCCAGCGTCTGGACCGACAAATCAGACAAACTATGAACCAGTCAGCTAGCCCGGATAGTTGGCAAAGCCGACCTTCCATGGTCCCTTCGGACGAACTAAGAGGTCCAAAAGGAGGCATGACCCGTGGATGCTGATTCTGAGGACCCAGGCAAACCAACCAGCTCCCCTCGGGTGGGATGCTGGATCGCAGACCGCTGCCCGACTGAGAGAGCTTGGGGACCATCAGTCCCGCATTGCTCCCATCTTCTCCTCCCCGTGGCAAGGATTCCCCTCAGAGAAGGGATGAGAATCCAGACCGACGGAGGAGGGAAGCTCCGTGCATGCTTCGGGGGTGTTGATACACTTCCTGCCCTACGCCCCCCCGTAGTGAACCAGAAAGGATACACGGGAAGCATATATGTGCGCTCTCCATGTGATCTCTGCGGCCCTCCTATGCGCTCTCCATATGATCTTCGGGACTCATCCCCTGAGGGCAAGCCACTCTCCAACGACTCCTTCATCACCCCAACTATCCGGGGGAAAATGGCTCACGAAAAGAAAGCTCGGTCCTTCCACTCGAAACCCCAGAGAGATGGGCATCGTGGAAACTCTCACAGGGAAGGAAACTTTGGGGATGGCCTAACACGACCCCTCTTTCCCTTTTTATAGGCAAACATGAACCGGGAGCAGCTATCAAGGCAGAAAGCCCCGAGATTCAAAACACCTAACCCATGCCACCACGTGGCCTCCCAGGATGAAAGCAGCCCCATTGCACGCCAAGCCCATCGCCTGAACCGTGACGCACGCAAAGATCCCATTTGACCTCAGATCATGATTTTTAAACGCAGAAAATCATCCACCGATCCTACGGAATGGGCAAACCTGGGAGATCACCCAGGGAAAGCAACATCCTCTAATGGTGGGCAAACGCTTGCGTCATACGCCAAAATAACTCGCGTGGAAAAAGAACAACGCAATAAAAGCCTCTCGGAAGGCGCTAGAGCAGTTTTTTGCTGGCGTCAAAGCCGTATCATCTATTTCGGCAAAACAAAAATTGACTCACCTGAGAAAGGATAGGACGCTGACAAGGCAATGAAGGGGCACGGATGCCGAGCATTCCTCGGTAATGGACCCTCAGTCTGGTTGTGTGTGAGGCCTAGGCATCGCCTAATGCCCCCTTTAAGGGCCAAAGCTGTTTCTATACTTTGAAACTAACCGAAGTATCTGTTACTAGCCGAGCCACTTTGTCCCTCGGCCCCAAAAAAGCTATCTCATTCTTTGGACTTGGTCGAACCACCGTGTCATTCGGCCTAAGCTGAGTTAAATCCAACCTCCTTTTATACCAGGCTACGTTGACGTCCGACCTTTTCATCGAGACAATCCCTATGCCTTGGCCTCTACTAGGATGTTCCTCCAAAATTCAAGATAAGAAACCATCTAGGGAAGATAAACAAATAAAAAACGGCTGATTCATTTATTGATTTCCAGTTGAACTACAAGACAAAAGAAAGGAAAAACAAATATAGTCCCACAAAGGGTCAGGACTTGGGGTCAATCCCAGCATCTCCTGCGGCCGCATCAGCAGGGGCATTGCTTGGCTCCCCCTTCTCGAAGGTGACACGATGGGATACGTCGGTAGTTGCATCGACCCCCAGAATAGCTTCGAGATCGACATCAGATATTTCTCCATACTCGTCCTCCTCGACCCCCGGGGTGTACGCTTCATAATGTTCGGCGTCCAGGCACGACAGGTCCAGGTCAGGGTAAGCCTAGGCAACCTTAGCCCGCCCTCATCTTCGCCCAGCTGAAATGCATTAGCACAGGCCGCCCTACGTTCGTCGATAAATTCGGTGGATTTCTTGTACTCCTCCACCGCCGAGGAGGCCCACACATTTGCCTCAGCTAATTGCCTCTCTAGTTCGGAGATCCTTCGGTGCCTCGAGGCCGCCTCCTCTCCGAACGCCGCTAATCGCCCCTGAAATTCCTGCCTCACCCTGTGCAACTGTAGGCAAAAGGCTGAGTAAAGTGAAAATCGAAAGATCAAAATGAGTGAAACTAATAGTGCCATACCTGCTCCTCCCGCCGGGCTAGCTCACGCTCCAGCACGTGGACCCTGTTGAGAGCCCTAGACCTAGCTGATTGGCTCTCGCGAAGGTTCTCTTTTAGCTCATCTACCCGGGACTGGGTATCTCCAATTTCTTGACGGGCAAAGTCAACCTCGTCAGATAATCGGGCAGCTCGTTCATCTGACCACTTTAGCCGGTCCTATGTATCGGCGAGCTCCTTGCTTAGGCGGGTGAGGTGGTCCTGCTGTCGCCGGCATTTATGCTCTTCCTTCTCGAGCCTTTTGCTCCAGCTGGCCTTATCTTCAGCGTGGCTAGCTTTCAGCTGGTCCCACCTCTTATCAAAGAACAGTTGCATGGATTTAACCTTGCCCTCGTGCTTCGCCCTGGCCTGAGAAAGCTCCAGACTAGCCTTCTCGGATTGCTCGTGGAAGCCTTGGAGCTCACCAATCTGTATGGTGAGTTGAGAGGCTCTTTCCCTCTCAACCGCAAGAGTCCTGTTGGTCTCCCCAAGCTCCCGCTAGAGCTCACCAACCTGTACGGCGAGTCGAGGGGCTCTCTCCCTCTCAACTGCAAGAATTCTGCGAGCCTCCCCGAGCTCCCTTTGAAGGACCACCAGGGCTCGAGAGAGCTTGTCAGTCGAACCTGCCCTCTCCTTGAAGTGATCAACCTCGTAGCGGGCCCGAGCCCAAGCTCCAACAGCCAGATGTAAACGCCATTTCAGCGCCCTCATAATCAGGGCGCTCTGCAAAAAAGGATGACATGCATAAAATATATAGTCAAACTAACTGACTGAAGGCCCGACTTCGGTGCGACAACTTACCCGAGACATGTAGTCTGTAGCGATCCTTGTGAGAGAAAGGTCGTCAATTTCGGAGAGAAGAAAAGCCTCATTCGGCACCCAGCGCGACAGAAGGCTATCTCAACAAGGTCTTCCGGATGACCCCCTCCTGTTGAAGAACTCTCTCTCCTTGGAACACGGACCGCATCAGAGCGAAGAACCTGGCGCTCACTTCCAGGTCGCGTGAGTGGAAGTCTGCTCCCAGGGAGCCATCCAGAATACCCGCGACCCATGAACTTCTCGATAGTCCAGCTTCCGCCGCCAGGGCCCTCGCTTGAGAAGCTTCGGACATTTCGGCTCCAGCAAGGAGAGCCCCGGCCGAAGCATCTCCTTCACTCGCCGGCTCCCCTCCTTCTCCTCCTTCTCCTTCTTCCTCTTCTTCTCCTTCTGCTTCCATCTCCTCAGGAATCCCCCTGTCCACAACGGACCCTTCAGGAACTTCTGCTCCCCCTGGAGCCTCCTGTGCCTCAGTGGAAGGCCCATCGCTAGAAAGCTCCCTGCGAGTTTCGGTTGTTGGTTCGGCAGGTTCGGCCATCTCCTCGTCGCCCACTGACTCTCTTACCGGCGACCCAGGCCGAACCTCATCAGCCGCAACCTCTTCCCCTGCCTCGATGGAAGCAGAGGTTGCTCCCACCTCATCCTGTAACCTCGCCGAGCCACTGGCCTCCAATGAGGGAGACCGAACCACCTCGTCTGAGGGGGCCCCCAAGCCAACCGGCGTTTCTCCTTCGCCATCGTCAGACAAAACAATAACGGGAGGGGAGGAAACCTTAGCAGCCTCCTCCAAAACCCCCACAGCTTCTTGATCTTCGCCCCTGGACAGACCCTCCTCCGGCGCCGAAAGATCGTCCGCCGCCGGAACTTTGGTAGTTTCAGCCCGCGGCGACGAGGAGCACCGGCTATCACCGTCTCCCCCGATCCCCCTAAAGCGGGAGCCGAAGGGGCAAGACCTCTTCTCGGACCGATGCTTGCTGCTGGAGCTAGATCTCCTACATCACTTTCCCAGCTCCTCCCTCATCTGGTCTGTGAGCACCGACCTTTCGGCTGTAGGGGCAATATGATTCGCCCATTAGTTCGCACAGAAATCAAAAATGGAGTCACGCTAAACTACCAACTACGAGGTAATACTCACCGCGAGGATCGACGGGGCTTAATCCGGCCGCAAAGAGAGCGTCCTCCGATAGGAGAACGCTGGCTGGGAGCGCCTGACTGCCGCGCAGCACAATCAAATCCCTTTTCTTCGAATCAGTTAACTCCGGGTGCGCTTCTGGATCCTTCACGTACTGCCCCCATACCTGAGGGAAATCCAAACAAATGTTCCCTCCGACTATAAAGAACCGCGACTTCCACTCCTTTATCGATGATGGGTTATCCGATATCATCTTGAAGGATCTCCGGGGACCGATGTAAGGCCATTCTGAGGCCCTCCCAGAGATCAGATTGAAACACACCCTGAATAGAGAAAGGGTCGCGGTCACCCCGAGGTGCTTGCACAACGAGATAAACCCGATAAGGTTGCGCCAACTGTTGGGGGCCACCATTGTGAAGCATATATTGTAGAACTTCATCACCTCCTGCACCAAGGATGAAGAGGGAACCGGAGACCTGCCCTCAAGCTTTCCTCATAACAGAATGCCCCATCCCCTAATCCGGATGTCACCCTATCCTCAGCCGTCGGGAGCAACAAGACGACATCCTGGGGGATCTTGTACAAGTGGCGCATCCGTTCCACATCCGCCAAGGTTACCTCCGAAGCTTGGTCGCTTGGGCTCACCATATCTTCGATCGCAAGAGATGCTGAGTAGGATCGCAGTGAAAATGGGAAGATGAAGTTCTTCAAAGGAGAACGAAAGGAGCACTATAAATAAGGATAGCGCCGCCACGACTCCGTTTTTCCAATTGAAACCACCTCAGGGTGAGGATGAGGCATCCCAACCTAGGCATCCGGAACTGCCGCTACGGGCATCGTGAAAATCGAGATTTCCCACATGGCGCTTCTCCAACCGTTACCTTCGCCCCTAAGGAATGACGGATCCACCTCGGAAAGGCAAGATGGCCCCATGGCATTAATTAGGGCATCATTGCGTAGGCAATCAAATACGCATCCCCAAATGCAGATCGCGCTACCTAAGCCTATACTCCCTACGCCCGAACCTACGCTTCGAACTAGGGAGTGGGGGGCATGTGTTGAGGGGTAGAATTGTCATTGCATTGATAATCGTGCGAGGGGGCTAGGATCAGCCCCATCCCTCTGCCCGCTACGATATGCCCCCGAGGAACAAGCTAAACTAATATGGTCCGGCAGGCCATGTGACCTCTGACTCGTTCTTTCTGGGTTTCCATAGCCCGACCTTTCCGAACCACCCATAGCTCATCTTCCCGAGCCTCCCATGACTCGGCTTTCCCCGAGCTCCCATGACTCGGCTTTCCCCGAGCTTCCATAGCTCGGCTTCCCACGGGCTTCCCATAACATGACTTCCCCGAGCTTCCCATAGCTCGTCTTCCCCGAGCTTCCTATAGCTCGTCTTCCTCCGAGCCTCCCATGGCTCGGCTTCCCCGAGCTTCCCATAGCTCGTCTTCCTCCGAGCCTCCCATGGCTCGGCTTCCCCGAGCTTCCTGTAGCTTATTTTCTCCGAGCCTCCCATGGCTCGGCTTCCCTGAGCTTCCTGCAGCTCGGCCTCCCCGAGCTCATATAGCTCAGCTTCCCCCAAGCTTCTATAGCTCGGCCTCTTTGAGCGATCCATGACTCGATACTCACCTCCATGGAACCCAATGCGGGAGAGCCTAGACCTATCGTAACGGAATCCCAGGCAAAGAATCATGTTGGAGAGTGGTCTAGGACCTAATATAACTACCTGGAACCTACGCATCTATCAGATCTCAGGCCATCAAAGAGCTCTCCTAGCCGTCAATCCCTCAACGAACAAGATACGGATCTCACCGGCCCTATAACGGCATGATTCGATTCATCCCCGTATCCTAACAACCTTCGAACCTTCGAGAAGGCGCTCAAGATCCAGGTGATTGCCTATAAATATGACACCCCCAGATTCTCTCAGGTATGCGCCCTCAGCCCCTAGCTCACTCTCACTCCCACTCTCACTCTCCTCCACTGCTCGTCGGTGCTCCCCTGGAGCTCCCGATCGGCCACCCCTGGAGAGACTCCCTGGAGAGATCCCTCTTCCCATTTTCTGTTGATCACCGATCCCCACTGACTTGAGCGTCGGAGGGTCTTCCATGGAGGGCCACCCCCAACGCTTCTCGCGCGAGGACTTCTGTGCAGGTCCGCCTAGGAGGAAGCCCAGACTAGGAGATCGACCGCGCTCGAGTCGGAGGACAGATCCCGGCGGCAACAACGCTTATATAGTTCATCAATGAATACTTTTCTCCAATTTATAGAGTCTTATAGATTTAGGGGGCAGGGAAAAATGTGGTAATCTGAAAAATGAAAAACAAAGGCAGACAAATTAGTCTCAGTGGGCACGGCCAGAATAATCTGGAACCAAAATGTTTCGAGTTAGATACAAAGTTGTTTGTACCTTTATAGACGATACCAAAGCCACCATCACCAAGTACTTTGGAGGCACTAAAGCCATTAGTGGCCTCCTCGAGTTCCTCATAGGCGAAGATGGTGGTCTGATGCTCTGTTCTGCCCAACTCTGGGTCGTTCTTGGAGTATGTCTCGGAAGAAGCATTTCGGCCAGGCAGGATTGAAGAGGTTGAACGCTGCTTCCAATTCCTGCGCTTGTTCCAGAAAAGGCAGAGTAAGCTTGAAGCGATGATGCCTCCCACGCCTACAGCAACTCCTGCTTATGATAACAACAGGAACCACATAACTGCATGATCATTGCATAAAAATAAGAGAATTGTGAAACATTTAGAATGCTCAACACGTATTGTTCAAGAAAAATTGAAATGAAAAAACTTATTCCACCTTCTCCATGGTTAGTATTATTGATAAAATATGACCGAGTAGAATGGTGTGATGTCTTCTCCGTTGCTTCAAAAGGTTAATCAAGGCAAATAATTTATAGCCAGAGATATTTATATTAAATTATATGCTCCACTGAGAAGAATACTGATAGGTTTTTCAGCATCACGATTGATATGGCTGATCCAATGCCGTTAGAGTAAACCGTAATGAAAACTAACGAAGCCCCGTCTCGGTCCTGCAGGGTGACTTCGGCCTCCGAGGTCCCCTCGGCCTCCGTGGTCCCCTCGGCCTCAAGGTCCCTTCGGCCTTCGAGGTCCCTTCGGTCTCCGGGGTCCCCTTGCCCTCAACTTCAGACCTGGCACCCCCTCGGCCTCGAGCTTCGATCTCGGCCTCGATCGTAGTCAGCCTCGGCTCCAGTCGTCCTCGGCCCTAGTCCAGTCGGCCTCAGCTCCATCCGGCCTTGGTCCTAGTCGGCCTCGGCTCCAGTCGGCCTCGGTCCCAGTTGGTCTCGGCTCCAGTCGGCCTCGGCTCCAGTCGGCCTCGGCACTCGGCTGCCCCCTCGGCCTCGTACGGCCTAGGTAGTCGGCTGCCCCCTCGGCCTCTTCCACTCGGCTTCGTACGGCCTCGGCACTCGGCTCTTCCACTCTGCCTCATACGGCCTCGGCACTCGGCTGCCCTCTCAGCCTCGCACGGCCTTGGCCTCCACAGCGCCTAAGACTGCCACGTAAACCCGCTAATCCACTTTCTGCCAAAATCACAGGCGGTTACCGTTATACAATGGGCAGTTATCGGTATCTACGGTGCGTGCTTAGCAACTGCGCACCCACCCGCCGCTTATTGAGCCGATCATAATGGAAGGATTCGACTATTATCGATGAAGGGTAAGAGGGACCCCCGAATAGGTATATAATGACCCCGACCCCCCAAGGAGGGGGGACGAAATATCTACTCTCTCATTCAAAACCCTATTCTCCAAATTGCTGACTTGAGCGTCGGAGGGTCCCCGCCGGTACCATCGGTCCGGGACTTTTCTCGCAGGTTCCCGGCTGAAGGAGGTGGTCTCTATCATTCCTCTGAAGGCCTACGAAGCATTTCTATCGCTTGACGCTCCTGAAGGCCTACGAAGCATTTCTGTCGCTTGATGCTCCTCGAAAGTGATTTGGCAGCAACAAATTGGCGCGCCAGGAAGGGGGACGGTCAGCGATGCTAGTTTGCAGATCCTCATCCCCCCTTTTATCAAAATGTTGGATCATAAAGATGGCGATGACCCCAGATCCAAGAAGCTTTCGCCAGTTATGCTGGGGGGCACCTTCAACGGGCTGAGCAACAGAAGGTCAGCTCTTCATTCCACCATCCCCACTATCTCGAACCATTCAAGCAGAACATCCTGCCATCCTCATCCTGCAAATCCAAGCATTGATGACAACTGTCCAAAAGCTCCAGAAGCGACGTTGATAGCCACACAATAGCGAGCAAAAGCTTTCGCTCGCTCTTTGGTCGCTACTCGGGCCAGCCATCATTTATCCCGCCGAAAATCTCCCTAGCGGGAGATCCACCATCAAGCTCATCAGCAACTTAAAACTCAGAGAGCCACCACTCGCCGCCCAAGCGGCCTACTCTCTTATGGACGACACGGGGGGAGGCCCAAGCCACCTCCGCTCATCTTGATTTCCTCGGGGCAGACCACCAGCGGACAGAAGTACCCAAATTAGTAGAGGAAAACAGTATTTCTTTCATTGATGCTTGAAAACGTCATGCACGGAAGACAGACTCTGCATCAGCATTCAAGACCAATCTCGCGTTGGCATCTCAAACCCGAGCTCCCCTCGGCACTCAAGCCGAACTCGCCTTGGCACCCAAGCCCGAGCTCCCCTTGGCACTCAAGCCCGACTCCGGTCAGCACTCAAAGCCCAATGTACCATCGGCACTCAAGCCCGAGGCCAGCTTGGTACCAAAGGCCAAAGACTGACTCCGACGTCAGCAGCAAAGATCGTTGGCGCAAAGAAAAAGGCATCTGACGACTTCAATCTCAGGTCACCCTTCTGGGTTAAAAAGGCACCTGATGACTCTCAACTCTCAGGCCACCCTCCGGGGTTAAAGGCTCCCAAGCATGGTCCCATCCCAGCGACTCTCAGGTCACCCTCTGGGTTCAAAAGGCTCTCGATGGCCTCAACTTTTCCTCAGTGGTTTGTCACAGCCTCAACGGCTTCATTTCAGCCTCAGCAGCTTCAACTCTGTATCAGCGGCCAACGGCCAATCGGTAATACCTTTGTTTAAATTATGCTTGCAACATATTGCTGGTTACTTTTAGCCATCAATAAGCCCCAAGACAACTCACAGCTAGGAGAAGCCAACTTTTCAGCTCACAGTTAATGGGCACCCACCTCCAAATTTCATGACAAAAGAAGAAGACCTAAAGTCAACTCACAGTCAGGAGAAATTGACTCTCCAACTTACAGTTGACGGGCATCCGCTCCCGGGCTCCACATCGGAAGAGAACTACTGGCTGCTAGTCAAAGGGAAGCATGAAGATGTCTGCACAAGGCACCGCAAAAGGAAAGGGGTTTCCCCACCGGCAAGGAATCATAGTTAGTTGACATGAAAGGGCAGGCGCGAGGGGTGACTTTGGCCTCCGAGGACCCTTGGCCTCCGAGGTCCCTTCGGTCTCCGGGGCCCCTTCGCCCTTGGCTTCGGACCTGGCACCCCCTCGGCCTTGAGCTTCCGCCTCGGCTCGGCCTCGAGCTTTCACCTCGGCCTCAGCCTCGAGCTCCCTCATCGGCCTCGGCCTCGAGCTTCCGCCTCAGCCTCGGCCTCGAGCTTCTGCCTCGGTCTCGGCCTCGAGCTCCCTCCTCGGCCTCAGCCTCAGCCTCGAGCTTCCGCCTCGGCCTCGGCCTTGAGCTCCCAAGTGGCTCGGCCTCGGCTTTTCTCCTCGGCCTTAGCCTCGAGCTTTTCTCCTCAGCCTCGAGCTCCCTCCTCAGCCTTGGCCTCGAGCTTTTCTCCTCCACCTCGAGCTCCCAAGTGGCTCGGCCTCGGCTTTTCTCCTCGGCCTCGGCCTCAAGCTTTTCTCCTTGGCCTCGAGCTCCCTCCTTATCCTCAGCCTTGAGCTTTTCTCCTCGGCCTTGTGCTCCCTCCTCGGCCTCGGCCACGAGCTTCCTCCTCGGCCTCAGCCTCGAGCTTCCGCCTCGCCTCAGCCTCGAGCTCCCTCATCGGCCTCGGCCTCGAGCTTCCTCCTCAGCCTCGGCCTCGGCCTCGAGCTCCCAAGTGCTCGGCCTCGGCTTTTTTCCTCGGCCTCAGCCTTGAGCTTTTCTCCTTGGCCTCGAGCTCCCTCGTCGGCCTCGGCCTCGAGCTTTTCTCCTCCGCCTCGAGCTCCCAAGTGGCTCAGCCTCGGCTTTTCTCCTCGGCCTCGAGCTCCCTCCTCGGCCTTGGCCTCGAGCTTTTCTCCTCGGCCTCGAGCTCCCTCCTTGGCTTTTCTCCTCAGCCTCGAGCTCCCTCCTCGGCCTCGGCCTCAGCCTCGAGCTTCCGCCTCAGTCTTGGCCTCAAGCTCCCAAGTGGCTCGGCCTCGGCTTTTCTCCTCGGCCTCGAGCTTTTCTCCTCCGCCTCGAGCTCCCAAGTGGCTCGGCCTCAGCTTTTCTCCTCGGCCTCGGCCTCGAGCTCCCTCCTCGGCTTTTCTCCTCGGCCTCGAGCTCCCTCCTCGGCCTCGGCCTCGAGCTCCACCTCGGCATCGGAGCTTCCTCCTCGGCCTCAGCCTCGAGCTCCCGCCTCGGCCTCGGCCTCGAGCTCCCATCTCGACCTCGAGCTTCTGCCTCGGCATCGGCCTCAAGCTTCCTCCTTGGCCTCGGCCTTGAGCCCCCACCTCGGCAATCGGCCATGCACACTCCCTCGACCCGACTGCCATGTAGATGCCCCCTTGGGCCAGCCGTAAAACCCCCACAGTGGTTCAAGACCTATAGTTCTAGCGACCTCGAGTCACCCCTCGGGCCGGCCATGAAACCTTCGAGACGGTTCCGAAAGAGCTCAGCGGCATCGCGGCTAATGGATACCACTCGGTCCGGCTAGGATACACCCCCGAGTCGGTTCAAATCCCTAACAGCCCATACCCGCTCGAGTCACCTCTTGGACCAGCACACAAACACCCGAGATGGTTTCGAAGGAGCTCGACGGCATCGCGGCTAACGGATACCATTCGGTCCGGCTAAGATATGCCTCCGAGTCGATTCAAATCCCTAACAGCTTGTACCTGCTCGAGTCACCTCCCGAACCAGCACATAAACACTCGAGGCAATTTTATTTCAGCCCCCATGGCTCTATTTCTACTTTAGCAATTTTATTGCAGCTTCAACGACTGTCTCTACCTCAGCGGCATCATTGCGGCCTCATCGGCTCTCTCTGCCTTAGCGGCATGTTGACGGGCACCCACATCCAAACATCATGTCAAAGTTGAAGACCCAAAGTCAACTCACAGTTGAAAGAAACCAGCTCTCCAACTCATAGATGATGGATATCCACTTTTAGACTCTGCGTCGAGAGAGGATTGTTGGCTACCTTTAGCTAGCCAACGAGCGGATGGAAATTATCCAAAGCAAGGCAAAAGGAAAAAGATCTCTCAACTATGAAGGAATCAGAACTGAAGCAAGCATGACAGGACAAGAACAAAGATGAAGAGCTCTACACTCTTTTCGCTTAGCTGATGCACGACACACAAGCTCAAGTAGTGTGGGGGCATCTGATATGGCTGATCTAACACCGTTAGAGTAAACTGTGAAGGAAACTAATGAAGCCCTCTCGGTCCTGCAGGGTGACTTTGGCCTTCGAGGTCCCGTCGGCCTCCGTGGTCCCCTCGGCCTCCGAGGTCCCTTCGATCTCTGGGTTCCCTCGCCCTCGGCTTCGGACCTGGCACCCCCTCGGCCTCGAGCTTCTGCCTCGGCCTCGGTCCCAGTCGGCCTCGGCTCCAGTCGTCCTCGGCTCCAGCTGGCCTCGGTCCCAGTCGGCCTCGGCTCCAGCCAGCCTCGGTCCCAGTCGGCCTCGGCCCTAGCCGGCCTCGGCTCCAGTTGGCCTCGGCCCCAGCCTGCCTCGGTCCCAGTCGGCCTCGGCTCCACCGGCCTCAATCCCAGTCGGCCTCGGCTCCAGTCGGCCTCGGCTCCAGTCGGCCTCAGCCCCAGTCGGCCTCAGCTCCAGTCGGCCTCGTACGGCCTCAGCACTCGGCTGCCCCCTCAGCCTCTTCCACTCAGCCTCGTACGACCTCAGCACTTGGCTCTTCCACTCGGCCTTGTACGGCCTCGCACTTGGCTGCCCTCTCGGTCTCGCATGGCCTCGGCCTCCACAGTGCCTAAGACTGCCATGTAGACCCGCTAATCCACTTTCTGCCAAAATCATGGGCGGTTACCGATATACAATGGGCAATTATCAGTATCTACGGCGCATGCTTAGCAACTGCGCACCCACCCGCCGCTTATTGAGTCGATCTAATGGAAGGATTCGACTATTATCGACGAAGGATAAGAGGGACCACCGAGCACGTATATAAAGACCCCGACCCCCCAAGAAGGGGGGACGGAATCTCTACTCTCTCATTCAAATCCTTGTTTTTTAAATCGCTGACTTGAGCGTTGGAGGGTCCCCGCCGGTACCACCGGTCTGACTTTTCTTGCAGGTTCCCGGCTAAAGGAGACGGTCCCTGTCATTCCTCTGAAGGCCTACGAAGCATTTCTGTCGCCTGACGCTCCTGAAGGCCTACGAAGCATTTCTGTCGCCTGACGCTCTTCAAAAGTGATTTGGCAGCAACAACGATTATTCTCAAACAATTTCTAGTGATTTTTTTTTGAAAAACAAAAATAATTAAATAGAGATTTTGATACCATGTGTGCTATAAATCACCAACTATCAAAGTAACTATTGCTCTATGTTACAAACTTGGATCAGATCCGCCTATGATAGGTCAAACCTGACCCGTATGTATCCATTTATTCTGTCCACTTACCCGATGGTTAACAGGGTAGTGGGTGGTTGTGAAAACGGATATGGTTCTTAGTTACGAGAATGAGGGGATCGACAATTGTTTTATTTTTTCAGAATAAATACAACTCTTCCACTTGATAAAAGATAATCTCGAGCAAACAGATAAACTTGAAAAATGATCACATAGGCATTTAATCTGTGAAATCAAAGTGTGGTTCATCTCGTAATCATACTTGGATCAAGCAAGATCATCTGAGAAAGAGGACGAATGCGATCCACTTCATCAAACAAGGTTTGAATTTCAAACTACTATTTTAAATCTAACAATGGTATCAGAGCATCTGGTTTCGGTTCTTTTCTCGCATTATTAGCATGCTTTCGTGATTAGTTTGCTTTCTGATAATGATGGAGAAGAGATTCAGAAGATAAGATAAAATCAGATTCTATGAATGTATAATGTAGTTAGTAAATAGTAAGAATCTGATAATGATAAAAAAAAGAGGGGTATGCAACAGATTAGATAGAATCATATTCTCTGAATTTCAGAGAATTATCCCATCCTGTTGCTGTCATCAGCAGCCGATGCATTGTGAGGAAAAGATTGGACAAAAGTTTTCTCTAAAAAATCTTCATGATTTTCTTTAACCAAATTTAAATGGCCATAAGACAACTTCCATTTATTGAAAAAGGCCTACTATATTTGTTGCAATGCCGAACCAGTTATTATTTCTCACCAAATTTAAGGCCATTAAAGTTGAAACGTCTGGGTATTGTTTGACTCTAAAAAGTCTCTAGTCCTTAACCGCAGAGATGCGGTGCCCAAACGGGCGATTCTTAGGAATATTTATTACCTTCGTGGATAAGAAAGATAGGCATTAATCACCAGCAACTTTATAAATAAAAAAAAAAACACTAGCATACCCGAGACACGACAGTAGAAGTCAGTCTGGGAATCATGGCTTCGTTCATGGCGAAGATGCTAGTGGCGGTTAAGTGAATCCTGATGGTGGCGGTTAAGTGACATTTTTTATCCCTGGGCTACAATGGATGCAGTCCCCTATCTGACACCAATGGATGCAATCATAAAGAGGGCTTCCTGGTTTTCGGCTGCTAAGAGAAATGAAGACAGACGAGACTTTCCATAATATATATAGGGAGAGTAGGCAGTGTGTTAAGCCCTTAAAAACCAGATTTTTTCTCTATTAAGGGAGCTTGGTGTAAAGTAAATGACTCCATAGTTTTTTATTTGGAACAGGAGAGACCAGCTCCCCAATTTATTAATTGTAGGAATATATACAATAAATTACAAGAAAAAAAAAAGAGAGGAGTTGTAGAGAAGGCTCACAATCATGGGATTTGGGGGCTGTCGATGCTCGAAAGTTATAGCAAAGGCCCACAATTAGGCCTGAGTGGCTAACGCCCTGTAGACGGCCTAATCCCAGACTCAGCTCTTGGAACGACAGACCCATTTGAGTTGCACCGTAATTGTTACCAGCCTCGTCCATCTTAACGAGGAAGGGAGCGCATGAGGCTAGTAACTATCGATTGAAAGCTAGTATAAAAAAAAAAAAAAAAGACAAAAGAAGGTAAGAGCCCTACTATTCCCCTTCTAGAATGAGGGTTCAATGGACCCAGCCCAATAAAACAGTGGGAAATAAATACAACCCACTGATGTTGTGGAAGAAAAGAAGAAAGAGATTAAAACAAAATTGGGGTGAGAGAGGCACAACATCATTTTTTATTTTTGGCTCGATCGCTATTGTATCATTTTTTTTTTGGAATAGATTAAGTTGGTTATGTACTGGTATGTCAGTTTTGTATTGGCCATATATATATTTTTTTTAAACAAGATCTCTATTCCAAATGGCGAAAATGATTACAATGATGACATGCCGTGACATAAGGCGAAACGAGCTACGAAAAAAGATCCAGGGACTCAGATATCATCTAGGATATAGCTTACAAGAGCATATCAAAAAGCTTGATTGCCTTATGAAACACTTAGAGGAACAAGCTTTTCCAGTACTGGACAACTATAAGATATGGGCATTGGATTACTCACTCCCATTATATTTTTTCAGAGTCCTGCGCATCATTTGGGATCACTTTGAAGAGCGTATCTCTTACAGGGACTTGGTTTCTCATTTGCTGAACCATGTTGATATGCTGAGTAGGTGTGACTCTGATGAAAAAGATGACATTGTCGAAAATGAGGATCCATCACCACTTGTCGAGCTTCAAATAGATGATGTTTTAGAGTTGAACAAGAAATCCAAACAAGGATACTTAATATTTGGACTCTGTGTTGTCCTTGTTGGAGTTCTTGTGGCTTGTTACTTATATTGATTATGTTGCAAACATAGTTAAAGCTTGTATAGTTGCTTGTCTTATTTGAACACAATGTTTACTATATCATTTTCTTGCTTATATGAATTTTGAATGTCATATGCAATTAAATTGTCTTATATGTGGATATGATAGATATTAATTGTATTTTGAAGTGAATCAAGAGATAAAGATAAGACTTGTGATTATGAATGATGGGTGGAAAGCATAGCAACCATCTGGTTTTATAACATGAGTTAAGTCTTTCGCTCGTTGATCAAAACTTGGGACAATAACTAGACATGTGTTGTGCTGAAACTAAATGAAATTCGTTAAATTAACTATAGATCATGGCTTCAAAAAATATAATTGCTGACCTGAACAAAGGTGATAAGAAACTCAATGGCGAGAATTATCATGTTTGGCATCTTAAGATACAGTATGTTCTAAAGGAACAAGAGGCTTTAGAAGCTGTTAACCATACCATGGAAGATCTTGGTCAAGGTAATGGTGTCCAGCAAAGGCGAGACCAGGAGATCTATCAAGCTTGGAAAAAGAAAGACTCCATAGCTAAGGGCATATTGATAAGTGCTATGGAAGATGACCTTGTTTGTGAGTATGAGCAGTATCCTTCGGCTCATGAGGTCTGGGTTGCCCTAAGAGAGAGATTTGCTGGAGTCAGTACAAGTAAGCTAAGGCAGCTTACTATTAAGCTCGATAGTTATAAGAAGCGTCCTGATCATTCAATGGCACAACATCTCCGGGAGATGTCGAGTATGATTAGAGAGCTAAAAAATGCTGGACACATTCTGACTGATGAGCAGCAGGTACAGGGAGTGATCCGTTCTCTTCCAGATAATTAGGATACTATGAAGCAAAATCTTACCCATAATGAGAGTATCAAGACCTTTACTGATGTAACTCGACATGCTGAGCTGGAGGCTGAATGCCTGGAATCCTTAAGGTCCATCGGACATGCATATGTTGCTAAGGGTCCAGGGGTATTCCTGGTAAAAAGCGTAAGCACTTCTGGAAGAAAGATGGTAAAGGTCATGGTAAGAATCGTGCTACTGGATAGTTCAAGAAGAACAAAGGCAAGGGCAAGTTCTTCGGGAAGAAGAAGAAGGACAAGTCAATGTTGAAATGCTACAAGTGTGGCAAAAAGGGTCATTTTGCTCGTGAATGCTCTGAGCAAAATAAGGTAATACATTGTCCTAATGCTCTTGGTGAAATATATGTTTCTAGCACTGTATTGCTTACTGACTCTTATCCTTTGTGGATAATAGACTCAGGAGCCATAGACCATGTAGCTAAAGAAAGAGCTGCCCATGTGGAGTTTTGTTGACTGCCAGCTGGGAGCAAATGGATATATGTAGGGAATAATGCAAGAATAGAAGTCAAGGGAATAGGCATATGCAAGCTTCAGTTGCATGGTGGAAGAACGTTCTACTTGCATGATGTTCTCTTCGCTCCAGATATTTGATGAAACTTAGTATCTGTTGTTGTTCTTCTTAAAATGGGTTTTACTTTAAATTTTTATGGTAATTGTGTTGACATCTTTAATGATGCTGTTCATTTGGTTTCTGGATATTTGTTAAATGGTTTTATGGTGTTAGATATTGAACCTCATAGTAATTATGTCCATGGTTGTTATTCAATGGTTGCCTCTTCTAGTGCTGATAGTGTTAATGACAAGATTTGGCATGCTAGATAAGGGCATATTGGACAAAATAAAATGAATAGATTAGCAAGAGAAGGATTGCTGGGTCCTTTAGCTAAAGTGAATTTGTCCATGTGTGAGCACTGTCTTACTGGAAAAATAACCAGAAAACCATTTGGCAAAGCAGTTAGGGCAAACTTACCTTTACGGTTAATTCATTCGGATATATGTGGTCCAATGAGTGTGAGGGCAAGGCATGGAGCCTCTATTTCATTACTTTTATAGATGACTTCTCGCATTATGGCCGTGTTTACTTTATTTCTCAAAAGTCAGAGGCATTAGAATGCTTTAAACAATATTTAAATGAAGTTAAGAATCAACTTGAGAAAAAGGTTAAAGCCTTAAGAACGGACCATAGATGATAATATTTGTTTTATCAGTTTAAGGCAATATGTAATAAGAAGGGAATAATAAGATAATTAATGATTCCCGGTACTCCACAACAGAATGGAGTAGCAGAGAGGAGAAATCAGACTTTTCTCGAGATGGTTAGGTCAATGATGGCGCAGGCTAGTTTGCCAATCTCCTTTTAGGGTGACGCATTGATGACAACTGATTATATACTTAACGTGTACCCTCCAAGTCAGTTCCATCGACTCCCTATGAATTATGGATAGGTAGAAAACCTAATTTAGACAATCTAAGGCCTTGGGGGTCAGCTGCATATGTCTATGATACTACCCATAAGTATGGAAAGTTAGGCCCAAGAGGGCGGAAATGTATCTTTATATGATACCGTGAATTTTGAAAGGGATATGTGTTTATTAGTGAACAATTAGATGGAACTGTATCCGAGATTGAATCACGGGATGCAGTATTTCTTGAAAATGAGTTCCCAAGTCGAGGTGAGGTAGATAAAACTACTTCTCTTTGTGAGATAGAAGAAATGGATCATGAGATAACTATGGATGAACCTCATCTACCTCAAGAAAATAATATATTACCTGATGAATCTTCTTCTCAAATACCTAATCTAAGGAGGAGTTATAGAAACCCCGTTCCTCATCGAAGGTTTGAAATAGAAGGGGAAGCATTTATGATTACTCCCATGGAAGAAGAAGAACCTCGAACTGTGGATGAAGCATTTAACTGCCAAGCCAGAGAACAGTGGGAGAATGCTATGAAAGAAGAATTAGCCTCAATGAAAAGTAACGATGTCTGGGACTTAGTTGACCTACCAAAAGGGTGTAAGGCCATTGGGAACAAATGGGTTCTCAAGATAAAATAATGTCGATAGGTCAATTGAGAGATATAAAGCCTGACTCGTTGCTAAAGGTTATACTCAACAAGAGGGTTAGACTACCATGACACATTTTCTCCAGTTGTAAGATTTGCCTCTATTCGTTTGATTCTAGCCATTGTGGGGTAATTAGATCTTGAATTGCACCAGATGGATGTTAAACGGCTTTCCTCAATGGTGAACTTAATGAAGAGATCTATATGGAAGAACCTGAAGGTTTCATAGTAGAAGGCCAAGAACACAAAGTATGCAAATTGAAAAAGTCAATTTATGGCCTTAAACAAGCATCAAGGCAATGGAATATGAGATTCCATTATGTAGTTATTTCATATAATTTTGAAATGATAAGTGAAGACCATTGCGTCTACATAAAAGCCATTGAAGGAAAATTTGTAATATTGTCATTATATGTTGATGATATTTTGTTGGCCGGAAACGATAATGAATTTGTCATAGAAGTCAAAGAATGGTTATCTTCCAATTTGACATGAAGGATATGGGAGAGGCATTTTATATTTTGGGGGTCAAGATAATAAGAGATCGTTCAAGAAAACTTATAGCTTTGTCTCAAAAATCTTATATTGAGAAGATTTTGGAACAATTTAAAATGAAGGATTGTAGTCCTTGTGTTACCCCAATAGCTAAAGGAGAAGTCTTGAGCCAAAACATGTGTCCCATCACACCTCGAGAGAAGGAGGAGATGAACAAAAAGCCTTATGCCAGAGCCATTAGAAGTTTGATGTACACTATGGTATGTACTAGGCCAGACATCTGCTATGCCGTTAGTTTAGTGAGCCATTTTCAATCAAACCCTGGAATCAAACATTGGAAGGCGGTTAAGAGAATATTGAGATATTTGAAAGGCATAGCAGAATATTGTATATGTTATCAAGGATCAAATTTGAACTTAAAAGGATACCTAGATGCTGATTGTGCTAAAAATCCAGATGATAGAAAGTCCACTTCTGGTTATGTTTTCTTACTAAATAGTGGTGCCATTACTTGGTTTAGTAAGAAATAAAGTTATGTGGCCTTATCAACAATGGAAGCTGAATTTGTGGCATGTTCAGCAGGAGTACAAGAAGCTGTTTGGTTGAAAAGGTTCTTAACACATCTGAATGTTGCTGATGATAGTGGGAGTCCAGTTGTTATACATTGTGATAATCAAGCTGCCTTAGCATGTTTAAAAGATCCCAAGTATCATAGCAAGTCTAAGCATATCGATATTAAATATCAGTATGTAAGAGATATAATTGCCAAAGAGCAAGTTGAATTGAGATATCTCTACTCATCGAATGCTTGCTGATCCTTTCACTAAGCCATTAGCCCGAAATGTTTATGCAGATTATGTAAGATCTTTGGGCTTACATAAATTGTAATGTACTTATGAACTATTGAGCTATAAACTCAATTGATATAATGGAATTTCATTTAGACAAGCCATGATCTACTGATAAGGATTGTACACACATGTGATTGGTTGATTGTTTGGTTAAGAATGTTCATGAGTATATAATAAAGCATGTCAATAGGTTGGAGATTGGTCTTCTCGCATGGACAATCGACTCTATGCACTGCGTGTGTGTGGAGATTAGACAGTTTTGAGCATATAGCTAGGCTATATGGAAAGAGACGACTCAAAACGGAACGTCGCCTTGACATGAAAAACAAAAGTCAAGATGAGATCATTCTGAATACCTAATGATCGAAGTAAATGCTAAAAGGGATATTTACTTAACCTGTTGAAAAGCCAAACATGAGTTCATTAGGAGGTTAGAAAGTAAATGTGAATGAACTCAGGTTAGATACTAAGATGTGTCTGAACTTAAGCCTGTACGGTGTTGAAGTTATTGAACAAATAAGATATGTGCTCTCTTAAGGAGAAGGCAATATCGTAGCATGTGATTCATACCACATGTGCTTAAAAGGACAAAGGGTTAGTAGGAGAATGGTCCCTGCTTCTCTACTATGTGAGACCCTTAAGATCATTGGATCTCAAATTCGTACCCTTATGGACTTTTGGCAGTAGCTCAAAATTTTTAATTTAGTGTTGCTACTTTAGCATGCTACCTAGAAGCCATGGATGATTCGGTTTAAAGGGGCACGTCTAGGAAAGCAGCTAATTGGAGTTGGAGAGTTACTGGTTGAAAAGGAAGACTAATCTTATTAACATCCGTACATGTATTCACTGGCTAGCCAATTATGCTGCCTATTTAAAGTGAGTATCATAATTGTGATTACATTGTAATGAAAGTGGTTAAGCATGTTCTTGTTGATTAATTAATAGAGGGATCAGATATGCTTGAACCGATGAAATAGAGAGAGTCTGGGATACTGCAAGATATTGTGGTGAGTCTCTTTCTTTTAACAAGTGACTATGTATTCCTAACCGATGCATAGTGATATGCTCGAGTATTCTTGCGGGTCACACGGTTATTTGCCTTAGTATGAAGTGATTAGTATATTGAGGTTATGATGATTCGGGTCTAAGTTGACCCCGTCATGTGCGAGTGGGAGATGTTACAAACTTGGGTCAGATCTGCCCATGATGGGTCAAACCTGACCTGTATGTATCCATTTATTCTGTCCACTTACCCGATGGTTAACAGGATAGTGGGTGGTTGTGAAAACAGATATGATTCTCGGTTATGACAACGAGGGGATCGACAGTTGTTTTATTTTTTCAGAATAAATATAACTCTTCCACTTGACAAAAGATAATCTCAAGCAAACAGATAAACTTGGAAGACGATCACAGAGGCATTTAATCTGTGAAATCAAAGTGTGGTTCATCTCGTAATCATACTTGGATCAGGCAAGATCATCTGAGAAAGAGGACGAATACGATCCACTTCATCAAACGAGCTTTGAATTTCAAACTACTTTTTAAATCTAACACTCTAAATATCTTCAAATATTGTGCCAAAAAATATGATATCACATGATGTTAAGCAAGATGAAAAGCATTTGAAGAGGCTGGGTTGGTTGGAGTTAACATGTTCATTACCTATTCCAATCTTCCTCCCTGTATTGCTTTTGGCTGCATCAAATATTCGACAACAAACAAGATTAGTACAGAAGAAAATGATCTCACAAGTTTTATCACAAATTAGAACTCTCAGAAAAATCTGTTTCCCTTAAGACTTGTCTATCTTCCATTCATAAAATTAACAACTTTCCAAGAAATTGCCAATAATATAAGCCTTAAATCTTGAGGTGCAATTTCATAAGCTAATTTGATGGGTTAAAACAAGTAGGTAGTAGTAAAACCTAGATGCTTAAAAACATTATGAAAATTTGACGCACACAGAAGGTTATAAAAATTTACTTTGGCATTCGTTGTTGCATAGGCACTTGAAATCTCGTTGTGTGTTATGTTCAACGCATTTTGGATTCCAGTCCCCTTGGTGATGCAAGTAACTGGCAGACTGTATGGAAAGCTCATCACCATAGTAACTGAATAATAGATGCCATTCAAGCAATGGGCTAGGACTGTTCCAACACTCCTCATGATCAGATCCTTCATCCTCTGGTCTATTGGAAAATCCAAGATCGTAATCTTTGCAAGGACTAAGATGATAGGTTTCATAGAAGATGTCAGTAGGAAAATCATAATCACTTGGCATGCAATTGAAGAATGATTGGTTCTGGCTGACGGAGTGAGGAAGGAACAAATCCTCAGGTAGACGGAATGGAGGATCAAAGTCATAACTTAAATTGCAGTCTGGCATCTGCAACTGATCGCCCAACTTTGGATCTTGAATTATGATTAAACTATCAGGGTAGTTGTCATGCCCCAGACCTAAAATTTGAGCTAGGGTGACAACCCGCCGCATGCCGGGCATGCAAGGCGTCAGGAATCAAGACACTTAATTCAAATAAGGCAATATTGACATATCAATCCAAGTTCATAACTTAATACAATCCATAATTATAAGGTTTGGGCTACAAGCCTTACATATAAACATCCCTGGGGTTACATCAACATAATGGAACTAATTTATTTAGTAGAAGCTCCATCTAACCCATAATTCCTTCTTTAGTCTTGTGGCTCTAAAAAACATTGTGAGATTTATATGAGCTCACACTCAATAAGTAAGCCTACTATAATATAATATAATCCATTAATCATTTCAAAATATTATCAAATCAACTCAGCTTTACCAATAGAAAGCTTCCAATTTCAATTACTGTGCCATATTATCAGAATATGCATATCATTTTCTCAAAGTAATTTTGGAAGCTAAATCATACAATAAATGCCAAAATATGTAATGTAAATAAACCCATTGCCGAAATATGTAATGTAAGAAAACCCACTGTATTTATATAATTACCACTTCTATGTGTTCCACAGCCTTACAACACTCAACTGGTGTATCACTCTTATATATCCCCTAAGAGGAAGGGTCCTGGTACCAGCGTTATGCTATATATCATAAACAATCACAACACACCTTACATGTGTGTCATCCACATATATTCCCTTATGAAGGTGGGTCCCATATCATTTGGCATTTTATATCATTTCGCATCATTTCATATCACATGAGAACCGCGGCGACACATAGTAACATGATCTGAATTATCATAATTATAATTTGCATTCAACATATCATGCATCAACACAAGCATGAGCTTCTCACATATACAGTGGCTTAAACATTATTAACAATTGCATATAAATATATCAATAGTACCAATATTCTTCATCTTTTGCATATACATATAAAGCCATTACTTTGTAAAATATTACCAGCTGTAATAATCATATCAAATACTCAATTGTATACGCATGGTACTATTTATTAATTTCAAAATTGGTCAATATCAATAAAACTCCATTCTCATTACATCATTTCATAATTAATATAACTACAATTCCAAAATCTACATATTAAAATATTATAAAATTCATGATAATTGGCTTACTTACCTCAGTATGCTAATTCCAAACTATAAATCAGCTATTTGGACATCTGGTTACCTACAGCTTTAATTTCCACAATTAAATCCTTAAAATTTGAATAATAAAGTGTCCCTTAAATTCTACCTCAAACTAATCCTGGGCCCAACTTTGGGCTTGAATATCTCTGAATATATATGCCCAAATGAAGAAATAAAAATATCCCAAGAAACTAGGATCAACAGTGATCTGGCCCATATTTTCTCTTTCCTAAACCCGACCCAAAATAGAGCCCCAAAAATTAGCTCTCTTGCTCTATCTCTCTCATCCTCTAGCATGGACAGTGGCTTACCAGGAGCAGGCACACGCGAGGATGAAGGAGAGGGTTGCCCTCAATCTTCTTTTAAGCACCCTCGCGACTCCTCAGCTCAAGGGAAATGAGAACCCATCCGTTACGTGGAGGTTCAAAAATCCAGGCGTCACCTAAACGTCAGAAGGAACCATGCCAGGTGTCCCAAATTAATTACTGGGGTTACATTCTCCCCTAAATTAATTACGAGGGTTACATTCTTCCCTCCTTATAAAAAATTCGGCCTCAAAATTGTTACATTTCCATTAAAAAATATAGAATCCAAATTTTATATTCCATAATCAACTAGATTTTATTCAAAAGTCAACTGTCATTGATACATCATTTATCTATATTAAGATACAAATAATTGTGGATATTTCTTTTTCATTTCTTCCTCAAGTTCCAAAGTAGCCTCTCTCTCAGAATGATTACTCTACTATACCTTGACATATGAAATGGTACGCCATCTCAGAACCTGATCCTTACGGTCCATGACATGCACAGGATGCTCCTCATATGACAAATCTTTCTTCAACTATATAGGTTCATACTCTATTACATGGCTGGGGTCAGAAATATATTTCTCAACATAGAAACATGAAACACATTGTGTACCCCAAATAGAATTGGTGGCAGTGCCATGCTGTAAGCTACCTCTCCTATTTTGCTCAAGATCTCAAAAGGTCCAATATAACGTGGACTCAGCTTTCCTCTAATCCCAAATCTCATCACATCCTTGGTTGGTGATACCCTTAAGAAGACATCATCCCCAACATGAAATTCCAATTCCTCCTTCTAACATCAGCATAGCTCTTCTGCTTGCTCTGAGCTGTACGAAGACGCTCCCTGATCAATTGCACTTTTTCAATTGTTTGCTGAATCAGCTCAGGGCCTAGCAATTTCTTTCCCCCACATCATCCCAACATAAAGGAGATCTGCACCTCTTACCATACAGAGCTTCAAATGGAGCCATCTGGATACTGGCCTGGTAACTATTATTATATGCAAACTCCACTAAAGGTAAGTGGTTATCCCAAGCTCCACCCAAGTCCATCACACAGGCTCGCAACATGTCTTCCAGAATCTGTATGGTCCTCTTTGATTGTCCATCTGACTGGGGATGATAGGCTGTACTAAAGTTTAATTTGGTTCCCATAGCTTTATGAAGACTTTTTCAGAACTAGGACATAAATCTGGTATCCCTATCTGATACAATAGATACAAAAACACCATAGAGTCTCATGATCTGCTCAATATACAAACTAGCCAATCTTTCACTAAAGACCCAACTCTGAAAGGTAGAAAATGAGTTGATTATGTTAGTCTATCCAATAACCAAAACTGCATCATTACTCCTTGGAGTTTTGGTCAGACCAGTCACAAAATCCATTGTAATCTTTTTCCATTTCCACTGAGGAATCATAGAGACTAAAAAGGTCCCGCAGGCCTTTGATGCTCGGCCTTCACTCGCTGACAAACCAAGTACTTGGCCACACACTAAGCAATCTCCCTCTTCATACCCTTCCACCAAAAATTTTTCTTTAAGTCTCTGTACATCTTAGTGCCACCTGGATGCACAGTATAAGAAGAGTAGTGAGCCTCCTTCAAAATTTTGGCTTTTAGCTCTCTATGTTTGGCACACAAAGTCTACCTTCAAATTTTAGGGATCCATCATCCATTACATAAAATTCATTCTGAACTCCTGACTACACAGCTTGTTTAATCCTTTGTAAATCTGGATCTTCTTTCTGGGAGGACTTGATCCTGTTAACTAGGTTGGCTGGAGTACAAGTGCTGCAATAAGCCCATCAGGCCACTGTACTCTCAATCCAACCTCCCACCTCTCAAGGTCCCTCAATATATGAGGCTGGGAAGTAATCATAGCAGCTAACTCAGAAGAGGATTTTTTGCTCAAGGCATCAGCTACTACATTAGCCTTCCTAGGATGATGTGTAGGGTCAAGTCATAATCCTTCAGTAGCTCCAACTACCTTCTCTGCCTCAAGTTTAGCTCCTTCTGTGTGAAGATGTATTTTAGACTCTTATGATCTGTATACACATCACACAACACCTCATATAAGTAATGTAACCAAATCTTCAGAGCAAAAACCACAGCAACCAATTCCAGATCATGAATAGGATAATTCTGCTCATAAGGCTTCAATTGTCTGGAGGCATAGGCTATCACCTTCTCGTTCTGCATTAGAACGCATCCCAATCCTTTCCTAGAGGCATCCGTATATAAGTAAAACCTTCAGATCTTGTCGGAAGAACAAGAATGGGAGCTGTCACAAGGTGCTGCTTTAACTCCTGAAAACTTTTCTCACACTCCTCTGTTCAGTCAAACTTTACTCGCTTTTGGGTTAAGTTAGTTAGGGGTAGAGTAATGCAAGAGAAGTTCTTCATAAATTTATGAGTACCCGGCTAGCCCTAAGAAGCTTCTGATTTCTGCCACATTAGAAGGTCGGCTCCAACTAATGATAGCTTCAATCTTTTTGGGTCCACAGATATGCCATCTTTGGATATTATATGACCCAAGAAAGATACTTGATCCAACCAAAAATTACACTTCTGCAGCTTGGCATAAAGTTTCTTCTCTCGAAGAATCTGTAGCACGATTCTTAGGTGGTCCTCATGCTCCTATGGCTCTTGGAATATATCAAGATATCATCAATGAAAACTATCACAAACTGATCCAAGTATGGCTTGAAAATTCTCTTCATCAAATCCATGAATGCTGCTAGGGCATTAGTTAACCCAAACGGCATCACCAAGAACTCATAGTGGCCATATCTGGTTCTGAATGCTGTCTTAGGCATATTCCCCTCCTTGACTTTGAGTTGATGGTACCCTGACCTGAGATCAATCTTTGAGAATATCTGGGCTCCTTGGAGTTGATCAAACAAGTCATCAATCCTTGGCAGAGGGTACTTATTCCGCACTGTTACCTTATTGATTTCTCAGTAATCAATGCAGAGCCGAAGACTGCCATCCTTCTTCTTAACAAATAGAATTGGAGCATCCCAAGGAGAAATACTGGGTCTGATAAATCCCGATCTAGAAGCTCTGCACTACAAGAAAAATAAAATATTGCGACGCCCAAATGCGTCGCTAAATATGCTATTGCGATGCAATAGCGACGCAATGACGGCGTCGCTCAGATGTCCATCACAATACCCATTTGTCGCAATTGCGTCGCAATATTGCGACGCTCTGCGACGCAACATTGCGTCGCAATATTGCGACGCATACAAATGTGTCGCTAAATTTAAAATTAATTTTTAATATTTAAAATTATTATTCAATATTGAGACACACTAAATCGCATCGCAAAATTGCGACGCATTTAGCTGCATCGCAATATTTAATAATAATATTTTGATATAATAGCGATGCAATTTGAGTCGCTAATGCGTCGCAAATAAATTTTTTTTTAAAATATTGCGACGCAAGGTCATTGCGTCGCAATATTTATTAAAAATATTTTAAATATAATAGCGATGCAATTTGAGTCGCTAATGCATCGCTATTAAATTTTTTTAAATTATTGCGATGCCAGGTCATTGCATCGTAATATTTAATAATAATATTTTAAAAATATTAGCGATACAATTTCAGTCGCTAATGCATCGCAAATTAAATTTTTAAAAAATATAAAGATTAAAAATTAAAACGATTAATACAATTTCGTTAAATCTAAATATTGATAGAAACATTTTCAATCAATCCAAACAATAATCAATTTCAAAAAAATTAATATATTAAAATTTTGAAGTTTTTACAACATAAAAAAAGAAAAAAAAATACATCAAGAATCTGGGCGATCACGTGGAGGCTGTGGAGGCTGAAGACTCTGCGACAACGGCTAACCATATCCCGCAAATAATGCATCTCATCTCGCATGTCTGCAATCTCCTGATCCCGGCCTCGCATATGATCCTCGAAATCCTGCTCGACCTCCTGGCGAACCTCCTCTGCAATAGATCTGCGAAGGTCGTGTAAACGCTCGGAGGAATATCACCAGAAACTCGCGAGCTGAGGCCTGATGGGAAAATATGTAGAAGCTCTAGTGCCCAGACCATAGACCCTGCGGTCTCGTGGCTGGGCACCAACAGCCTCCAAAAACACACGCCGACTCTCCTCTGCTGAGAGTTCGACGGGCGTCTCCCCATCAGTAGAGTCGACCTGTGATGCCTGGGAGCGAAGCTCCTCGACTCGTGTCTTTAAATTATGAAATCAACAATAAATGAGTTAATAAATTTCTCAAAATAAAATTTTAGAAATTAAACAGATACTACATAAATCTAATTTCTTACCGCAACCTCCCGTGATCGCGTGTCGACCCAGGAACCGTCCCTCCTGGTGTGTGTCGCCCTGAATAGACGAAACTCACCAGGATCTCCGCCCTCCTGCTCAGACTATAACAATAAAAAAAATGATATTAATACAAATATTTGTAAATAACTAAAATAGTAATTAAAATATTTATGTTTTCTTATCATACGCCATCTGTGCTCCTGAATCGAAATGGAGCCCGAAGTATGGCGGGAGAGACCCGTGCCAGGACCGCCCTTCTCAGATCGGCGGTTCGTGCTGGCTGATGCGGACCTCCTGCGCCAGCCATCGGACTGCTAGGCCTGCTGCCACTCGTGCCAAATACCCTCTGGCACGTGCGCAGGACGCTGACCCGATGACCTCCAACGATGAAGCATGTCGGAGTATCGGCGTCCCGTCAGAGCCTCCCATGCTGCCCTAATGGCATCATGGCTGGCAGGATCCCACGTAAACTTTTTCTGCATTAAAATAAACAGTTAGTTTCTAATTTATTAAGTTTAAGAAATTTTATATCACTGATAAATTGTATTTAATAAGTTTACCTGAAACTCAGAAAAATAAAACTCCCTCGTGGCTGGAGATACGTGGCGCCAATCGTAGCCACTGGGATCTGCACGCCTCTGAAATACGGCGCTGATGTGGCTGGATACATGATGCTGCTCAATGAATCTGTTAAAAAAATGCATGTTTATAAGTAATTGACTTAAAAACATAAACATATATTTTTAATTAGTATATACTTACATCCCCTGAGCATCAAGTCGAAGTACAGTGCGGCCGATGGTGGAAGAACTCTCGGAGGTATGTGCCGATCGGCTGGATGGTAATACTGCTGGAGAGATCGAAGGCTGTGCGACTGCTGGAGATCCAAACTCTCCATCTCCGATGCTCATGTGATCTGATGTAGCAGGGCTACGTCCCTGCTCACTCCGTCTGTCGTCGGTAGATCTACCTCTGCCCATCATACTGAAAATACTAAAGATTCATACAATTAAATTACGATTAATGATTGACTATGTAAAAATTTAACACTTATAAAAAAAAGTTAAATTTTAAAAAACCTCTATGTTTAATCGGTGTCATTTGTTTCGTGAAATGTTGGTTCAACATCCGATGCCGTATCGGATTGCGAATCAGTTTCATTATCATCGGAAGGAAACCGAACATTTGCATCCGCAATTTCTTGGACATCACCATTTGGATCTCTAAGTGATGTTTCAGGAGCCCTTGTGTCGTCCTCAATTGCATGCATTTCCATCTCATCCTCTTGAAATGCAGGGCACTCGGCTGATTGACTTGATGAACTCTCCTCTAATACGATTGTTGAACGTGGGACGATTTTAGAAACGGCCCACCAATCTCGCTTGTCGTTGCGCAAACTTGGATATCCGCAGTAAAAGACTTGCTGAGCTTGGGATGCAAGGATGAATGGGTCATATTTCTGCAATCTTCGTCGATGGTTCACTTCAACCAAATTGTAGTCGTTATGAACCCTTTTGCCCACAGGAACTATCGGATCGAACCAATCACAACGAAACAATACGGTTCGTTTCATAGGCCAACCGGGATATTCAACTTCAACCACCTCTACTAACTTTCCATAATAATCCTGCATATTTGCTCCAACACTTTCTCCTTTCACACACACGCCCCAGTTCTGCGTGCCTCTTGAAGCTGCTAATCGTTCAATCTGAAATTTGTACCCATTTACAAAATAGCCAGTAGAGGTTGTTACGGTCTTCAATGGCCATTGCGATAGACATTTAATGAAAATATTGTCGGTTGTGGACCATGGACCGTTGACCTATAAATTAATAAGCTATTGACATCCAATTCAAAAATAAAAGCCATTATCGAAATTGATTGAGTGATACTACTCACAAATTCATAAAACCAGTAAGCAAACTCCGTTTCTAATTTCTGCCCAATTGCAACTTGACTGATGTCGGGATTCATCTGTCGTTGTCTATCACAAAACATCCTTATGGGATGAAAAGGATGAAAACTAATGTTAGAAATTAAATATTATGGTATATTGTAATTTAAATTTAAATTTTCAATTTAGCATTGAAGTATACACTTACTCAATATATGGATCGACTTCTCTACAGTTCATTAGGATGTAATAATGTGCTGCATTATACTCCATATCGCTAAGATTTCTTGACTTCTGCCCACCAAATGAACGGCCGATAGCTTTAAAAATTGATATTCTACCGTCATTAGCTTCTGCTTCGTCCACACATACGTCATCGTTACGACCATGATTTCGGCTCCTCGTGTGGACGTGACCCTCAAAGTAATGTGAGGCAAAAGCTGAAACTTCTTCGACCAAGTGTGCATTGCATATAGAACCTTCAACCCTTGCCTTATTACGCACATTATTTTTTAACTTCTTAAGATACCTATATGTAAAGTTGCAACAAAAAATTAACGAATTTTTCAAGCAATGAAATAATATTTGAAATGTCAACATATCTTAATGATGTATATATTTACCTCTCGAAAGGATACATCCAGCGATACTGCACGGGACCAGCTATGCTCGCTTCGTATGGCAAGTGAACCGGTAAATGCTCCATTGAGTCAAAAAAACTGGGAGGAAATATTCGCTCAAGCTTGCATAAAATAATTGGAATTTCCTCCTCAAGCCTTGCCATGGATGCAGAAGTAATGACTGCGGCAGATAACTCCTTGAAGAATAAGCTGAGCTCCGTAATTGCCTTCCAGACATGTTGCGGAAGCAACTCACGAAAAGCTATAGGTAATAACCGTTGCATGAAAACATGGCAGTCGTGACTCTTCATGCCGAACAACTTGAGCTTATGCATGTCCACACACCTACCGATATTTGAGGCATAACCATCTGGAAATTTTAACCCTCTAAGCCAGTTACATAAAACTTCTCGTGAATTTCTGTCAAGAGTGTAACATGCTTTAGGATAGGTCCCATCGGCACTCCTTCTCAAATCACCTCTTCTGCAGTACTGATTAAGTTCTTCTCTTGACTTTGCAGTATCTTTTGTTTTTCCCGGGATGTTTAGCACCGTGTTAAATATGTTATCAAAGAAATTTTTCTCGATATGCATAACATCCAAGTTGTGCCGGATGAGATTTGTGCTCCAATAAGGCAAATCCCAAAATATACTTCGCTTCTTCCAGTTATGTTCTTTACATATACGGCCATTTATTCTATCTGCATCCGGTTCCCATGCATACATCAACCCCAAATGCTCTATAGAATCAAATATATCCGTGCCGGACCTAACCGGTTCGGCAAATTTTGTGACTGCTTTGTTCTTCCGGAAGGCGATCAAGTTACGCCTGTAAGGATGATTTGGGGGCAAGAACTTCCTATGGTTATCAAACCATGACTGCTTACCACTCTTCTGCAATGTAAATGCATCCGAATCATACATGCAATGAGGGCATGCCAGACGTCCAGCAGTGCTCCAACCAGACAACATTGCATATGCCGGAAATCACTTATTGTCCACATCAAAGCAGCTCTCATGAAGAAATTCTGTTTCATAGAAATGTCGTAGGCTACGACTCCTGTTTCCCACAACATTTTCAATTCGGCCACCAACGGTTGCAGAAAGACATCAATCTTTTCCTTTGGATTTGATGGTCCTGGAACCAAAACGGTTAAAAACATTGCAGTATCTTTCATGCACTTCCACGGAGGAAGGTTATATACAGTCAGTATCACAGGCCAACATGAATACTGTTGCCCCGCTTGACCAAATGGTTGGAAGCCATCGGTACAAAGACCTAATCTCACATTCCTTATATCTTCAGCGAAATCAGGATGATTTTCATTGAAATGCTTCCAAGCCTTTGAATCTGATGGATGCCGCATTTCATCCTCTTTAGATTCATGTTCGGCATGCCATCTCATATCAGCAGCTGTTGCCTCAGATCTGTATAATCTCTGCAGGCGTGGGGTAAGAGGAAAGTAATGCATCCTCTTGTAAGGCACACTTTTCCTCCTACTTGTACCGGCTCCTCCTTCGGTGTTTTTGTACCTCGATTGCCCACAAATCTTACACCATCTCAGCTCTGAGTCTTCACCCCAAAATATCATACAATTGTTCAAGCAACAATCGATCTTATTAACTGGGAGCCCAAGCCCACGCAACAACTTCTTTGTTGCGTAAAAACTGTCTGCGCAACATTATCATTTGGCAAAATTTCTTTGATTAACCCAGCTACAGAATTGAACGCCTTTTCTGATAATCGATGTTCTGCCTTATATTCAACATTCGAGCAGCTGTAGAGAACTGGGAATGACCCTCACACCCAGGATACAATTCTTGATTTGCAGCACGCAACATATCATAAAATTGTGTGCTCTGGATTTGGTTCTTCCATAAATGTATTCTGATTGAATTCATTACCCGATGCATTCATCACCATTTGTTCATATGTGTTTAAATTCACAAATGGTTCATCTACGGGAATTGACTCTTGTTGGCCTATAACAGCTGCTGGAATATCCTCTGGTTCACCATGACAGTACCAAACATAGTAATCAGGAACAAACCCCTTCTTACACAAATGCACCTTAACAGTTTCCACATCTCTGTAGGCTTTATTCTGACACCTGTGGAAGTTGCATGGGCACCTAATCCTAGGGCCATCCATCCATTCAGGTTGGCTACATGCAAATGCGATAAATTCTTCCAATCCATTCAGAAAATCTGGATTAAGCAAGCCATCTTTTATCCTTGCATACATCCACGAGCGAGCCCCGCTCATTTTTGACCGACTTATACAAAGTCTGGTAAACATTAAAGGAAACCACAAAATAAAACTATATTAGTATTACTAAATATATAACTAAATTATTTCTTGGGCACAACTAAGGTTAATAACAACCATTTAAATCATTTATAAGTAAACCAATTTTTTTTAGGCAACTAAGGTCCCTACCATGCAAGGGCGAGCCACGGCTACGATCCTTGGCGTGCTAGCAAGGACCGATGCACAGGTTCATGGCTAATGGTAGGGCTTGAGTTTGGGTCGGGCCGCAAGGCGGTGCGTTTAATCATGAGACTTCACAAGCAATTCAAGTGTCTTAAATTAATTCTACCTTCACTCCATGTCTATAAGGTAAGGCCCTATCCCATTCAAGAATATTTTTTGTGATATGTTATTCTGCTATTAATTATCATCGATCGGTTACATTGAAATTTCGGCAGCATTTCCCCATATGTTCTCCTAAATGTGTGGTATATAAGCCACACTAGGAGAACGTATGAGCAAATACAAACCGAAATCTCACCCAACGATGATTAATAGCAGACTAACATATCGCAAGAAATATTCTCAAACTGTCCACCAGGACAATTTGAGAATTTGCAAGACTAAGGCTTACAAATTCTCAAACGGGTCTAAAGGTTATAGTGCTGTGATTAATAAGTAAAGTCCTTAACTGTCATTTTTGTGAAAGTTCTAGCACAAGTGGCATTTTTGTGACAGTGGCAAGAAATATTCCCAAAACATTTTTTTGGCCTGGCCACCGTGGCCAGGCCCTGCCGGCCACCAGCGGCCGTGGCCGGAGAAGAAAAAAAGGGGGGGGGGTTTCCCCCCCCTGTTAAAAATTTTTTTTTTTTTACAGTGGCCTGGCCACCGTGGCCAGGCCACTGCCGGCCACGGCAGCGGCCGTGGCCGGAGAAGACGGCCACGGCAGCGGCCGTGGCCGCCTTGTCCGGCCGCGGCCACGGCCGTGGCCGGAGAAGACAAAATTTTTTTTACAGTGGCCTGGCCACCGTGGCCAGGCCACTGCCGGCCACGGCAGCGGCCGTGGCCGGAGAAGAAAAAAGGGGGGGGGGGGGGGGGGGTTTCCCCCCCTGTTAAAAATTTTTTTTTTTTTTTTTACAGTGGCCTGGCCACCGTGGCCAGGCCACTGCCGGCCACGGCAGCGGCCGTGGCCGGAGAAGACGGCCACGGTCTTGGCCGTGGCCGGAGGGAAATTATTACAAAAAAATTTTTTTAGAGGGTGGGGGGCTTACCTCGGTCGAGAGAGACGCCGGAGTGGAGGAGAACGCGGGGAGCCGGAGCACCAGGGGGGGGAGCCGGAGCAGCGAGGTGGGAGCCGGAATTTTTTGGGGAGGGCGGCGGCTAGGTCAAGACGGGGAAGAAGAAGAAGAGAAGGCCGGCTTATATATAAGTAATTAGCGACGCAATTAATTGCGTCGCTAATCGGTCGCAATATTTTTTTTAATTTATTATGTATTAGCGACGCATTAATGCGTCGCTAATCCATCGTTAATTTGGTTTTATTATATTTTATGAAAAAATAGCGACGCAAATAATTGCGTCGCTAATGCGTCGCTAACTTGGCGCCAATGTCCGGCGGAAAATTATTTTTATTTTCTAGGAATTGCGTCGCTATAGGCGTCGCAATATTTTTTTAATATTTTTAATTGATTAAAATAATAA
>UESW01005105.1:727538-919356 GCA_900491605.1 Calamus simplicifolius | reverse complement strand
AAGAAAGCGATATGCGCTACTATTATGTGCATAACCGATAAATATACAATCAACAGTTTTAGATCCTATTTTGATCTTTTTGGGGTCCGGAATAGCTACTTTAGCTAGACACCCCCATACTCTTAAGTAATTATAAGAAGGCTTCTTTTCTTTCCATAACTCATATGGAGTAACTTCCTTCTTCTTAAGAGGTATTTTATTAAGAATGTGATTTGCTGAGAGAATTGCTTTTCCCCATAAATTCTATGGTGTATCATAATTTATTAACATAGCATTCATCATTTCTTTTAATGTGTGGTTTTTATGTTCTGCAATTCCATCAGATTGAGGCGAGTAAGGAGCAGTAGTTTGATGAATAATGCCACGCTCTTGACAGAATTCATCAAAAGGTGCATCGTATTCACCACCTCTATCACTCCTTATGGCCTTAATCTTTTTGCCAAGTTGATTTTCAACTTCATTCTTATAACATTTAAACATTTCTAAAGCCTCATCTTTAGACTTTAGTAGATACACATAGCAGTATCTTGTTGAATTATCTATAAATGTTATACAATACTTTTTACCTCCTCTAGTTTGAATTGACTTTAAGTCACATAGATCACTGTGAATTAAGTCAAGAGGTTCAGTATTTCTTTCAACTGATGGAAATGATATTTTTGCTAACTTAGCTTCAACACATACTTCACATTTGTAATGTGGATCGATTTCACGATTAGGTAATAATTCTAATATCATTAATTTTCGTAATGAATTAAAATTCACATGTCCTAATCTATCATGCCATAGACAAGAAGAGTCAATCATATAAGTAGAAGAAGAAGCTTTATTTATTTCAAGGTTTCTGTGTACAGTCATTACATTCACCTTGAATAATCCATTATTCAAGTAACCCCTTCCAATAAATATCCCCCCTTAGTGAGTACAAATTTATCAGACTCAAAGACCATCCTAAAGCCATGTTTGCTTAGGAGGGAGCCTGATATGAGATTCTTCTGGATGTCAGGGATATGTAGCACATCATTAAGTAGAAGCTCCTTGCCATATGTCATCTTCATAATGATGCGGCCAAGTCCTTCTATCTTGGATGTAGCGGAGTTACCAATGATCAAATTTCTTCCATTGATAGGAGTATATGATGAGAACATACTCTTATCAGAGCAGACATGTCTGGTAGCTCTAGTGTCAATGTACCACTCATTTGCTTTGTCAACCATGTTTGCTTCAAATACAATAGCTGACAGCATCATCTCGGATACCTCTTTGGATAGGGTTTCAGTAACGTTGACTTCTTTCTTTTCTTTGTCCTTGAAATGACAGTCCTTGGATTTGTATCCTTGCTTTCCACAAACAAAGCATTTTCCCTTAAATTTATATTTCTTTGGATTGCCCTTCTTCTGTTTAAAGCCTTCGCCTGAAAACTTGCATTTCTTTCTTCCTTCTATGAGGTTGGCCTTTGGCTCAGCAGGTTGTCCTCCTGACTTCTTGTCTTGGCTCTTATTGTCCTCCTTGATTCTCAGGCAGTCAATTAGGTCTTCAAGTCCCATCTCCTTTCGCTTATGCTTTAGGTAGTTCTTGAAGTCCTTCCATAGTGGTGGTAGCTTCTCTATGATGGCAGCTACCTGGAATGACTCACTGAGAGACATTCTATCTCATGCAGGATGATCTGGAGCTCTTGGACTTGCTCCATAAATGTTTTGTGATCGACCATTTTGTAGTCTAAGAACCTTCCAACCACAAACTTCTTGTGTCCAGCATCCTTTGTCTTGTACTTTTTATCCAGGGATGCCAATAACTCCTTGGCAGTAGCAATACTACTGTACACATTGTACAGGGTATTGTCCAGACCATTCAGGATGTAGTTCTTGCAAAGGAAGTCTGAGTGCTTCCATGCCTCCATCGCTGTAATGACTTACTTGTCGGTCTTCCCGTCCTTTAGGACAGGCGGATCTTCATTCAGCACTCTGACCAGATTCAGAGTTGTGAGGTAGAACAGCATCTTCTGTTGCCACCTCTTGAAGTCCATGCCAGAGAATTTCTCCGGTCTCTTAGCTTGAATGGATGTCGTCATAGTAGCCATCTGCAGCAGCACTTCCGTGATGACAGAAATTTTCTTAAGATTGTTGGGTGGATGTGGCAGATGGTGGCTACCTAATTGATCAGACTGAGGCTAGAGTTATACTCTATGTCCTTAAGATAATTTCGTCCCGCAATGGTGCTCATGGTCAGTATGACGATTGTCTCTCAGGATACAATAGTCTTATTTTGATGAAAGCAGTACTATAATTCACCAAAACTTTCGAACCAAGAATGCTACTATCTTTTTAATGCACTATTGCTATACTATCCTTAGGAACGTATGCAAATGCCTAAGAGAGGAGAAGACTAGAATTGATTCAGATTGAACTCAATTTGGAATGGTTTGGGATGAATGAAATGAAAGGGTCTTGGGTCCTATTTATAGGTTTTAGGTGCCCCTTGGAAGCAACCCTAAGAATTTAATTTAATTTGAATTCTTTGATCGAAGGATGTGAGGGTTAAGGGCTTATCACCCTTGATATGCCCTTTAGACATCGTGATCTTCAGATCATACGATCAGATAAGCCTTTTCATGGCTGTGATCTGAAGATCAGCCGATCAGATAAGCCTATCCTCATCCTGATATGTCTTTTCATCATCGTGATCTGATGATCATATTATCAGATAGGCGGTTGCACGTCTTTGATATGCCTTTTCATGATCGAACCGTTGACTTATCTTCAACCGATGATCGGACGGACGCCTTATCACCAACCGACGATCGGATGGATGCCTTATCACCAACCATCCTATCGATTGGTCAACCAACCATCCTGTTCACTGGTCAACTGACGGGTGTCAGCCGTTGGATCGCGATCGCGATTGTGATTTAATCACCGCATCTCGACCCTTCATCTGATTGATCAATGATCAATTGATCTCAGCCCCTTATCTTGATCCGATCAGTCTCCACCATTGGTTCATCATGATCTAGAAAAAAATTAAAGCCCCTTAAGCTCCTCGCAATGATGCGCACGTGCGAAGTGCAAAGTGCAAAGTGCAAAGTGTAAAGTGCGCCTACAAAGCGCCCATTGTGCCCTTCGCACATGCGCGTGCGCGTGCGTGAGGGTAATGCTACGCATCACTTTCAAGCTCTCCACTTGTGGTGAGCCTAAGAAACTAAGCTTCAAGGAAGTCGTTTCCATATAAGTGAACCTTCATTTCTTGATTTTTTCGATGTGGGACTAAATGTCCCCGCAATTTCTCATTCACACCCTAATGGAAGGTGATGGGCTTTCAAGGCCCATTAAGGTATTTAAGGCCTATTTTGGCCCATTACCCAACAGTTATTGGGTGGGTTATAAATGAATTTGAGACATTAAGTGAGAAGGGGGCTATATCTTCATATCAATCCAATTGATCATGTTGGCTGATCTGGCAGTGGAAGTGTTAGGTCATGCATCCATATGAGCGAATCCATATGAGCCACCACCCTACTATGCATTCACAGCAAGGCGGTGGCCAAAGTCAATGGCCATCGATAACTATTTTGACCGTGAGATTAGTTCTCTCCTTCACTCTGCTTTCTTCTTAACTAGCAATTTCTGTTGATCGCAGATAGTGGCTATCTAATTGATAAGACTATATCTAGAGTTATACTCTATGCTCTTAAGATAATTTTATTCCGCAACAGTGCTTACGGTCAGTATGACAATTGTCTCTTAGGATATAATGGTCTTCTTTTGATGAAAGCAGTACTACAATTCATCAAAAATATCAAACTAAGAATGTTTCTCTCTTTTTAATACACTATCACTATACTATCCTTAGGAGAGTATGCAAATGCCTAAGAGAGGAAAGGACTTTCGGATTGAATGAATCAAATGCAAGTCTAGGGGTCTATTTATAGACTTAAGGTGCCTTTTAGAAGCATCCTTACGGGTTTAAATTTTATTGATTTGATTTAAAAGGAAACAATCAAAGGATGTGAGGATTAAGGGCTTATCACCCTTGACATGCCCATTAATCATCGTGATCTTCGGATCAAGTGATCCAAAAGGTCGTTTCCACAATCAGATAAGCCATCTCAACGATTGGATAAGTTATTGTTGGGAATTGTATCCTAAAGCCAATCATTTGATGATTGTGCTAATGTAAATTGTATATAAATTGATATATTAATAAAAGTTATTTGGCAGTTTATTCATTACAAGAACATCTTCTTAATACTCCTAAAGTAATGAAGCCCTTAGGATCTTCCTTCACGATAAAGGAGGATTTATCTTTGAAGGTCCTTAAAAGAGTTCGCGACCAAATGATATACTATGACAGGGCCATAGTACTATCAATTATAGGACGTTGTATATCATATTTGTTGGTTATCCTCTTAACCAAGGAGTGTAGAGACACTGGTATGACATACAGGTGAAAGTGTAGGAGTACATTTCACCGAACGTGACTCATTTTCGGATACTCTGCTGTCAAGAGTTAATCCGAGAAGATATAGGTATAAGTATCCTTCAGACCTGAAGATCACAACCAGTGGCTTACAAGCAACTCATTGTACTTAGGTGCCGGACCACCTGGATTTCTAATCCAGCTACGAAAGGTTACTGGGTGCAGTCAAGTACTTGTGGTAGTCAGTTGTGGATCAAGATGGAATTTGACCTATCCCGTTAAAAGGAGAAATGCTTGTGTTTCAATTTAGCAAGACCTTGGCCAAGGCACTTCATGTGAAAGTCACATGATCACTAAAGTTGAAATCACTTTATGGATTTGCTATTTAGAGTTGACAGGCTCTTAAGCCATCCTTAGCATTTGTGGTCAAGAGGATGAATTATACGGTAACTGTTTCTTAGGGTTCTTGGAGTTTGCTCGGCAACTCTTCGACCTATCCGGACGTCGGGTTCCATTGCTAGATGGGCACATCGATTAGTATAGAAAGTTGTTTCTATGCTACCGGCTTAGGTTCGAACCTAGAGAGTCACACGCATAGAAGTTTCCTAGGATGATCTATTTGCTGATCAACGATTGAGAATCGTATATGATTTAATTAATCAATTTGATTGATTGAATTATCTCAATTGGGTTAAGTACAATTGAATAAGATTCAATTTGGTTTAAGTCTATTAGAAGGACTAGTCAATTTCAAATATTGATTTGAAATTAGACTTGATTTGGATTTAAATAGATTCAGGACTAGCCAAATTTGATTTGGGCTTGGACCATGATCTATGTGGGTTAAGTCAAATAAATTTCAGATTAAACCATCAGAACCCAAACCTCTCGAATAAGGATCTCATATGATGAGATGGCTAAAATCTCATCTCATGAGAGATTAAATTCTCATATAGAATTTAATGCATGACATTATTTACCGAATTCGGGCGTCTCTTTGGTTTTCCGAACGTCGGAATTAACCAAACGCCGCTTTGGGCGTCTCTTTGCTTTTTACCAAACGACGGAATTCTTAAATGTCAGAATTCAATGGGCAAGGCTAAAATGAGACTATAAATAGAGGCATTCCCTCACCAGATTACACAGAACAACAACACATGATATGTCGTGGATTGTAATTCTAAAAGGTTAGAATAGAAAATCCTGGTGATTCTGGTGTTAGCGGAAGCTGGTGGATCTTGGAGGAAGATTCAAGTGGAGGATTCAAGATCAGCAAAGCTATTTTTCCGCGAGCTAGCACTCCCGGAAATCCGATCATTCGGGGCTTCGCGTGGACGATACTAGAGGCCGGACGATTGAACGGCTGCAGAGCAATAAGGATTTACCTACTGTTCTTAAGGTAAGTGATTTGATCCCTAGATCTTAAGGCAGGCTTCAAGAAATAGTATGACTTCATCTTGAAGATCAAGATATGATCTTGATGTTATTTATATGCATATTTTAGATCAAACGATCCTATATATAAGGCAAAGATATGATCTTGATGCATATTAGATAGATTAATATGTAATCTTTTAATTTCCGCATTGATAATAGTTATCAAATTTTAAAATATGCATGCCTCCTCCCTACAAATGGTATCAGAGCCATGGTTTCGTTATTGATCTAATTTATTGCATGTAAATTAATGCTCTCATTAATTGTGTAATTATGGCTAAAACTTATCACAAGGCCTATTGGTCACAGATGGATTGAAAATCCAAATTACCCATTCAATGAGGTATTCTGTGACATATTGCCGTGCGATTGTTTTATCGTTGATGCTTTGTTAAAGAAATTTAAATTGATGCTTTGGCATCAAAACATAGATTACACACACTCTCAAAAGATGTTTTATATTTGATACATATTGATGTTGTATAAAACATGATATTTGCATGTTTAGTATAAAAACATAGATATGATATATGATGGCATGATGTCTATGTTATAAAACATACAAATATTTATGAGAGTTTTATTTGAATGTCAAATATTAATTCATAATCTTTTTAGATATGATCTAAATATAGGAATTATGAGTAGTAACATAATACATTGATGCTTGATTGAAATATATGACATGTAAACATGAAATATATTTAATCTTTTGGGTTAGCTAAATCGGGTCCATAAAGGGTTAGACCCTAAGGTTTAAATCAACTGGACTAAAAGAGTATTTGATCAAATCTAATTAGATTAGGTTAAGAATGCTCTAAATCAAACAATAGTTGTAGTTGATCATGTCCTTCTCTTTGATTAAACCAAATGGAAGTAGATTAGGCTCCGTGGTTGAGCATGAATCTCTTAGATGGTCAAATCAGAATTGGTTAACCATATGATGTCAAGGTGGTTGGCAAGTTGCTCTAGGATCAACGATCGAATGGTTTTTAATTGGGAGCTACTCGTATTGATGCGTCTTTAACGAGTTAATGGCATATCCCTCCCATCGATCTCACTCACCTGGTCAATGTGGTGAACCATTTATGATTCAGATCATTTACCTGATTCGGGTTGACCCATGCCTGTAAGGAAATCAGTCTGACTGATTTAGGTGCCACTTAACCTGACTTAATCTTGTTTCATTCTACCGATTTCATAGATTCAGTGGGAGAACTTGATTAGTCAATTTATCTTCATATTATTAAAATCCTCTAAAATTATTAGGTCCTTAAAATGAAATAGTTATATGATAACTAGATCATAGCCTCCCATTAAGGTGGGTGATAATGAGTCCGATGTCTTGATAATCATTGGAGGCACTCCATGCCTGGTGCTTGTCAACCATCGGAATTATCATTCATTATATGATAAGTCAGCGTAACTATTAAATAAACAGTCAGGTGAGCCGAGCTTCACTCGGGCTTGGTTGTCTATTGATAGGTTACACTGATTATATCATTTAATGGTTGGACCTAACCAGAACTTTCAGTGGAGGCACTTCATGCCTGCTGAAGAGGTACATGGGGCAAAACTGAACACTAAGAATTGTTTGGGAAACAATTGGTTTTGAACCTACTCTTAGATGCATATGGGTTAGCCAAGCTTCACTTGGGCCTGTATGTAGTTTATGTAGATCTTAGTGCCCGCTAAAGAATTAAGAATAATTCTTCGAATTGGGGTGTAGAGGCTGCCAATTTGAACAAAATAGTGGAAGAATCTTTAGACTAAAGTCCAAGTCTTTAGACTGAATCAATTTATATACTAATAAACTTTAGTTTTTCCTTATGCAGAACATGGCCACTAATTTATCATTAAGGTCCCTATTGGATAGTGACAAGTTGAATGGTTCCAATTTCAATAGCTGGTTCAGAAAACTTAAGATCGTCCTTGAGCATGAGAGGATTCTATATATTCTGAATAATCCTGCACCAAAGATACCTGATGCAAACACCCAAAGTTCTGAGAGAGACACTTATCAGAAGTGGCTCAATGATAGAACTAGCGTGCGTTGTATCATGCTAGCAGCAATGAACGATGAATTCGGTCGCCGGTTCGAGAATGCTCAGCCAGAAGAAATCATTCAAGCGTTGAATGAATCTTTCGGCACACCCGACGATGTTGAAAGGCACAAGACTAGTTGTGCTATTTTCAATGCTCGAATGAGGGATGGATCTCCTGTCACTGATCATGTATTGTACATGATCGAGAAGATAGAACTCCTAAGCAAGCTCGGCTTTCCCTTACATGAGCAGTTGGGAAAAGATGCGATCCTGAATTCCTTGCCTCCATCCTTCCGACCTTTCCTTACTCATTTTCGAATGACAAAGCCTGCAGTCAACTACCACGGTTTGTTGGGGTTGTTACAGAACTTTGAGAAGGATAACCAGCTCTCTAAGGGTTTGGTTAATGTGGTTGAAGGATCTAAGGTAGGGCGTAAACCCTTTGGGAAAGGGAAGAAGAAAAAGAATAATAAAAAGGTGCAACATGCTAGGACATCTATAAGGGGTCAGATGCAGAAGAAGAAAGTTGATAAAAGTCAAGCTGAATGCTTTCACTGCAAGATGCAAGGGCACTGGAAGAGGAACTGTCCTCTTTACATTGCCACACTTGATCCAAACAGGCCAAAGAAGAAAAAGGAGCAAGATGTTGCTCAACAAGGTATTTATATGATAACACCTTGTAATTTTTCTGTATATGATAATCAGACCTGGGTATTGGATACCGGGAGTCCTTTTAACATTTGCAATTCATTGCAGGGACTACAGGTCACCAGAAGATTTGAGGACAATGAAAGATTCCTTAATGTCGGCGATGGAAGATTAGTTCCAGTTCTGGCATTAGGAGTTCTTGAAATAGTTTTCAATAGAAATGTCATTATACTAAATGATTGTCATTTTTGCCCAACGTTCTTGTTGAACGTAATTTCTGTAGGCCTTCTGGCCAAAAGTAATTATGAAATTTCAATAAAGGATGTTACTTTGAATATCATTATGAATGGAGTCACTGTAATGACTGGGCATTTATCTAATGGCATTTATATATTATCACAGCCTGTGAATGTAGTGTACAATCAAGTAAGCGCCCTAGAACAACTGATGTCACACATTTATCTTTGGCACCATCGGCTGGGTCATATCAACAAGAACAGATTAAACAGGTTAACTCAGGAGGGCATCCTTCGAGTTGATGATTGTGAATCATTAACTACCTGTGAATCATGTCTTCTTGGTAAAATGACCAAGTCATCTTTTACTGGAAAAGGTGAAAGAGCCAAAGAGCTATTGGGTCTAGTACATACTGATGTATGTGGACCAATGAGCACTTGTGCCAAAGGTGGATATTACTACTTCATTACTTTTACAGACGACCTTTCTAGGTTCGGTTATGTCTATCTTATGCGACATAAATCTGAATCGTTTGAAATGTTCAAACTATATCATAAAGAAGTAGAAAAACAAACAGAAAATGTATTAAGACCCTTCGATCAGATCGAGGAGGCGAATACCTTTCCAATGAATTTGTGACATATTTAAGGAGAATGGGATTCTCTCCCAATGGACTCCTCCTGGAACACCGCAACATAACGGTGTGTCGGAAAGAAGGAATCGAACTCTGTTAGACATGGTTCGGTCCATGATGGGTTTTGCAAGCTTGCCAATATCATTTTGGGGATACGCATTAGAATCAGCTTGTCATATTCTTAATAAGGTTCCAAGTAAGTCTGTTTCTAAAACTCCACATGAGATGTGGTATGGACATAAACCGGTTATTACCTATCTGAGAGTCTGGGGGTGTCCGGCTTATGTGAAACGTGCAAAATCAGACAAACTTGAACCCAAATCTGACAAATATTTTTTCATCGGCTATCCGAAAGAAACCAAAGGATATTACTTCTACAATACTGAAGAACAAAAGTTGTTCATTAGTAATAGAGCAGTTTTTCTTGAAAAGGAGTTCCTTAGTGAAGGAACAAATAGCTCTAATGTTGAACTTGAGGAAGTTCATCAAGTAGAAGGAACAACACAAACCAGTGAACCCTTAGAATCTGAGTTGATTAGATCAAACTCAAAACCCATTTTAGATGCACCATTAAGGCGATCTGGTAGAGTACCACATCAACCGGACAGATACTTAGGTTTCTTGGTCCAGAACGATGATCCTGTTGAACTCGATGAGAACAACGAGGATCCGATCACCTATATGGATGCTATGCAAAGGACTGACTCTAATAAATGGCTTGATGCCATGAAATCCGAACTTGATTCCATGAAGGACAATAATGTATGGACATTAGTTGACCCACCCGAAGGGATAAAACCCATAGGGTGTAAGTGGGTTTTCAAGAGAAAAAGAGGCGCAGACGGAAAGGTAGAGACCTATAAAGCACGTCTGGTTGCCAAGGGGTATCGTCAACGTTATGGTATTGACTATGACGAAACGTTTTCTCCTGTGGCAATGCTGAAATCCATTCGGATTATGCTAGCTATAGCAGCACACTTCGATTATGAGATTTGGCAGATGGATGTTAAAACCGCTTTTCTAAATGGTGATTTAGAAGAACAGGTGTATATGATACAGCCTGAAGGTTTTATATCTGAAGACGAGTCTAAAGTGTGCAGGCTACAGAAGTCTATTTATGGACTTAAGCAAGCATCTAGGAGTTGGAACATACGATTTGATAAAGTGATCAATCTTATGGCTTTATTAAGAATAAAGAAGAACCTTGCATTTATAAATGGGCTAACGATTCTGTTATTGTATTTCTTGTATTATATGTGGATGATATTCTCTTAATCGGGAATGATATCCCTGCATTACAAGGAATAAAGACATGGTTATCATCACAATTCTCCATGAAAGATCTGGGAGAAGCATCATACATCCTAGGGATGAAGATCTATAGAGATAGATCTAAGAGGATGCTTGGTTTATCCCAATCTACGTACATTGACACAGTGCTAAAGAGGTTTAGCATGGAGAATTCCAAGAAAGGCTATCTTCCGATAGGCCATGGAATTCATCTTTCTAAGAAGGATTGTCCGACAACTCCTAATGAAAGAGAACGTATGAGTCGAATTCCATATGCTTCGGCAGTAGGATCGATTATGTACACCATGACATGTACAAGACCAGATGTGGCATACTCACTAGGAGTAGTGAGTAGATACCAATCTGATCCAGGAGAAAAACACTGGCAAGTTGTTAAGACAATCCTTAAGTATTTGAGAAATACTAAGGACCAGTGGTTAGTCTATGGAGAGTCTGATTTGAAACTTGTTGGATATACTGATTCCAGTTTTCAATCAGATCATGATGATAGCAAAAGTGTATCGGGTTTCGTGTTTATCCTAAATGGTGGAGCTGTTTGCTGAAAAGTTCCAAGCAACATACAGTGGCAGATTCGGTGTGCGAGGCAGAGTACATCGCTGCATCAGATGCTGCGAAAGAAGCTGTGTGGCTGCGAAAGTTCATCTCCGAGCTTGGAGTGACACCTTCCATAGATGGACCAGTCCTGTTATACAGTGACAGCACTGGTGCCATAGCTCAAGCAAAGGAACCACGAGCACATCAGCGCACCAAGCACATACTGCGCCGGTTTCATCTTATTCGAGAGATTGTAGACCGAGGTGACATAAATCTTCAGAAGATTGATGGAAAGGAAAACCTAGGTGACCCATTTACTAAAGCACTCAGCATCAAGGAGTTTGACAACTATAAGTTGAAGATGGGTATTAGATACTGTAATGAGTGGCTTTAGGCTAAGTGGGAGTTTGTTGGGAATTGTATCCTAAAGCCAATCATTTGATGATTGTGCTAATGTAAATTGTATATAAATTGATATATTAATAAAAGTTATTTGGCAGTTTATTCATTACAAGAACATCTTCTTAATACTCCTAAAGTAATGAAGCCCTCAGGATCTTCCTTCACGATAAAGGAGGATTTATCTTTGAAGGTCCTTAAAAGAGTTCGCGACCAAATGATATACTATGACAGGGCCATAGTACTATCAATTATAGGACGTTGTATATCATATTTGTTGGTTGTCCTCTTAACCAAGGAGTGTAGAGACACTGGTATGACATACAGGTGAAAGTGTAGGAGTACATTTCACCGAACGTGACTCATTTCCGGATACTCTGCTGTCAAGAGTTAATCCGAGAAGATATAGGTATAAGTATCCTTCAGACCTGAAGATCACAACCAGTGGCTTACAAGCAACTCATTGTACTTAGGTGCCGGACCACCTGGATTTCTAATCCAGCTACGAAAGGTTACTGGGTGCAGTCAAGTACTTGTGGTAGTCAGTTGTGGATCAAGATGGAATTTGACCTATCCCGTTAAAAGGAGAAATGCTTGTGTTTCAATTTAGCAAGACCTTGGCCAAGGCACTTCATGTGAAAGTCACATGATCACTAAAGTTGAAATCACTTTATGGATTTGCTATTTAGAGTTGACAGGCTCTTAAGCCATCCTTAGCATTTGTGGTCAAGAGGATGAATTATACGGTAACTGTTTCTTAGGGTTCTTGGAGTTTGCTCGGCAACTCTTCGACCTATCCGGACGTCGGGTTCCATTGCTAGATGGGCACATCGATTAGTATAGAAAGTTGTTTCTATGCTACCGGCTTAGGTTCGAACCTAGAGAGTCACACGCATAGAAGTTTCCTAGGATGATCTATTTGCTGATCAACGATTGAGAATCGTATATGATTTAATTAATCAATTTGATTGATTGAATTATCTCAATTGGGTTAAGTACAAGTGAATAAGATTCAATTTGGTTTAAGTCTATTAGAAGGACTAGTCAATTTCAAATATTGATTTGAAATTAGACTTGATTTGGATTTAAATAGATTCAGGACTAGCCAAATTTGATTTGGGCTAGGACCATGATCTATGTGGGTTCAGTCCAATAAATTTCAGATTAAACCATCAGAACCCAAACCTCTCGCATAAGGATCTCACATGATGAGATGGCTAAAATCTCATCTCATGAGAGATTAAATTCTCATATAGAATTTAATGCATGACATTAATCTTCTCCCGTTGGAATTTTAAGTGTTAGAATTCATGTACCTCTTTGAATTAGCCAAACACTGCGACTCTTTGGTTTTCACAGAACGTCGGAATTAGCCAAACATTGTGACTCTTTGGTTTTCACCGAACGTTGGAATTAACCAAATGCCACGCCTCTTTGGTTCAGCGTCTCTTTGCTTTTTACGGAACGACGGAATTCTAAATGTTAGAATTCAATGGGTTGGCTAAAATGAGACTATAAATAGAGGACATTCCTCACCAGATTACACAGAACAACAACACACGACATGTCATGAATTAAAATTCTAAAAGGTTAGAATAGAAAATCCTGGTGATTCTGGTGTTAGCGGAAGCATGGTGGATCTTGGAGGAAGATTCAAGTGGAAGGATTCAAGATCAGCAAAGTTGTTTTTCTGCGAGCTAGCACTCCCAAAATCCGATCATTCGGGGCTTCGATGGACGATACTAGAGGCCGACGATTGAACGGCTGCAGAGCAAAAAGGATTTACCAACTGTTCTTAAGGTAAGTGATTTGATCCCTAGATCTTAAGGCATGCTTCAAGGAAAAGTACGACTTCTTACTTAAGATCAAGATATGATCTTGATGATTATTTATATGCATATTTTAGATCAAGCGATCCTATATATAAGGCAAAGATATGATCTTGATGCATATTAGATAGATTAATATGTAATCTTTTAGTTTCCGCATTGATAATAGTTATCAAATTTTAAAAATATGCATGCCTTGGAGTTTATCAATCCCTTTAGTTATAGCATAACTTTGATACGCCTTTTCATAATTGAAACGTTGATTTATCGCAACGGCCTGATCAAAGCGATGCCTTATCTTGGATGGGCGCCTATCACTAATGGTCAACAGTTGACCAATCAGCCGACGGATGTGAGCCATTGGATCGCGATCGCAATCATGATTTGATCACCGCATCTTGACCCTTTATACAATTGATTAACGATCAGTCTAATCCTGATTTGATGATTAACGGTCAATTGATCTTAGCCTCTTATCATTATCCGATCAGTCTTCACCGTCGAATTCTCATGATCAAGAAAAAATTTAAAAGCCCCTCAAGATGATGCAAAGTGCAAAGTGGAAAGTGCGCCTACAAAGCACCCTTCGCAGACCCGCATGCATGAGGGTGATGCTATGCATGTAGCATCACCCTTAAGCTCTTCACTTATGGTGAGCTTAAGGAACTTAAGCTTCAAGGAAGAGGTTTTCATATAAGTGAACCTTTCTTTCTTGATTTTTTTGATATGGGACTAAATGTCCTCACAGTTTCTCATTCATACACAAGGAGAAGGTAATGGGCTTTCAAGGCCCATTAGGTATTCTAGGTCCATTACCCAACAATTTCTTCCCTTTGTGGTGGCATAGCTTGAAGCATGATGCATAGAAGACTTTGGTAGCCTTCTATCACCGGCCAATGTGGTCCATAATGCTTCTGCTACAATAGAAGTATGTCCTCTATTCTGCTGAGGAATGTAATCGATCCGGGTTGAGTCGATATGGTACCAAACTCGAGCTCGATTCGATTCCAAAATATGAAGTTCAAAATTCAACTCGAGCTTAATCGAGTTTCTTATTTAGAGTTCAAACTCGATTGAGATGAAATACTCAATATACTTAAACTCGATTCGAATTTTTATATAAAATTTAAAAAATAAAATTTAAATTAAAAAAAATATGTTCTTAACTAAAATATAAAGGAGTTTTATATAGTTAGGACAATATTATAAACATGTATAATTATAAGGGTAAAATAGTAAAATTTTATATGCTCAATTAAGCTCGCGAGTTTTTTAAGCCGGATATTTTAATATTTTAACTCTACTTGATAATATACTTGAGTAGCTCGAGCTCGAACTTGACTCGATAAGCAGCGAATCGGTTTTGAGTATTTTTTGAATCGATTTCGAGCTACTCACGAGCTGTCTCAACTCAATTACACCCCTAATTTTACTCCTTCAATTGATATCAGAGCTTGGTTAAGCTAGTGACCACCTCCATTCTCTCCCTTGCTCCAATGTGGCGATTGTTGGAAGTCACTGAAGGAAGTGACGGAATAAGGCAAAGCGGCCATTGGCCTACTCTTCACTACAGCCAAACTTTGCGCTTTGGTGCCTTTTTCTAATCATAAAGGGGAGGGTTCATTGGGACCCAAACAGTGACCAACATCGCCTTCTCCAATCGCCGAGCCTCTCCTTTGGCATTAGGAGACTAAAATGGCATGGGAGATCGCCGATTGGTTGCCCCTTCCTATTAGTGGGAAGGTGCCACTAACGTTGAAATGGTGGCTGAAGCCACTTTCTTTGGTCGTCGGGCCTCTCCCTGGTTGTAAGAGGCTAGGAAAGCTCGTCGATATTGTATGTGCTTCAAGCTAGCGGGGGATTCACTAAGTATATAAGTGGCATCATTCGTAAATTCAGCAAACAGGAAGGGCCTTTGTTTTCTTCTTTTAAAAGAGAAAAAAAAAAGAAAAGAAAAGAAAAGGAAAAGCGACTGGATGATGATGTGGCAGCCATATTACTTAAGTAATGATATGGTCACCATATTTGCTTATGTGGGCATGTCTGGGCAATGGAGCCGCACCGCATAATAATCCACATGGCAGTCTACGGGGGCAGCCATATGGCTCTGCAGCCATGTCGTCATGGATGATGTCGCATACCACCTATCTATCAACATAGCATTCCACATAACGCTAGATTCGATGATGGGGCATAATCAATTATGCCTAGTGTGTAGATATTGCTTATGCCTGGTTTTGGATGTTGTTTCTACTGGCATACTTAGTACATAAAAGGGTATTTATATCATTAGCCTTTTCTTTTTTTAGGCGTGTTTATTTATACTTAGTGCATAAGTAATGTGTATGCTAATTTTTATGTCTTCTGTTGACATGAAATTTATGCTTGCTATAGCATACATATTAATTTCAATTTGTGTTAGCAATATGGATTAGTCTAGCCTACGTTGTCAAGGATTTGCTTTAGCCTATGCTGGCAAGGATTTGTTTAAACCTATACTAGTTTTATGGACATTAGAGATAAGTTCTCTAAAAAAATATTGAATTACATATTCTATTTTATTAGGCGGGCGATGATTGATCCCATTTATTAGATGTGCCTAATGTTTAAAACTTACTTGATTGAATGCAGTGATAAACTCTAGATCAATTATACATGATCTCAATAGAGGTGAGAAAGCAGATGAGCAAAACTATGATATGTGGCATAATTAAGAAGATCCATTATCTGCTTAATGAGTTAGAACTTTTAAAGATCCTGACATCCAGTATGATACCACAAGAGCTTGGTAACTTTGCTTAGCACTATCATGATCAAAAAGTCTAAAAGAAATGAGCAAAAAACGATTGTTGTGCATGCTTTACTATGTTAAGTAGCATGCAAAACGATTTGATAAGAGATTTTAAGAATTTCGAGATAACCTAATCCATGTGGAACTAGCTCAATATTAGGTATGGATAGACCTCTACGACGAAGCTACATGTCTTGAATATGAAGTTCATGCAATATACCAAGGATTACAATCATTTTATGCTCAATCATCTTTACGTCATGGGGAATATGATTAGGGATTTAAGGGCTACTGGTGTTGAGCTTACAAACGAGCGGCAAGTCCTTATATATAGTAATACATTCTTTGCTTGACCCTTAGTGGAGTTAAATGAAGCTCTTAATGACTTATAGTGAGAGCATCAAGAGCTTTGATAGTATAGCTCGTCATTATGAGTTGGAGGCTGAGTGCATAGAGACTTTCTGCTTTTTAGTCTATGTGATTCAAGCTCGGCTTTCAAGGCCCAATAATAAGAGGAGGGGTGAGGTAAGGGGCAGGGCTGGATAGGGGCTAAGAGAAAAGGTGGCCAAGTCAAGGAGAGGCTAATGTGGGGGAAAAAGGGATGTAGCAAAGAAATGTTACAACTAAGGAGTTAAAGGCCATCTGACTTATGATTACACTGAGCCTAAGTAGGTATACCCCAAACTGAGATCTCTCAATGTTTGTTCATATATATTAGTTTCTGATATGCTCCATACTTAGATTGTAGATATGAGAGCAAAAAAATATATAGTTCAAGATCGAGCTAGATACATAAATTTTCATTGGATCCCAATAGGCACCCTATATTATTCTTGGAAATAGTTTGTGATGGGGCAAGTTGACCCCATGGGCAATAAAGACAACAATTTTTTGATGGCATCCGTACAAGATAGCGATTTTCAGATAATTTTTCTAGGCGGCCGCGGCGGCCTTCCTGGACGGCTTAATTCCAAGGCGGCCGCGGCGGCCTTCCTGGATGGCTTAATTCTAAGGCGGCCGCGGCGGCCTTCCTGGATGGCTTAATTCTAAGGCGGCCTCACTGTTCTACTAGGTTCAAAGGGCACGATGGGCATTAAATATTTCCTCCACGGCATTGCTCTAGCTGTAACAAGCATCTCGTCATGATGAAGAAAGAGAACAAAAAGGAAAAAGGGGGCCATGTTACGTGCGTGGGTTCATCCAAGGGTCTTCTATCGCCGGTAGTAAGAGCATTTAATGGTACAGAAATGGTCATAATGACTTGGCCAACATTTAATGGGGTGGAACGTAATACAAGGAAAGGAAGAAGTCCGAGTCGGCCCCGACACTCCCTCGGCCCTCTCATTCAAGTCGGCTCCGCCTCTGCACATTTAATGGCCTCTTACAAGTCGGCCTTGCCTTGGCACTCAAGCCCCATCTCTTCCAAGTCGGCCCCATAACACATTTAGTGGAATGGAGGGTCACGGACGCATAATAAAGAAGAGAGGAGAAAGTCCAAGTCAGCCTCCTCCCACTCTCTTCCAAGTCGGCCCCGCCTCGCATCGTTTCGTCCTCTTCCCCGCCCCGGCACATTTAATGGAATGGAGCGTCATGAACACTTAATAAAAAAGAGAAGAGAAAAAGACCAAGTCGGCCTCCTCCCGCTCTCTTCCAAGTCGACCCCACCTCGGCATTGTTCCGTCCTCTTCCAAGTTGGCCCCGCCTCTGCACATTTAATGGAATGGAGTGTCACGGGCGCATAATGCAAGGAGAGGAAGAAGTCGGCCCCGTCTTGGCACCATCTTAGTCGGCCTTGTCTCATTCGCCACGGCCCTCCGGCTCGGCCTCCACTAAGTTATATCTTTCACGCCAAAGGTATTTATGACCTCATAAAGGCCAGCTTTAAGGCATTTAATGCCTTATTTTTCTCCCTTGTATTAAATGCCCCCTTGGTACCCTTGCATGAGAAAGGATGGCGTAATGAAGCCGAGACGAGGAGTTCTTGACTCCACGTCTCACAGAAGTCCTCGACGGCCTCCAGCTGCCTCTAGATGACTGTCCCAGCCACCCAGATTCTTCCCAGCCTCCCAGCACCGTGCTGGACAGCCTCTCTAACTCCGCTCTTGGCCGTGGACGGCTTCGTCCGTGGCTCTACTCCAAACTCTCTATCCCGGCTCCGACTAGATGATGGACAACATCATGGTGGGACGACAAAGGACATGCACGTAGCCATAAAAGGAGCTTGGCAAGGTCATTAGCTCAAGGCCAAGCATCTCCAGGTGGACTCAGACCAGCACGTAGGCTAGATGTCATCGCTTGGACCACCCTGCTTCCTATGTCTCCTCACCGAGGCGTGACAGCTTTGTCCCGGCTTGGCTCCAAGCTCCCTCGGTGGCCTCTAGCTTCGTCCCGGCTTCTAGCTCCTTCCCGGCCTCCGACTTCACCCCGGCCTCCAGCTCAGCCACGAACATCCCGCTTCACCCAGGCCTTTAGGTCGGCCACGGATGTCCCGCATCACCTCGGCCTCCAGGTCGGCCACGGACGTCCCGCATCACCCCGGCTTCCAGCTTGGCCATGGATGACCCATCTCGTCCTGGCCTCCAGTACGAGGACCTCGGATCCGTCCCGGCCTTACAGTCCTATCCCAGCCAGCTCCCAGCCATCTCAATCAACTCCCAACTCTTCCATCTCAGACGGATGTGTGGCTCGTGATGGTGATGAGACTCCACCACCTTTTATCTCTCTTCGTAAGGATAACCCTGTGAATGTGAAGGACATCTGCCCATATCCTGCCAGCTTGCAGCGGTCGAAATCAAGTGGCCACCCACTCTAACGATACTTGACCCACCAACCAGCTGCAGCCACCCACTCTGACGAGACTTGGCCTGCAGCCCTAACATATCAAAGAAGGAAGCAAGCTCTGCCATTGCTACCATCACCTTAAATGCTCTTACAAGTGGCAGCACCCCAAGCCTCACACCCCAAGCCTCACAGACATCAGTTCTGACACTTCACCCATCAAAGTCATCATTATGAGGCCTCAACCACTCAAACCAGATAAACTCTAAGTATCTATAAAATGGGTAAGAGGGACCCCGACTAGGTAATGCACTCGTAACACTCCTAAACACTCATTCTTGCTCACAGAGAGCTCTTCTCTGAGCCTCTTTCTCTTTCTCTTTTGAGCTTTCTCAAGCTCACGACTGTTGCCCAGAGCACTGACTTGAGCATCGGAGGGTCCCCACCGGAATCTCCGGCCCTCAAAACTTTTTGTAGGCTCCCAGACACGAGAAGCTCGCCGGAAGATCCCGGGCTCACTTGAGGAGGCGACCGGATGCTCGCGGATGCTCGAGAGGGGTGATCTGGCAGCATCAGATTGGTGCGCCAGGTAGGGGGAGAAAGCAGAGTTCTGTGACACTAAGCTACAAGCTCTCACTCCCTCTACGACAATAATGATGGATAAAAATATGGTAATGACAAAGACCCAAGAGGCTTCCACCAGTAACGCTAGGGGGGCACCCTCAACGAGCTGACCGGTAGAAGGCTAGCTCTTTGCTCCATCGTCACCACTATCTCGGGCCATTCAGGCAGAGCATCGTGCCACCCTTACTCTGCAAGTCCAAACATCAATGGCAGCTGCCCAAAAGCTACGGGAGCAATATTCTGTGGCCTCACAACAACAAACAAGAGCCCATGCTGCTCCTCTAGTTGTCGCTCAAGCCATCCACCATCCATCCGGTGAGAGATCTCCCCAATGAGAGACTCACCACTGTCATATTTCTCTGGAGCTCAGGAGCAAGAGCAACCTCAAACTCAAGCTCATCAACAATTTAAAGCTCAGAGCCAATCCGAGCCCAAGACCTCTTGCGGATTCCATTCCAGCTGCCCTCGGATTTCAGCACTGGTACCCCCCATCTTCAATCAACATAGTTTACTGGGGTGCAGGTCATCAACTCAGCAGAAGGAAACCAATTTCTTTAAAGAAAAAGCTCTCAAGCCTATAATCAGACGTCATCAGATCATCATCAATGATGTACCTCCCTACATTATAAGCAATAAAGGACCTCCTTCAATACCACGGTCCTTATTGCGTCCAAGGACCAGATCTTTCAAAAGGACATCGCCGGCATCGTGGCCCTAAAGGCTCCGTAACCGATCGAGCCAGCCAAGTGGTAACTTCCTCCTCACCATCCCTTCTGCGTTGAGCCTTTAGATTGTCCCACCATAATAAGGCATAATCTGTAAATTCAAATGCTGCTGCTCTACACTTTCGGGCTTCAGGGTATTCATGCCAATCAAAGACCTTTTCAACCTTTTGAACCCACTCCAAATATTCTTTAGGTGAGCTAGTACCTCTAAATGGTGGGATGCTAAGCTTGATTCCATAGTTAGAGTTTTCATGATATCTTTTAGGTCTGCCCCTTTCCTCAGCTTCTTCATCTTCCAATTGGTCTCCTTCAATTGCTTCCATTTCATGCCGAGGTGCTCTACGGATCTGCCCTTGTTGGGGATGAAAGTTGTTACCTTGCATCATTTGAATAAGGGTGGCTAGTTGATCTCGAAGGCTGGTCACTTCTCCTCGAAGAGCTCGCTGCAAACCCATAATTCGAGCTTGCTCCATTGAAAGACCTCGAGGAATTCCTTCATCCGCCATGGTTGAAACCGTGCTCTGATACCAAGATGATGTGCTAGGGTGGTAGGGAAAATAAATCACAATAAATAAAGAAGAACTAACAGCCGCTTGTTGGATAAGATGGCTCGCCACAAACAAGGGTGCTAGGTTGATTCGCCACACTCTTAGAAAAGAAGAGAGAAGAGTGATAAGAATCAAATCAGTTCACCACCAAACAAATATGAAATTTGCTTAGATAAGAACAAGGGTAGAGAAATGCCAAAGCACTCTCCTCTTTTTTTTTTTCACCGATTACATCTTTTATAGCTTGGAACATCCTCCAAGAATAGGAAAAGCCAAAAGACACGAATAACTCCACTTTATGCTAATAACTCTTCCACATTAAAATAGCCATAAGTTACGAGATGAAAAGGCTCAAACAGCAATTAATGCAAAACTTATTACATATAGAGTAAGGGAAAAGACTAAAAGGACTTGTTTTAGGTTTTAACAGCTCCTTAAATGCCCGAAACCACCAAGAAACCCAAATTATGCTCCAAACTCCAATTGAAGGCAATTAAACACCTGCAGCCCATTCCCATTCAGATTGCAAGTTTCAAAGTTCAAAGAGGCTTCGATTGCTCCAATTCTACATAATAAGGTCCTTTGGAGGTTTTTGGCCCTAGCCCTTGTAATTGGTCCATCCGGAACCATTTGCATGCCAAATTCATGGCTTCCATGATGCACATCATCACCCTCGGGCTGAGAATGATTTGTCCTCAAATCAGGACCTTCGAGATCTTCCAAATAAGGAGATAAGTCCTTCACATTGAACGTTGCCAAAACGTTGTAGTCTCCTGAAAGATCAACTTTGTAAGCATTATCATTCACCTTCTCTGTGATTCGGAAAGGCCCATTAACTCTTGGCATCAACTTGGACTTTCGTTTACTAGGAAATCTACCCTTGCTAAGATGTACCCAAACAAGGTCACCAACTTCAAACTTGATCAATTTTCGCCCTTTGTTAGCTTGCTTGGCATACTTAGCCGTTTTTTCCTCAATGTGAGCACGAACTTGTTCATGAAATTTCTTCATCAATTCTGCCTTCTTAATCCCATCCATAGAAGTCCGCTCATCAATTGGAATAGGAACAAGATCAATAGGAACACTTGGATTGAAGCCATACACTACCTCAAATAACCCAATAAACTTTCTTAAAACATGATTCATAAGTCTCATAAATGTGCTAGGTGCATTAGAGAGCCCAAAGGGCATCACCATCCATTCATACAAACCATGCTTAGTTTTAAATGCTGTTTTCCACTCATCACCTTCCCTCATTCTAATTTGGTGATATCCACTCATCAAATCCACTTTAGAAAATAAAACAGCACCATGCAACTCATCAAGCATATCATCAAGTCTCAGAATAGGGAAGCGATACTTAACTGTTATCTTGTTGATAGCTCGGCTATCCACGCACATTCGCATGCTACCATCCTTCTTTGGAACAAGCAGTGTAGGCACGGAACAAGGACTTAATGACTCACGCACATAGCCCTTCTCTAATAGCTCACCAACCTGCCTTTGAATCTCTTTTGCCTCATCCGGATTGCATCTATATGCTGGTCTATTAGGAAGAGAAGCTCCGGGCACCAAGTCAATTTGATGCTCTATCCCTCGAATAGGTGGCAACCCCTTTGGAAGTTCATCCGGAAACACATCCTTAAACTCTTCAAGCAACTCCACAATCTGTTTGGGCAACTTCAAATCTCCCACTTGCAGCAAAGGTTTCCCCCAAGCCATGAAAACAAATCCCAATGAAGCTAGTGCTTGCTCAATGTCCCCCTTTTTAGCTAACATCATCCCCTTTCCCTGTTCCACCTCCCTTCTTTGGCCCCGTAACTGATCTTCCCTAATTTGATGAGAGCTTAATGGCAACAAGTTCACCTTCTTCCCCTTGATCATAAAGGAGTAAGTATTTTGTCGCCCATCATAAGTCACATTATTATCAAATTGCCAAGGATGCCCCAAAAGCACATGACTAGCCAACATTGGCACCACATCACATAAGACTTCATCACGATAGGTTTTAATAGAGAAAGGCACTAGAACTTGTTTTGTAACCTGAATTTCCCCATTCTCATTAATAGGGTTTAGGATGTGGAAGAGTAGACAATCCCATCTTCTCTACCAAGGTCATGGATGCCACATTGGTACAACTCCCATTGTCAATGATCATACCACATACCTTATCCCGAATTTGATACTTCATATGGAAGATGTTCTCACGCTGCTCATCCCCAACTTCAATTTGTGCATTCAAGACCCTTTGGACAACCAGCAAGTCTCCTTCCACAGGTTCAAAATCCTCTCCTTGATTAGCCTCTTCTAGGTCATCTTTCTCCTCCTCATCCTCACTAACAACCTCCTCATGCTTCCCATGTAGAATCATCACCCTTTTATTTGGACATTCGGAAGCAATATGGCCATGCCCCAAACACTTGAAGCATTTGATATCCCGAGACCTCTTAGGGAGTTGAGGTTCGGAAGCCTTCCTTTTACCCTTCCAAGAATCTGAAGTAGTGACCCCTTGGCTAGTCTCCACTTTCCCTTCTTGATTAGGTGCCCTCCATGTTTGTGAGGGCGTAGAAACAACCTTTGTGGTACTTGGTGTAGCTGCCCCCACACGGATGCCTCCTCTCCTTTGTTGTCGTTCTACCTTGATGGCAAGCTTAATCACATCATCAAGGAAGAAAAAAGGTTGTAACTCCACAATATTAGCTATATCCCTCTTCAATCCTCCAAGGAATCTAGCTATGGTCTGTTCTTGAGGTTCATTCAAATCACAACGTATCATCAAAAGTTCAAACTCTTTCACATACTCTTCTACACTCAAGGAGTTTTGTCGTAGGGTTTGAAGTTTGATGTAAAGTTCTTGCTTGTAGTAATCTGGAACAAACCTCCTTTTCATTAATCTTTTCATAGCCAGCCAAGTGGTAACTTCCTCCTCACCATCCCTTCTGCGTTGAGCCTTTAGATTGTCCCACCATAATAAGGAATAATCTGTAAATTCAAGTGCTGCTGCTCTACACTTTCGGGCTTCAGGGTATTCATGCCAATCAAAGACCTTTTCAACCTTTTGAACCCACTCCAAATATTCTTCAGGTGAGCTAGTACCTCTAAATGGTGGGATGCTAAGCTTGATTCCACCGTTAGAGTTTTCATGATGTCTTTTAGGTCTGCCCCTTTCCTCAGCTTCTTCATCTTCCAATTGGTCTCCTTCAATTGCTTCCATTTCATGCCGAGGTGCTCTACGGATCTGCCCTTGTTGGGGATGAAAGTTGTTACCTTGCATCATTTGAATAAGGGTGGCTAGTTGATCTCGAAGGCTGGTCACTTCTCCTCGAAGCTCCTCTTGAGCTCGCTGCAAACCCATAATTCGAGCTTGCTCCATTGAAAGACCTCGAGGAATTCCTTCATCCGCCATGGTTGAAACCGTGCTCTGATACCAAGATGATGTGCTAGGGTGGTAGGAAAAATAAATCACAATAAATAAAGAAGAACTAACAGCCGCTTGTTGGATAAGATGGCTCGCCACAAACAAGGGTGCTAGGTTGATTCGCCACACTCTTAGAAAAGAAGAGAGAAGAGTGATAAGAATCAAATCAGTTCACCACCAAACAAATATGAAATTTGCTTAGATAAGAACAAGGATAGAGAAATGCCAAAGCACTCTGTGATAATTCAAAAGTTATCTCCTCTTTTTTTTTTTCACCGATTACATCTTTTATAGCTTGGAACATCCCTCTAAGAATAGGAAAAGCCAAAAGATACGAATAACTCCATTTTATGCTAATAACTCTCCCACATTAAAATAGCCATAAGTTACGAGATAACAATAACTGCCGGTGAAAAGGCTCAAACAGCAATTAATGCAAAACTTATTACATATAGAGTAAAGGAAAAGATTAAAAGGACTTGTTTTAGGTTTTAACAGCTCCTTAAACGTCCGAAACCACCAAGAAACCCAAATTATGCTCCAAACTCCAATTGAAGGCAATTAAACACCTGCAGTCCATCCATTCTCCTTCAGATTGCAAGTTTCAAAGTTCAAAAAGGCTTCGATTGCTCCAATTCTACATAATAAGGTCCTTTGGAGGTTTTTGGCCCTAGCCCTTGTAATTGGTCCATCCGGAACCATTTGCATGCCAAATTCATGGCTTCCATGATGCACATCACGTAGGCTAGATGTCATCGCTTGGACCACCCTGCTTCCTATGTCTCCTCACCGAGGTGTGACAGCTTTGTTCCGGCTCGGCTCCAAGCTCCCTCGACAGCCTCTAGCTTCGTCCTGTCTTCTAGCTCCTTCCCAGCCTCTGACTTCGCCCCGGCCTCTAGCTCGACCATGAACATCCCTTTTCGCCTCGGCCTTCAGCTCGGCCACGGACGTCCCGCATCGCCCCGGCCTCCAGCTCGGCCACGAACATCCCGCATCACCCCGGCTTCCAGCTCAGCCACGGATGACCCGTCTCGTCCCGGCCTCCAGTATAAGGGACCTCAGATCCGTCCCGGCCTTCCGATCCTATCCCAGCTAGCTCCGAGCTGTCTCAATCAACTCCCAACTCTTCCATCCCAGACGGATGTATGACTCGTGATGGTGATGAGACTCCACCACCTTTTATCTCTCTTCATAAGGATAGTCCTGTGAATGTGAAGGACATCTGCCCATATCCTGCCAGCTTGCAAAGGTCGAAATCAAGTGGCCATTCTGACTAAACTTGACCCACCAACCAGCTGCAGCCACCCACTCTGACGAGACTTGGCCTGCAACCCTGACATATCAAAGAAGGAAGCAAGCTCTGCCATTGCTGCCATCACCTTAAATGCTCTTACAAGTGGCAGCACCCCAAGCCTCACAGACATCAGTTCTGACACTTCACCCATCAAAGTCATCATTATGAGGCCTCAACCACTCAAACCAGACAAACTCTAAGTATCTATAAAATGGGTAAGAGGGACCCCGACTAGGTAATGCACTCGTAACACTCCTAAACACTCATTCTTGCTCACAGAGAGCTCTTCTCTGAGCCTCTTTCTCTTTCTCTTTTGAGCTTTCTCAAGCTCACGGCTGTTGCCCAGAGCACTGACTTGAGCATCGGAGGGTCCCCACCGGAATCTCTGGCCCTCAAAACTTTTTGTAGGCTCCCAGATACGAGAAGCTCGCCGAAAGATCCCGGGCTCACTTGAGGAGGCGACCGGATGCTCGCGGATGTTCGAGAGGGGTGATCTGGCAGCATCAGATTGCATGAGCAAATGTTGGGAGTAAAAATTTATCGCATTAAATTGTATAGTGAATATATGTTTCTCCTACATGATATTTTGTACATTCCAATCATCCTGTGTAATTTATCTTCAGTTCTTACCCTGTTAGCTTAAGGCTACACTTTTTATTTCTCTAGAGATGATATGTGTGTATATATGGATTGTGTTTTATCTTTTTGTGAGCATTTATCACATGGATTTTTTTAGATTTGATGTTAGTTTTAGTGATCAATATGCAAATGAGTTTCTTTTCCTGAAGATAATGGTAGCCCGATATAACATACTAGCCTTGTTTATGCAGGCTAAGATAAGATACCAAGACTGACTAGAGGACTATTGGGCCCTCTTAGTAAGATAGGTCTATTTGTATGTGAGCTTTGTCTAGTAGGAAAGGTATTGAGTTTGTTAGGGCATGCTATTATGTAGATCTATGATTGTTAGGGCATGCTATTATGCCTTTTATTTTCTTGCATTTATAAATAATTATTTATGATCTAGGGATGTGTACCTGATCTTTCATTGTTGTGAAGTATTGAATTGTTTCATATGCTTTTTAGCGAAGGTAGAGAATCAAAAGGAGAGAATTTTAAAGATTCTCCAAACTAATAGAGGATGTGAGTATCTGTCTGAGCATTTTCAGAGGCTCTGTAGAAAAAAAGAATACACAAACAACTCATCATTCCTAATACATCATAATAAAATGGAGCTGCAGAGTATAGAAATAGGACTTTACTAGATATAGTTAGACTATGATGGCATAGGCCAATCTCCCAATTAATTTTTTGAGAGTTGCATTGCTAACTGCTGCCTATATCCTAATTCATGTGTCTAGTAAATTAGTGCCTCTATTTTATATGAGTTCTGGCATGGCACAAGACCTAGTATGGATTATTTGTGCCCATAGAGCTCAGCAGGATATGTTTACAATATCTTTCATAGGTTGAGAAAGCTGGATTCGAGGGATAACAAAAAGGTGTTCATCAAATACTCAGACAGTTCTAAGGGTTATGTAATGCATAGTGAATATTCAGATGGAGGATTGACTGAGATAGAGTTTAGAGATGTGAAATTCATAGAGAATAGATTTTTAAGCATTGGTGAAGTTACAAAGGACCTAGCATTGTATGAGTTATAGGATGACTCACCTATTATCTTTGGTGAAGAAGGGGCATTATGGTCTACTCTAGGGATTGCCATAAATAATAGGACTGTTGTGCCCAATGGAAGTGAAGCACTAGCCAGTGGGAGTGCATAAGCTAAGTCAAGTGGAAGTGCATCTATAAGGGATAATGCATTATCAGAGAGTAGTCCTTAGAGTTTAGATCCATAGTTACAGAGAAGCAAACATGGAATTGTTCTATGTCGACATTTTGAGATCGAGGGGGATGTGTTCCTCTATGCTTCATTGGATCTAGATGAGCTAGCTTCTATTATTGAAGCACTTGCTTCACCTGCCTATTATGAGCGGCTATCTGCTATAGAGGATGAGATAAAGTCAATGATGAAGAACCATGTGTGGGGACTTGGTTGACTTTCCTCCATCTGAGCGCAAATCAGTTTGAAATAACCGGGTCTCAAAGATAAAGCACAAGGTAGAAGGGTTAATTGACAAGTACAAGCTTTGACTTATGGTGAAGGACTATACCCATATAGAAGATGTAGATTATAAGGAAATATTTTTTTTGTGGTGAGATTTGCCTCTATTTGCCAAATTCTAGCTATTATCATCGATTTAGATTTGGTGCTATCTCAAATAGATGTCAAGAAAATGTTTCTTAATGGAGGTCTAGATGAGGAGATCCATAAAAATGAACTTATTGGCTTTGAGGCCAAAGGATATTTAAAAGGGCAAAATGTGTCGCATCAAAAGATTTATATATGGCCTCAAGCAGTCATTTAGGTAATAGTACCTTAGATTTTATGAAGCTATCATATCGGTTGGCTTGAATATGATTAAGGAAGAACATTATGTGCACATTAAGAAATTAGAAGATCGGATTTGGATCTTATCACTGTATGTGGATGTTATCAAAATTGCTAGGAGTAATAGGGTTAATCAATGCCAGTAAAGAGTGACTGTTCTCTATCTTTGAGTGAAGGACATGAGTGAGGCGAATTATGTGCTCGAAGTGAGGATCTTTAAGAATCATACTAAAATGTTTTTTCGTTTGTCTCAAGAAACTTACATTAAGAAAATTTTGGAACGATTTCAAAAGCATTATTTAAGACGGTTGATATCTTGATAAAGAAGGTTTGTACTTTGAGCATTAACTAGTGCCCTAAATTAGACGATGAGAGAGAGAGAGAATGAGCAAGATTTCCTATGTTAATATAGTGGGAAGAAGTTTGATGTATACTATGTTATGTACTCGTCTTGATATTAGCTTTGTAGTTGATTTGGTTAGTCGATACTAAAGCAATCTAGGGCCTACTCATTAGGAAGCTACTAAAAGGGTCTTCTGTTATCTTCTTGGTGCTGCCAATCTTGTCTTATGTGATCAGAGAGGGGACTTGAGATTAAAGAATTTTTGTAACCTTGATCGGACTAGTGATGGAGACAAGCTTAGGTTTATTTCAAGATATGCATTCATTCTTGGAGGTAAAACTATTTCTTGGTGCAGCAAGAAGCATAGTTGCACAACCTTGTCCATCATGGAAGCTGAATATGTTGTTTGTTTGATTGCTATTCAGGAGGCTATGTGACTGAAAAGGTTCTTAAGATGACACGAGGTATCAGCTAGTGCCTTGAGGCTATTTAGATATGTTTTGATAATATGATAACATTACAATATGCCAAGGATCCTAAGTATCATAGTAAGACTAAACACATAAATATCATATATCACTTTATTCAAGACAATCAAGTAAGGGGAAGTTATCCTTACGTATACCCGATTAGCAAAGTAATGGTTGATCCATTGACTAAGCTCATTGCTAGAGATATGTTTCAAACTCATATAAGGAGTTTAGGTCTGTATAGAGTTTGACAAATAGGGACTGTATGTGTTAAGGATATTGTTGAAATGAAATGCTTGTTTTCATTATTCTATGATGTGTTTCATAAATGTGATAGCATAAATCACATATGTGTATGAATGTTATAGGCTTAGATCAGCTCAGTGAGACTAGTGATTGCCCTAGCACTTTTGTGATGAGCATGATTAGATAAAAGTGGTTATAATAGATGCTTAAGCAGCGATATTATGGAAAAATGCATAGATTTCATAAAGCATGAAAGCTGTATGAGTTGTAGAATGTGTGAGTTGCATAAAATACTGCATGAGTTGTGGAATGCATAAATTGTAGATTGCATAGATTCTAAAATGATGTCATGCCATCAAATTGTATGAGTTGTAGGAAAGCCACTTTAGTTAGAAATGAGATGAGACCCAAAAGAGTCGAATACGAAGTATATGTGTCATAGTGTCCATAAATTCGTAATGAATCTGAAATAGCCAAAGAAGAGCACATGTATATGTGCTTGGGCTGGACATTTTTGTGATGTCTAAACTTGAGTTCATATGGCGTTCGAGGTTGATATAATCCATTGAGTAGGAGCTCCGTAATAGTATGTATTGTGTGTTGCATGTGCTAAAATCGATTTAGTAGGGGTGACATGATAAATTCCTTCTCTATCACTGCGTGGGCCCTATAACTATGATGTGCTCTTGGACTTAAACATATATCATAAATTTAGAGTTCAAGATAACTTTCTTTGTTTTGTCATTCAAGGTCGTAAATGCTATGATCGTATGGGACAACACTGAGAAATTAACTAGACAAAAATGGATTGATATGGATGTTCAAGGAAAATTATTGATGAATAGAACTTGAATTTGTGAGCCATAGCCCAAGTAATTATGTGCATAAGTTGCGTACGATCATTGACACATATGTTTGACTTACTATTTTTAAGTACTGCTTAAAGTTGAGTCTCTTGAGAGGTTGAGAATACTTAATTTAGTATGAATGAATTTTTTAGAACATAGACGAGATTGGATTGATTGTGTGTTGCGTGGGTTACATGTTAATTTAATGTAGCACTTCCACTGCCTATTATACTATGTGGGTTTCATTAGGTCCCAAGCTTCACTGCCTTGCTTAGGAGAGAATTGAAATGAGGTTGTGAGTTTTATTTCTGTATGGACGAGTGAGAGATTTGCTAGCTGATCTGGTAGTGAGAATGCCAGGTCATGCACCTGTTGGGGAACGCAGAATACCCCCAAGATCACGACTATAGCATATATGAGTAATACAAAAAACTTTTACCGTTCTAATCTATGAGTACAAGATCATACCTTCAGATTTAAACTTTGGAACACTTTGATTCGATTGCTCGACTTCAACCTTTTAGCCTTCCGTCGTATTCCCGAAAATACCTTCTTTCTCTCACAAGATGGTGGGATCTCTTGGCCGTCCTAGGGTTTCTTGTTTTTCTTTCTCCAAAAAACATTCTCAAAACCTTAACCCTAGCAACCAACTGAGAGGATATTTATAGGGCTACAACAGGGACCAATAGGCAAATATGAAAAGGACTTTCCACGTAATTAAATCTCCCAATCCTACCCCGGGTTAGGATTCAATTACGTAAATTACAATTCATTCCACTAAAGAATTATAATTGTACTCCTAATCATATTCGAATTTATATTTTCGAGCCTTTAATATTAAATACTTATTATCTACCCACGTTAAGATTACAGATATCCACCAATTAAATTTAATTACTGACAATATAATTTAATTGGCTTTTATTATCCTTGAGACCTATCCACTTAACTTATTTGATGTATCGGATTCAAAATCCACTTGCAAGATTTGATACAATTAAACTTATAAGCTTCCTCAAGGGGATATCATCAATCCAATTTATCAGGACGTGGTTTCCTTCAACTATTAATATTCACCATATATATAATGTTATTGCCCAACCCACTGAGTTTATTGACTCATGTAGAATCTCACTCTATGTGTAATCAAAGCAATAATCACTACATACACGTGTTTAGAAATAGAATTCGGATTAAGAGCATAAGTAATCATAATATTCATGAGTTTTAAATTATTTTATAAAGTCAGTAAAAATAATTAACTCAACTGGGTCCTGTTCAATACACACAAAGTATACTAACACAAATAATTAGAATAAACCATTTCCCGTAGTCAAGACAGACCTACTAAAAATTTATGCTACAGTTCTACTGATGGTGTGTCCAATTCCATCTAAAACTGTGAACAATAAACTTGTATTCCAAAAGAACCGATGATCTAGTCTTCTGTGTGTAAGCCGTACTCTACACACTAGATCAAATACTCTTTGTAAATACTAGACACATGCACATATATAGTAAATGACACATATTGCTCAAAATAAATTCTTATTAAAATATAAAGACATAACATAAAGCATATCTTTAGTCTATATCTCTATCAATCTCCCACTTAGACTCAAAGCAATGCTTGTACACATCTAACTCCCATGCCCTCTACATGTCTATCAAAAACTTTTGAAGTTAAACTCTTTGTAAAAGGGTCTGCCAGGTTGTCCTCAGATGTAACCTTGGTCACCAGCACGTCACCTCTTTGCACGATGTCACGTATCAGGTGATACTTACGCTCAATGTGTTTAGATTTCTTATGGGTCCTGGGTTCCTTCGAATTAGCAACTATTCCACTATTATCACAATAAAGTGTAATAGGTAATTGCACTGAAGGTATCACACTAAGATCCAAAAGAAAGTTTCTTAGCCAAACAGCCTCTTTTGCAGCCTCAGATGCAGCCACATACTCAGCTTCCATGGTAGAGTCAGCAACATAAGTTTGCTTCACACTCCTCCAGCTAATTGCTCCACCATCCAAAGTGAACACATATCCCGAGGTTGATTTCCTAGATTCATTATCTGATTGAAAGTCCGAATCTGTATATCCTATAGGCATAAGACTATCTACCTGGTAAACTAACATATAATCTTTAGTCCTTTTCAGGTACTTAATTATATGTTTTACTGCAGTCCAATATTCTCGCCCAGGGTTAGACTGAAATATGCTAACCATGCCTATGGCAAAATAGATATCAGGTCTAGTACATAGCATAGCATACATTAGGCTTCCTACTGCAGAAGCATTCATACTTTCTATCTCTTCAGGTGTCTTAGGACACTGATCCTTAGATAGAGAAATTCCATGCCTGAAAGGAAGAAATCCTTTCTTTGAATTATGCATACTAAACCGGGTGAGAATTTTATCGATATAAGTGGCTTGAGATAAGCATATCATCCTTTGCTTGCGATCTCGCAAAAGCTTGATCCCTAGGATGTGACTTGCTTCTTCCAAGTCCTTCATATCAAACTGTCCAGATAACCATACCTTGACCGAAGATAACACTCTCATATCATTTCCAATTAGTAAGATGTCATCCACATATAGCACCAGAAACACCAAAGTATTTCCATCATGTTTCTTGTACACACATGACTCGTCAGGACTTTGATCAAAACCATAAGATTTAATAGCTTGATCAAAACAAGTATTCAAAGATCTAGATGCCTGCTTAAGTCCATAAATGGACCTCTTAAGCTTGCACACCAAGTGCTCCTGGCCTTTTACTATAAAACCGTCTGGTTGCATCATGTAAATGCACTCGTCAAGATTTCCATTAAGGAAAGCCGTCTTGACATCCATTTGCCAAACTTCATAATCGAAATGAGCTGCAATGGATAAGAGAATCCGGATAGACTTAAGCATAGCTACAGGTGAAAAGGTTTCCTCATAGTCGATCCCTTCTTTCTGAGTAAAACCTTTTGTAACTAGCCTAGCCTTGAAGGTTTCCACCTTCCCGTCTGCTCCTCTCTTCTTCTTGTAGATCCACTTGCATCCGATGGGTTTTACTCCTTCGGGTGGTTCCACAAGATCCCAGACCTGATTAAAGTCCATAGACTCTATCTCTGATTTCATAGCATTTTGCCAAAAAGTTGCATCTTTATCCTGCAATGCTTCATTGTAGCTACTGGGTTTAGTATTCAGTTCATCAGAGATTCTGTCATATGACTCTCCAAGGAACATATACTGTTTAGGTGTATTTACAACCCTCCCACTACGACAAGGCACAACCTGATTGTATGTGCTTGTAGTAATACGATTTGACTCTGATTCTTGTGCTCCATCAACCTGCACTGGTTCTGAAACTGGTGCATTAATGGTATCATTTTGTACCAGTTCAGGGTCAGTTCGTGTTACTATACTTCTCCCACTACGAAGAGTTAATGGAAAGTTTGGGAACTCACTTTCTTGTGGTGTTTCTGCTTGTACTATTGGTATTAAAGGAGCCAGTCTAGTTTTATCGCCTCTCAACTCTTCTAGAGCAATTTTACTTCTGGGTTTGTGGTCTATAATATAGTCCTCCTCCAAGAATCGGGCATTGGTGCTAACAATGACCTTCTGATCCTTAGGACAATAAAATAAACCACCTTTTGTTCCTTTAGGATATCCAACAAAGAAGCATACATCTGTCCTTGATTCTAACTTATCTGGTTTACCTTTTAGTACATGTGTTGGACAACCCCAAACCCGAACATGTCTTAGACTAGGCTTGCGCCCAGTCCACAGTTCTGTGGGTGTCTTAGGTACTGACTTAGATGGTACCAAGTTAAGAATATATGCAGCTGTCTCTAATGCATATCCCCAAAATGAAATAGGTAAGTCTGAATAACTCATCATAGATCTAACCATATCCATAAGAGTCCTATTCCTTCTTTCAGCTACACCATTCTGCTGTGGCGTACTAGGTACATATAACTGGGATTCAATCCCAGCATCTAATAAGTAATCTGTGAACTCCCCTAAGAGGTACTCGCCACTACGATCGGATCGTAGTATCTTGATATTTTTACCATGACGGTTCTGTTTCTGCCTTAAAAATTTTAAATTTTTCAAAGCATTCAGACTTACGGTGCATCAGATAAATATACCCATATCTTGAGTAATCATCAATAAAAGTGACAAAGTACTCAAAACCACCTCTAGCATGGATGTTCATTGGGCCACACAAATCAGAGTGAACCAATTCTAATATCTCCTTAGCTCTATTTCCTTTGGCAGAGAATGGCCGCTTGGTCATTTTTCCTTCTAAGCAAGATTCACAGACCGGTAGTGCCTCTACTTCCAATGAACCTAATGGTCCATCATGAACCAGTTTAGAAATCCGTCTTAGATTTATATGACCTAGGCGCAAGTGCCAAAGATAAGTTTGATTCATTTCAGAAGGATGTTTTCTCTTACATGGTCTATTATAGTTATTCACTTCATTTAGTTGCACAGTAGGAGAAACATGATTAATAATATAAAGACCATCCACCAATGTACCAGAACAGATAAAATGTTTATTTTTCTTAATAACAACGGAGTCATTAAAATAAACTGAGTATCCATCATCAACTAATTTAGAAACTAAAATTAAATTCCTTCTAATTGAAGGTACAAAAAAACAGTCCTTTAATATTAAAATTCTATTTCTACTAAAAGAAAAGCTAAAATCTTCCACTGCAACTACTGACACTCTCGTGCCATCTTCCAGAAATATGTAAATCTCTCCATCACTTAGCTGTTGGGTCTGCTGGAACCCCTGCAAAGAATTACAAATATGATTAGTGGCACCCGTATCTACACACCAGCCACTGGTAGATAACACCACTAAACAAGTTTCAACTACAAGTGAATGAGATATACCTCTAGTCTGTTTCCTGGCAAGCCAAACTAGACACTGCTGCTTCCAGTGACCTGGCTGCTTGCAGACGAAGCACTTTCCCTTCTTTTTATTTCCCCATTGGGCTGTGGGGCCTGATGCTGTTTCTTTTTCTGAACCTTTTTCTTCTTCTTAGCATGAGACTTCGAAGAAGAACCTTTTTCAGTAACCATAGCAACTGCAGGCTTCTTAATGAAACTCTCTGCTACCTGAAGTTCTTTAAGTAGCTCTGCCAGTGAAAAACTCATTTTGTTCATAGTATAATTTAGGCAGAACTGCTTAAAAGAAGCAGGTAGGGACTGGAGAATGATATCAACCTGGGTTTCCCCATCCATCTCCGCTCTAAGGATCTCCAGTTCATTCAGAAGACTAATCATCTTTAGAACATGATCCCTGACAGGAGTTCCTTCAGCCATATTAGTGTTCATCAGTTCTTTCATCGCAGTCTGCCTAGCCGCACGACTCTGATCCCCAAACATTTCTTTGAGGTTCAACATCATGTCATAGGCAGAGGACATAGATTGATGCTGATGTTGCAGAACATTTGACATAGATGCCAACATATAACACCACGCCATCTCATCAGCCTTAATCCACTTACGGTAAGCTTGGGACTCCTCATCTGAGGCCCCTTCACCGGGCTCTGTGGGACAGACCTGAGTGAGCACATACTTGTACCCTTCTGCAGTTAACACTATATCCAGGTTTCTTTTCCAGTCAATGTAATTAGGACCAGTCAATTTGTTTTCTTTGAGTATCACAGCAAGTGGATTGAAAGAAGACATTTTAATCCTGAGAATCATTCATACATCAAATAAGATATAATGAGCAATAAACTTTAAATTCAAAATTATAAGTAGGGCCCCTCAACCACTACAAAATAAAAGAATTTGCCAGCAGCCTAGTACATTTTGAATAGTATGCCTCGATGGAAGGACGTCTACTACTCATCATTTATCTAGACAGATAAAACCTATTAATTTTACTATCTAGGTAAAAGGTAACATACAAAGTAAAATTAATTAGCTGGCTAACTTTGGTCATATAAATATTTGTAGTGACTCTGATGGGGAGGATACCAATATTTATACCTAAGTGTATACCATCACTCAATCCTAGATCCATTGTCCCATGGTGGATCCCTCAGATGGAGAGGTAATCCAACATTAACAACTACTAGGGATTATTCTTGGTGAGCTGGCAATCAATTTCATCATATGGGGAGGAAAGCACTAATGCCAACACGTGAAATTAACTACCTCACCAATAAACAAGTGATGGGACCATGGGATTTAAATATGGTTAATTCCCTCTCCCACTTAGTTATTTAAACAATATTTTGAGGGTTATAAAACTTGTGTTTGATTATCTTATAAATTTAAAATCCCATAGTAGTGGTCCATATATATATATATATATATATATATATATGCAACAAATAAAACTCTTAATTCCCTTAATTTAAAAAAAAATTAAATTAAAATTGGGAATAAATTTTACTCTCTAGTTGCCCATATTCACACTAGTCTTGGAATTTTGAATATATCAAAACACAAACAGCAAGTGATTATCCAATTAACCATGTTCTCCTAATTATAGACATAAGAACAAAAGGATAAATAATCAAGTATGCAACCCAACCAATATAAACAAGATAAATAAAATTCCTATTATTATGGTTAAAATTCTCCATGCAGATGAAGATCCCCGTTGCATCATGATTAATACTTTGCTCGACGATTTGCCGCTTCGCATATGGGGGTCTGGGGGCTGGCTCCCAGCAGGGATCGAAATTTGCTCTTCCGATTCCTTCGAATTTTCCTTCAGAATCCTTTCCTACAATAGATTCTCCTTAGAATCCTATCTACTTTTTGATCATATCCTGCAATGGATTCTCCTTAGAATCATATCCTGCAACCGATTCTCCTTAGAATCCTATCCTGCAATTTGCAGTAGGTCTTCTTCCTCCATCAGAGCCGCACCAGATTACAAAAATCTTATGCCTCCATATAGGAGTTCACATGCTACGTATTTACAATCACAAAGCTCTCAAAAAACTGGAGCATACATGCTATGAAATAATACAATGATCCTATTCCTCCTTAAACCGGAGTATACAAAACAGATCTAAGTAATATTAAATCAAAACACATATATTCATGTGACCATAATAACATGATAGAAACCTGCAAAACAACGTTAGCAGCAAGCACGATCTATCCCACGCATGGAGAACATGGCCGTATTATTCATATACAGTATCAGCCGTGGCTCTGATACCACTGTTGGGGAACGCGGAATACCCCCAAGATCATGGCTATAGCGTATATGAGTAATACGAAAAAATATTTACCGTTCTAATCTATGAGTACAAGATCATACCTTCAGATTTGAACTTTGGAACACTTTGATTCGATTGCTCGACTTCAACCTTTTAGCCTTCCGCCGTATTCCCGAAAATACCTTCTTTCTCTCACAAGATGGTGGGATCTCTTGGCCATCCTAGGGTTTCTTATTTTTCTTTCTCCAAAAAACGTTCTCAAAACCTTAACCCTAGCAACCAATTGAGAGGGTATTTATAGGGCTACAACAGGGACCAATAGGCAAATATGAAAAGAACTTCCCACGTAATTAAATCTCCTAATCCTACCCCGGATTAGGATTCAATTACGTAAATTACAATTCATTCCATTAAAGAATTATAATTGTACTCCTAATCATATTCGAATTTATATTTTCGAGCCTTTAATATTAAATACTTATTATCTCCCCACGTTAAGATTACAGATATCCACCAATTAAATTTAATTACTGACAATATAATTTAATTGGCTTTTATTATCCTTGAGACCTATCCACTTAACTTATTTGATGTATCGGATTCAAAATCCACTTGCAAGATTTGATACAATCAAAACTTATAAGCTTCCTCAAGGGGATATCATCAATCCAATTTATCAGGACGTGGTTTCCTTCAACTATTAATATTCACCATATATATAATGTTATTGCCCAACCCACTGAGTTTATTGACTCATATAGAATCTCACTCTATGTGTAATCAAAGCAATAATCACTACATACACGTGTCTAGAAATAGAATTCGGATTAAGAGCATAAGTAATCATAATATTCATGAGTTTTAAATTATTTTATAAAGTTAGTATAAAATAATTAACTCAACCGGGTTCTGTTCAATACACACAAAGTGTACTAGCACAAATAGTTAGAATAAACCATTCCCCGTAGTCAAGACAGACCTACTAAAAATTTGTGCTACAGTTCTACTGATGGTGTGTCCAATTCCATCTAAAACTGTGAACAATAAACTTGTATTCCAAAAGAACCGATGATCTAGTCTTCTGTGTGTAAGTCGTACTCTACACACTAGATCAAATACTCTTTGTAAATACTAGACACATGCACATATATAGTAAATGGCACACATTGCTCAAAATAAATTCTCATTAAAATATAAAGATATAGCATAAAGCATATCTTTTAGTCTATATCTCTATCAGCACCCATATGGGCAAATCTATACGGGCCACCACTCTACTGTATGCTCAAAGCAATAAGGTGGTGGCTGCCGACGAATAAAACCGAGTAAGTCTCTGTTTTAGAGAGTGAGGCATTTTGACTGAGGGATTAGTTCTCTCCTTCACTCTCTTTTCTCCCTGATTGGCAACTTCTTCCCTTTTCAATGGTGCAGCTTAAAGTGTGGTGCATAAAAGACTTTGATAGTCTCCACCACTTTGTCCTCTGTTCTGTTGTGCTCCTTCAGATAGAAATTTAAAAATAACTCACATCTCATAATTTTTCTCTTTTTATTTGAAAAAAAGAAAATCTATTAGTCATGTGAAATTGGGAATGAAAGTGACAATTTTTTGGGGTTAATTGGGAATGGAAGTACTTAGTTAAGAACATATTTACTAGTTTACTTGGTTGAGGACACAGAAGTGTTGCCAAAGCTCAAAAAACTATCACTCAACACATGGCCGGCCATATTAAGCGCAATATTTTAAGAGTTACTAGTGCGTCTAAGCTCTGACAAACAGCCTTGGGCATGCATCATGTTTTTTTCCCAAAACGTTGCCACCACTGTCATCCTAATTTTTCTATTTGTCAAGTATCTGCCATCCTAATTATTGACTCTATATAAGTTTTTTTAGAAAAATTCATATCATGATATGCAAATTAAACATCATTCATCTCCACTGATAGCAGATTTTTGAAGAGGACAAGCCCACAGAAGGCTCAAAACAAGCCTGCAAAATCTGAAACCTCTATAACTGCCAAATAAGCTAAAAAATGGTACCCAATATTCTGTGTTAGTTTGAAGATGAAAAAGAAACAACCAAAGACCCTTATTTTTTTAAATGTAGAGATGAAACAGCTAACTTATGCATTGTCCAAAACTTACTACCTAAAACAATTCTTCACAATCCACACATAAATACGTTCCAAACATTCTCTTTTGTTCTTTTAATGCTGGCTATATATGCAGGACAATTTTTGATTTTTGTTTTGCATGCATCCCACTCTTTTGTCAGCCTATGTAGCTAATAGCAAACAATATCAAGGTGCCAACATGAAACAACACAACAGAATTGGTAGCCCCCGTCTCTCAAGATTAATGGTCCCATAGCATGAAAAATTAGCTCTGGAAGAGCAATAATAACTTCTGATGAGATTCCCCTGCCAACTCCCACCTGTTCAGCCTTCGAAGAGTAAAACTCAAGCCCCTTTTGAGAAACTGCCACAAAGTTTACTTCACTCTCAAGAATTTTTCATTGTCACATGTGCTTCACCAAAATTTATGTGTTGATGTTGCCCCTCGTTCCCAACTCCAACCCTTCCAAAGTTTGAAGTAATAGCGTTTGCTTGTTGCTAACTTCTGGCTTTGATGAAATGTAAATAGTCATGCCTCAATTACTTCAGAGCGAGGAATCATGGTAGATCGATCCTCTAGGTAAGCATTCATTTTAGAATGTCATTTATTCGGATGCAAGTTTATTAGATGGGCAAATATCTAGCACAATAAGATTCATGTCATTAGCAATGATACTACCCCTAAAGCTGCAATAATAGATATCCAAACATGTAGATTTCTTTCATTTGGAGGGCTATTTGCATTTTATTTAAAGTTAGCCATGCTAAAGATATTTTGATGAAACTAATGACCACTAAAAGAGAAAAATAGACGATGAAGGATATCTGGAAGCTATTGGAGGCCTTTTCAGGCTGGCAATAATTCTTACAACCACCACTATAACGTCCTCAACCGCAAAAGATCCAGCTTTAGCAGTAGTTTACTTTTTCTCCACACTTGCTATAGAGACGTAGAGAATCATCAGTGCGGTAAGAGTTTCACTGCCACTAGCTTCGATCTTTTTTATGAAGGTAGAAACAGAAGTATTCAAGTCCTTCCCCTATAATGATCTCAGATCCAATGCTGATATAAGAGATGGTCTATGTATCTAGTTTTAAATCTAAAGTAATGGAAGTCTAGAGTGATTGGATCAGAAATTTAAATTCTTAAGGTTATCTAATTGTTGCCAAACAATTGGGTGGAAGAGGTGACCTCAAGCCTCGCATTCAGGACAAAATTCAAAAAATTCCTGTATATCGAGCATTTTAATGCTGTAGCTTGGAAAGAATTCACTTAATCTAAAAGACATCGGCCTTGACTCCTTAAGCTTTTGAGATCTAGTAGTTAGTTAAAACATTAGATGTATTTGTAAAAGCAAGTTAAATTCTAGTGACAGTCTAAGCTCTTAATTCAGGTGAAAGGTCCCTACAGAGACTTCTTCGGGCAAAGTGTTAAGGAGTTTGCGAACATTGAAGCTTGATCATTCTTTTTTCTGAAAACCTGTGCTAAGAAAAAGCTATGATTATAGAACAACATTACAACTAAGGCTTCTTATTAATTTGGCGTTGAAACATGGGGGCCTTGGGGGGGGGGGTTTCTGGACTTTGACACAAATCATAGGACCAAAGCTACATATTCTCTGGTCACAATTATCCAGCCGTTCTATGCTCATTAGCATCCGATGCCTTCAGCCTGTTCCTATTTTCCAATGCTGTGCGACTCTTTTGGCTTGAGTTGTGTGTTGGGACGCTGTTGGAAAGAAGTAGCCGTTGAGAAGTTCTTCGAGGGAATTCCCTTTCCAACGTTTTGTGGTTAAAAACTTTAAAGGCAACAGAACACTTGAAGAATAACAGTAAAGTTTTCTTGAAGAGCAAGATTGTCCCTCTTAATTTCTTACTAAAAAGCTTCATCAATTATACCCTTTTCCATTCCGTGACGCCAACTGATATATTATGTTTACCAACCACATATTAGTTCTTCTGTGGAAGTAGAAACATGTAATCCTTTTGGGTTATGATGCCACACTAAACACAAGCAAAAGAGGTAAAATAATTATATTTTAAAAACCTAGCTAGCATGAATAATATAGGTACAGTGACACTCTTGTATTGCTCTCTCTCTCTCTCTCTCTCTCTTTCTTTTCCTATTTACGTTGCAAAAGTTGCAAGGTAGGAGAGTGAAGCAAAATTAGTCATTAATTTAATTATTAACATGGTAGTTGTCAATGCCCTCTAGACAACAGCACTACGGAAAGGCCATGTTGGTGCTGCTTAGGATTATAGTTATCATATAAATGGAGCTGAGTAAATTATCAAATCACCTCCTCCTCCTCCATTTTTCTATCTTTACCTGCCTGTTTGATTGTAAAAGAATGTTCTATATTAGAACATTGAGGGGTGTTTCAATTTTTTTTGATATGAATGTTTTATTAAGATGTCCTAGTATTATTTATTAGAAAAACACATCAACGATTAGCATTTAGCATCACCGGCAAAGTTCAAAGTGGAGAACTCAAAAAAAAAAAAATTTCTTTTCTTTTACTTCAAGTAAAGAAAGAGAAAAACTATAAAGAAAATAACAAAATGTACTTATGAAGGGAGGAAAAAAAAAAAAAAAAACCCTCTCAATCAGTTATATGAATGAAGAGAACCTGTGAACATGAAAAGAAAGGTTAATAGGTAGGTAGGTAGAAAAAGACAACGAAGTGCAGACTTCTCTTCTTGTTTTCTTTTGACTCCACTCAATGCAAGCTCTTCTTTTACCACATTTACGAACCGATCCGAGCTTCCATGCAAGCTAGCGACATGCTTGTCTGTTTTATTTTTGTTTTTATTTTTGTTTTTGTTTTCTTTTTGATATACGATATCTTTGTATGATTAAAATACAAGAAGATAAAACGCTTAACCTCCGGCCTCTGGTCTTCATTGGTTGGCAGCACCCAACCGGTGTGAATCGCCACAATTATGTCTGCCACGTAAAAACTGAGAAACTAAGAAATAGAGCGGCGACACGTGGCAGCTAAGTACTGATGCATGGCACCCAAGCCCGTCGCTTCATGTGAATTCGCCAGCTCAAAATTTTTCCAATCATGCTTTGACGAACCGACCGTGGTGAGATCCCGGAAGGCCGACATGGTCATAGCCTTCGCCGTGAATCTCACCTCATTCGATCGCCAAGCTCCCCGTGATGCAACCTTTTCAACCGTCCTCCCTCACGTAAAACAAGTCTACGAGGACCAAGCTTGTTCCCAAACTTGTGCGCGATCGCATCTCGCAGGGGACGTTTGGGCACGATTTGGTACTTCTTTGGGGGCCACGTACCAGTTCTCTCTATTAATACAAGGACCTCCCTTCTCCAGTAGTAAAAGAGAGGGGGGGGGGGGGGGGGATGACCGATGACGAATCCATTGCTTTCCATTCGCCCACGCTTCTCACTGTTACCGATTCTTTAAAATCTCTTTCAAATTCTCTCGCACGATCCTAGATTCCTCCACCCATCGGCATCAAAGTAACAACTCTTTTTAGCATAAAATATACTCTCCGAGTGTAAGAGGGTCCAACTTGGATCCCCAGCTTCCACATCTTCCCCTCTCCAATAAACAAAAAAGAAAGAAAAAAGAGGCCGTGCTCGCTTCCCTGCCAAACAATTCCTCACCCCACCGTCTTCTAGCCGTGTAAAGTCTCCATCCTCGATCCCATCCCGTCGCCCCCCGCCATCTCCTCTTCCCTGTAAAATTCTCTCCTTTCTTTGGAAGAAGGAAGAAAAATATCTCTTCTTTTCATCTAAACCCTGTTTTTCAAAAAAAAATTCCCATTATTTCTTGGTGGTAATGGTATGGTTTCTTGGAGATTTGATTGGCTAAATACGGAAAGGTTTTAATTTGATTTCAGAGAGCTGGTCCGATCGATGTGAGGAGATGCTGAGAAATTTGATGGAGGATAAAAGGTTGGATTTTGACGCGCCGCTGCTCTCTGTGCGACGATTCTCCGCCGGAGCGGCGGTGGCGGCGGCGGGAACTACTACTGGTCCATCTGCTTCGAAGTCGGAGGACGGCAACCGGGGAGCGGCGGCCGGCAAGCTGCTGCCGAGGAGATCGTCGCTTCCTTTCTATAAATCGGACTTGATATCGGGCCCGATGACAAACCCTGGCGTCATCCCATTCGTTTGGGAACAGACCCCTGGGCAGCCCAAGGACGGCGTGAGCTCCGATTCCGCCAGCGCTCCGCCTCCGGTGACTCCGAAGCTTCCTCCTGGTAGGATCTTCAATGAAAAGGAATCGGATGGGCTGCGAGCCTCCGCCGGGACGTCCGTGAGGGTCGGCACTAGCGTCCGGACTCATAAAGCTGCCACCTTTGATTCAGATGGAGCCACGAAGAAAGCTCCTGAGAGCCCCAAGGGTGATAAGCAGAAGGCAAAGGAAGAGGAGGAGAAGGAGAGGCCAGTCCCGGGCCTCCCGGAAGACCGCCGCCATGACGAGAATGATGAAGAAGATGAGGTCTTTTCGGATGCGCTCGACACACTCTCCCGGTCCGAATCGTTCTTCATGAATTGCAGTGTTAGCGGCCTTAGCGGAATTACTGAATCGGCCGAGGCTTCGGGAAGCTTTTCGACGGATCCCCAGGTCCGGGATTTCATGATGGGAAGGTTTCTGCCAGCTGCCCAGGCCGTGGCTACGGGCTCGCCGCAGTATACCTTCAGGAGAGCAGCTACCGGGGCTCGTGAACCCCCCACGAGGCCTCCTGAGAGGGCTGTGAGCGGGGAAAATCGGCGGCCGCTTCCACGTCCCTATCAACAAAGGCCTAATTTTGTTCCGCAATATGCTCAAGAGCATGTGGAAGGGGACAGCTGTGATGACGAAGAGGATGAGGAGGATTATGGTGAGTCTGACCGTTTGCCATCGAAGGCTTGTGGGTTGCTCCCCAGGTTTTGCCTAAAGAGCTCCTTTTGCCTGTTAAATCCAGTCCCTGGGATGAAGGTTCGGGGCCGCCTGCCTTCGCCATATGGAAGGAGGATTCGTATCCCACAGAGCAAAACTTTTCATCACGGATCTATTGGTCAAGCTGGTGATGAGGTGCTTAAAAATCTGATATTTTGAGTTGTTTTCGTTTGTTTCAGGATGGTGCTGATCCATAATGGTGTTTTTGTTTTCGTGTTCAGCACTCATGGGAAGCAGTTTATAAGCACAAGCTAGGACATGGGTATCAACCTCCAGTGGAAGATGGGAGGAGTAAGTCAACTGGCGAATCGAAGCAGCTTACTTTCTGGAGCGATTCCCCAACAGCATGTGGATCCTCTCCTTGTCGTCGTTCCACAGGTGGTGGAGTATCACCCTATCGGCATGAAGCTCCTCCATTACCTTTTGAAGGGAAGGGTTTCCTTGGAGTTCCAAAGAGAGAAAGGAAGAGTGGCAAGATAGATGGCTCTGACTCATGTGAGAGAGATGGTGAGAACTCTTGGGAAATGACACCTCGTCACAGTAGCCAGCAGGGATCGGGTTCGATGAGCCCTGCATTGGAGAAATCTCTCCATGTTGATTCCGTAAATATGCCTGAAACTCCAGATTCAAAGTCAAGCTCGTTAACATAGCTGCAGACACCAGGGCAATGATAAACTCCACTGAGAAGGATTCTGAAGTTGGAATCGTAAGGCAAATAATGGAAGAAAATTTTGCTGTCGAAACTCATGAAGGAAATGCATCGCAGCCTAAAGCCTCTGAGGTTGTCGATCCTGGATTGCCATTTTGTGCAGAAAGATCAGACCGTGGGGAGATGGATGCCCATAATAATATCAAACACAATGCTGATGGTGATGGTCCACTGTCTTCCAAAGGGGTAGATAAAAATGGTGTTAATGGTGATGGTCCCCTGCCTTTGGTAGAGGGGGCTCTGCAGAAGTCTGATGTTACTTCTTTGCAGTCTCTTCTCCCTCCACCATTGCCCAAATCACCATCTGAATCCTGGCTATTTCGCACTTTGCCTTTTGTAACATCAAAGAATCCACCACAGTCATTTTTAGGTCTTCAGTTCCAGCCTCGAAAACAAGCTTTCCAGACATCCTCTAGTGATCAGAAGCAAGATACCAATGCTAAACCTTCTAAAGCACGCCATCGCCAGATACGATTTGCAGAGGTGATCATTTTCTCATGGAACAATTTTTGTGATGAGTTATAGGCATTTGGGAGTTGTATAAGCAGTCATCTTTTCCTTGTCATTTCAGGTGCTACCAAAACCTCTCTCACCACAGTCTGAAATTTGAGATATGAAGAAGACATTCTTTCTCATTTCTTGACTGCTGTAGTATTGGTTTATTGCAATTTGCAACCGTGGAGAAAATAGAAGGTAATTAGAATCGTGTTTACCCTATATTTTCCCTCTTGGTCTGCTTCTTTTAATACCATGGCTACTATGGTTGTAGGCATCTGGGATTCATTGGTTGGTTCCTGTGGGCATTTTGAAGTCTACGTGCCAACAGTGTCATGTCTTACATGCTGTATGTAGTTCAAAATAGCTACCCAGCAACATTGAGTTACATCTACAGATCACCAATTCATTTGACTGCAAACTCATCTCATACTATCAATAATTCAATTGCAAAATGATGCAATTGTCTTATGCTATAATTAATTGCTCAGCTGCAATTTGATGTAAATCCTGTAAGAACACAAAACCTTGTATTGCTTGCGTTAGTCATTTCAGAATTTCCATTAAGCATTTGGTTGATGTCTCAAACTTACTTTAGGTTGCTAATCTAGTGCTGATGATGGAAAAGCTTTTTATTGATGCAAATATGTCTGAGTTTTTCAATGGTTTGAAATCATAAATCTGTTTCCCATATTGTGGTTGTGAAGTTGATTATTTTGTGCATGTAAACTTTTTCCCAAATTGTAACGTAAAAATGTTACATTTCCTTTGTAAGTTTGGTAATTTGAAGTGCAAATTTCATTTTTACATTTTTTTCCACGTTTTCATATCTTCAGTCACCTTTATGAATCAGTTTCAAGGCTTTCCCTGCTGTGGAGGACTATCTGTAGTGGATTTTCTTGAGGACCTTGTCAAGGATGAGAGATACTGTTTACCATTATTTGATGGTAAGTCAATGTTGAAAGGAGATACCCTTTTCTTTCTTAAAAAAGAAAAAGAAAGAAGACACCCTTAAAGGAGCATTCATTGATGGGATATGCATATAATTATAATAATATGGATAAGCTTATTGCATTCATCATCAAGTTGACAATTTCAGTAGGTTGACAAGATTAATGTAGCACCTGTTCATTCAATTTTATATCATCATGGTGAGCCATGTTTTGGTGGTATCCGATTTCATTTGGGCTCAGTCGGAAAGAGAGATCTAGCTTGTTGATTATAAGATGTAACTTTGGATTTGGCAATCAATTGAAGGCAAATTACCTTGAAATCACTTGTAGATCATCTATAGTAATTTCATTGATTATTATTATTATTATTTTTCTGAAACATTTTGAGGGAATCTGAATCCATATGTAATAAGAAAATTCTTATAGCCGAAGAGCTTTAGAATTATTATGACTTGGATTCATGTGATTAGTTGAATGAGTTGAGTATTTATATCAAGTTAAACTTTGCTTGCAGAGTTACAGTGGCCTAATATTATAGTGTTTGGGAGTTGACCTCACTTTTTTCCCTTGTACAAACGTTTGGTTCCTTATTCCTACCAGGGATTCTGGAGGCTTTGCCATGTTGTTCTTGTCTAAAATGTTTTTATCTGGGGAAACCTTTTTGGAGCGTGAACTTAAGGCATGCAACAGTCATTTGTAAAAACTTGCTTAATTGTATTATGAAACCTTCTTAACTTGGAGTTCTACTGCCTAGCCAAATCCATTTGATGGGACAAGTCTTGGAGATTGATGATTGATGAAAATGGTGCATCGTAGCAAAAGAGTTACGGCAAAGTGAAAAAGTATTAAGATGACTTGAAGTGATTGTCCAAGCAACAAATGTCAAGTATTAAGATGACTTGAAGTGATTGTCCAAGCAATAAATGTCATGATTTAAAACATATTAGCCTTTTACATCTAGTGCAGTAAAAGCCATGTTCATTATGGTAGTGTGAGATTCCAGACTAGGGATTCCAGACTATGTGCAAGGAATCATTGAAAAGATACACTAGATATTTAGCGGTTTTTCTTGCAAGCTAATGAAATTTAGATAGAGATGGTCGTGATGGATGAAAATAAGGTTCCAATTTGTTGTTTGAGAAGGAGAAACTTAATTAAGGGGAACCTCATGAGCCAATGTTTGGCAAAGAAAGGAAATTTGGCATGAGAGAATTAAGAGAAAAATAAAGGTCCGATTTCTCTTTTCTAGTTTTTTTGTTTTTTTCACATGTACTCTTTTGTTCTTAATTGATTGGTGAGAGATTTGATATGGAGGAGGGAAAAAAGACTATTGCAAGAGTTGAAAATAGGAGATGCTTTTCACGAAGAAGTATTTCTTTTGGAAAGGTATTGAAAAGTGGAAGATCAATCAGTGATTTATTAGCTATTTTTGTTGCTACGTGGAATATGAAGAGGAAAATTGTGGGCATTTAAGATAGTGTTAGAACATTTCAGTAATTTATGGTAATGAAAAGAAAATTTGAGCTCTACTTATATGAGATAAGGAAATACTTATTGATGATGCTCAATCACCTATCCTGGACATCGGGAACGGAATGCTTCTCCAGGCTCTTCTTCACTAGGTTACCTGCAGAAAAGTCCCAGGACCGGAGAGGGTTCTCTGGTGGGATCCTCCGACGCATAAGTTAGCAACTGAGGTCACATCTGAAGAGGGGCTCGAGTGAGCCCTTTTTAGTATGAAAAAGGAGGTCTCAGTGAGGAGGGATTCCTTCCTGAATGCTAAGGCAGCGATTTTGAGGATTATCGCCCATCCCTGTCCAGAGAGTGGATTCATCTTTTTATAGGGGTTGACATGGTCACGTGGGATTCCGTGAAGAAGGAATGTCTGCGGGTCCTTGGAAGTTGTGTGGATCTGGGCTGGTTGGTGGGTCCTGTTCCATCGGAGAGGGAGAAAATGGCGGTTGGTGGGTTAAGTCCCATCAATCCGCAGGGTTGTTGGGTTGTTGGGTCTAGTCCCATCAACAACGTGGCCAGTAGTAGGTGGACCTGGCGTTGTCAGGCGGCGCGAGTCAGAGAGGCGGTTTCTTGAACTGTTGGGGCCATGCTGGGGAGAACTGGGACACCTCGACCCTCCCGGGGGAGTCGAGGCTGAACCCGGCTGGCCAAGGGCGGTCGGGGCCGACCTCCCCGGCCAGGAAGTGCCGGGGCGGGACAGGCCAGGAATGGCCGGGGCTGACTCAGCTGGCTTGGAGAACTCGAAGATGCCGGGCCGAGAGGGGCCGGCCAGGAATGGCCGGGGCCGACTCGGCGGTCTTGGAGAACTCGGAGATGCCGGGGCCGAGAGGGGTCGGCCAGGAAAGGCCGGGGCCGACTCGGCGGGCTTGGAGACGCCGGGGCCGAGAGGGGCCGATCAGGAAAGGTCGTGGCCGATTCGGCAGACCTGGAGACGCTGGGGCCGAGAAGGGTCGACCAGGAAGGGTCGGGGCCGACTCGGCGGGCTTGGAGACGCCGGGGCCGAGAAGGGCCGATCAGGAAGGGTCGGGGCCGATTCGGCGGGCTTGGAGACGCCGGGGCCGACCAGAAAGGGTCGGGGCCAGCCAGCTTGGACACGCCGGGGGTCGGCTAGGAAAGTGCCGGGGCCGACTGGAAGGTGCCGGGGTCGCCTAGCTTGGAGACATAGGGGGCCGGCTAGGAAAGTGCCGGGGCCGGCTGGGAGGTGCCGGGGCCGACTGGGAAGTGCCGGGGCCGCCTAGCTTAGAGACATAGGGGGCCGGCTAGGAAGACGCCGGGCCACCTAGGAAGGTGCCGAGGCCAGCTAGCTTAGACACGCCGGGGGCCGGCTAGGAAAGTGCCGGGGCTGGCTAGAAGGTACCGGGGCCGGCTAGAGCCGAGGTGGCCGAGCGGGGCCAAGGACGAGGTGGGCTAGGCCAACATCGAGGCCGAGGTGGGCCGTCGCGGACGCTGAGGTCGAAGTGGGCCGCGGCCGACGCCAAGATCGAGGTGGGACGCGGCCAACGTTGAGACCGACGCCGCTGTCAAGGTGGGCCGTTCAAAAATTATTGTCTTTATTTTTCATGGGGTCAACTGGCCCCATCAAATGCCCCCCACACTCCTTGAGCTTGCGTGCCCCGCATCAGCTAAGCGAAAGGAGTGTAGAACTTTTACCTTGGCATCTGCTCTTTCATGTTAACTTCAACCATGATTCTTTCTAGGTGGGGAAACCCCTTTCCTCTTGCGCTGCCTTGTATGGACATCTGCATGCCTTCTTTGGCTAGCTGAGGGCGGCTAGTAATCCTCTCCCAACGTGGAGTTTGGAAGTCTTTTCGTGGCTATCCGCCGGCTTGAGGCTGCCAAGATAAAGCCGCTGAGGCCGAGATAAAATTGTCGAAGCATAAATAGAGCCGTTGAGGCCGATTGGCCGTCGGCCGCTGATACAGAGTTGAAACCGCTGAGATAAGTTGTGGCTGCCGAAAGCCTTTTGAACCCCGAAGGGTGACCTGAGAGCTGAGAGTCGTCAGGTTCCTTTTGAACCGCCTCGGGGGTGTAGGAACCGTTGCGAGGGGCGACTCGCCGGGTAGAGAGCCTTTAGGGTCTTAACCACTTGGGGGGTTTGTGAACCGCTGCGAGTGGTGTCCCGTGGGCCATGATGCCGGTGAGCTCCTTTTGAACCACCATGGGGGTTTGTGCGCCACCCAAGTGGCGACTCAGCCGGGTACGGAGCCTTTAGGGTCTTAACCGACTCGGGGGCACCGCCGTGCCGGGGCCGAGTGGTGTCCCGTGGGCCGCGATGCCAATGAGCTCCTTTTGAACCATCTTGGGGGTTTATGTGCCGCCCAAGTGGCGACTCAGCCAGTTACGGAGCCTTTAGTGTCTTAACCGCCTCGGGGGCACCGCCGTGCCGAGGCCGAGTGGTGTCCCGTGGGCCGCGATGCCAGTGAGCTCCTTTTGAACCATCTTGGGGGTTTGTGTGCTGCCCAAGTGGCGACTCAGCCGGTTACGGAGCCTTTAGGGTCTTAACCTACTCGGGGGCACCACCGTGCCGGGGCCGAATGGTGTCCCGTGGGCCGCGATGCCAGTGAGCTCCTTTTGAACCATCTTGGGGGTTTGTGTGCCGCCCAAGTGGCGATTCAGCTGGTTACGGAGCCTTTAGGGTCTTAACCTACTCGGGGGCACTGCCGTGCCGGAGCCGAGTGGTGTCCCATGGGCCGCGATGCTAGTGAGCTCCTTTTGAACCATCCTGGGGTTTGTGTGCCGCCTAAGTGGCGACTCAGCCGGTTACGGAGCCTTTAGGGTCTTAACCTACTCGGGGGCACCGCTGTGCTGGGGCCGAGTGGTGTCCCGTGGGTCGCGATGCCAGTGAGCTCCTTTTGAACCATCCTGGGGGTTTGTGTGCTGCCCAAGTGGCGACTTAGCCGGTTACGGAGCCTTTAGGGTCTTAACCTACTCGGGGGCACCGCCGTGCCGGGGCCGAGTGGTGTCCCGTGGGCCGCGATGCCAGTGAGCTCCTTTTGAGAGACCTGGTCCTTGGACATAAGGGAGAACAAGCTGTGGCGTCAGAAGGGGCCTCCTTTATTACTCATGCTTCTAGGAGTACATCATTGGTAATATTGGCGGAGGTTGTCCGCATTTCAGGTACATGGAATGGGTTTCCCATCGAGCTCCTCTAATTTGTATGCCCTCCGGTGAAGTGTTTCGGTGACGCGATAAGGGCCCTCCCAGTTGGGGGATAGCTTGCCCCCCTCTGTAGGCTTTGAAACTTCAGCTTTTCTCAAAACCAAGTCTCTGCGGCGAAAAGCCTTGGGACGAACTCGAGCGTTGTAGTATTTGGCCGCACGCTGACGAAAGGTCGCTATGCGCAGCCTCGCCCGATCGTGCGCCTCATTTATGAAGTCCAGGTTAGCCCGTATCAGTGCAGAGTTGTTTTCCTCGTTGAAGGACTCCACATGTGGACTGGGCAGACCGATCTCGACGGGGATGACGGCTTCGGATCCGAAGGTAAGACTGAAAGGAGTCTCGCCCGTCGGGGCTCTGGGGGTTGTGTGGTAGGCCCAGATCACACCGGGGAGCTCCTCCATCCATTGACCTTTGGACCCGTCTAGCCGGATTCGGAGTCCTCTAAGGATGGTGCGGTTTATGACCTCGGCTTCTCCGTTAGTTTGAGGATGGCCGACAGATGCGAATCGGTGATGAATGCCTAACTCGCCACAAAAGGCTTTGAATGCTTCATTGTTGAATTGGCGGCCATTGTTCGTGACGAGGGTGTGGGGCAGGCCGAAACGGCATATGATTGACTTCCAGAAGAAGGCTTTGACTTTGCTTTCGGTGATCTTGGCCAGCGCTTCGACCTCAACCCATTTGGTGAAGTAATCGATGGCGACTAGCAAAAATCTTCGCTGCCCTGAAGCTGGGGGGAATGGCCCGAGAATGTCCATTCCCCATTGGGCGAAAGGCCATGGGGCCGAGAGCGGACTCATTGGGCAGATGGTTGATGTTGGATGTGTGCGTGGCGCTGGCAACCATCGCACTTCTGAACCAATCTAGCTGCATCTTCCTTCATAGTAAGCCAGAAGTATCCTTGGCAGAGGGCCTTTTGAGCTAAAGATCTGCCCCCCAGGTGATTTTCACAGATGCCTTCATGAATTTCTCTGAGGATGTAGTCAGCGTCGGTGGGCCCTACGCACTTGAGTAGGGGGTAGGAGAATGACCTTCTGTATAGATGCCCGTCGAGGAGGATGAATTTGGAGGCTCTCCACTTGAGTAGTCTAGCTTCGTTGCGGTCATCAGGGAGAGTGCCGTCGGTGAGATAACAGACATAGGCGTCCATCCAGGTGGGCTCTTGGGCGAGTGGGAGGACTTCTTCACTGTCCTCTATGCTGGGTCTTTTCAAGTATTCAATATAAGCATCTCTCGTCAAGCCGTCGATGGAGGTGGCCAGACGAGAAAGGATGTCGGCTTTGGCATTTTCGCTCCGGAGAATGTAACTGATATTGAAATAAGGCAGTGAGGAAGTTAGAAACTGAACCTTGCCTAAATACTGTGCCATAATGGGGTCGCGCGCTTCATATTCCCCATGGATTTGGCCAGAGACAAGTTACGAGTTGGTAAAGGCTCTGAGACGCCTTACTCCCAACTCTCGGGCTAACCTTAGCCCGGCCAGTAGGGCCTCGTACTCGGCTTGATTGTTGGTGGCTTCGAATAGGAGCCGTAGGGCACGTTCCGTCCTTTCTCCACCCGGCCCGGCAAGAATGAGGCCGGCGCCGCTTCCTTATGAATTTGATGCGCCGTCCACATGAAGAAACCAGGATTCTTCATCATCATCTGGCTCAGGTTCGCACTGCTTCATGGGAGCCTCTTTGGGATCTTCCTCCGCCCAAGTACACTCGACCAGGAAATCGGCTAAGACCTGAGACTTCAGAGCCGGCCGAGCTTTAAAAGAAAGGTCAAACTCCCCCAGCTTGAGGGCCCACTTGGCCAGTCGGCCTGAAGTGTCCGGGCGAGCCAGGATGGCTCGAAGGGGCTGATCCGTGAGCACCACAATAGGATGGGCTTGAAAATACAGACGGAGGCGTCGGGCGAAGACCATCAGGGCAAAAATAACTTTTTCTGTCTTGGAATATCTGACCTCTGCATCTTGAAGGACCTTACATAATAGACGGGTCTTTGAGTTCCGTCGGCGTCGAGGCGCACCAGGACTGAGCTAACGGCTTCTGACGAAGCAGCTAAGTAAAGGAAGAGACTTTCTCCATCTCTTGGCTTGGATAGAAGTGGCGAAGAAGACAGGAATGCCTTCAACCTGTCGAAGGCTTTTTGGCAGTCGTCCGTCCATTCGAAGCTATTCATTTTCCGCAGGGCCTTGAAGAAAGGCAGGCATCTCTCAGTTGATTTGGAGAGGAAACGACTTAGGGCCGCTATCCTCCCCGTCAATCGTTGTACTTTCTTTTTGCTGGATGGCGGCCTCATGTCGAGTATGGCACTGGTCTTCTCTGGGTTTGCCTCGATCCCTCGTTGGGTCACCATGAAGCCTAGGAACTTGCCCGCCGTGACCCCAAAAGCACATTTCTTGGGGTTCAGCTTGACTTGGAAATGACGGAGGTTGTTGAAGGTCTCCTCTAGGTCGGAGACGTGATCGGAGGCACGGGTGCTCTTTGTCAGCATGTCGTCTACGTAGACTTCCATGTTTCGGCCTAGCTGATCCTGGAACACACTGTTCATCAGTCTTTGGTAGGTTGCCCCCGCGTTCTTGAGGCCGAAAGGCATCACCTTGTAGTAATAAATACATTTCTCTGTCACAAAGGAGGTGTGCTCTTCGTCGCTAGGGTCCATCCTTATCTGGTTATATCCTGAGAAGGCGTCCATGAAGCTGAGGAGTTCATGCCCGGAGGTGGAATCCACCAGCTGATCAATTCTGAGCAGAGGGAAACTATCTTTCGGACACGCCTTGTTGAGGTCGGTGAAGTCTATGCAAATCCTCCAGCTCTCATTTGCCTTACGCACCATGACCACGTTGGCTAGCCAGTCAGGGTAGTGCGCTTCCCGGATGTGGCCGGCACTGAGCAGCTTGCTAACTTCCTCGTCAATGGCCCTTTGTCGGTCAGGGGTGAAGCTTCTCTTCCTTTGGCGGATCGGGCGGTGCCGTAGATCAATGTTGAGCTTGTGGGTGATCACCTCCGAAGGGATGCCGGGCATGTCAGATGCCGACCAGGCGAAAATGTCTGAGTTAGCCCTTAAAATACCCAAAAGACGCTCCCGGTCCTCCAGGGGAAGGAGTCCTCCGATGCGGACGGTCTTCGCCGGGTCCTCCCCAAGGGGGAAGGTTAGCAGGTGCTCAAATGGCTCTCCTCCTTGGCTGGAGTCTCTGGGATCAGATGCATCTAGAGCTGGCTCAACTTCCAGGGGACTTGATACCGCGTGATAACAAGGCAGGACCGGGCTGGTCTCACCGCGCATCTCACCAACTCCCTCACTAGTGGGGAACTGCACTAGTAAACGCCGGGTGGAAATGACTACGTCCAAAAGGTTCAGACCTGGGCGCCCGAGAATGGCATTGTATGCCAAGGGGACCCTTACGACCAGGAACTTCATGATCACAGTGCTTTGGCATGGTGGTGTCCCGACTGTCACAGGTAGAGGTATTTCACCATCGACCCTTACGGAGTCCCCGGTAAACCTGACTAACGGGGCCGCCACAGGTTGGAGAGAGTCCACAGATAATCCCATCCGAACAAAAGCGTCATAAGTAAGTATGTCAGCTGAGCTGCCACTATCAACTAATATCCTTTTTACAGGGTGCTTGGCGATCGTCATGGAGACGACGACGCCTTCATTGTTTACATTTTTAAGACAGCAGGTTCTCCCCTAGGGATTACATTGTTCGGTGCCTCCTCCTCTCTCGGCCGTTTAGGTGCAGAAGCTGATCCCCAAGACACCATTCCGACCGTCCGTTCAATGGGGGCATTGTCGACCGAGGCTTGGACAGGCGGGGGCCCCATGAGGGCCGGCGGCGGCTGCTGCGCCTTTTGGACATATTTGCCGAGGTAGCCCCGTTGAATAAGCTCCTCGATGGCCCTCTTCAGGTTGTAGCAGCTATCGGTATCGTGGCCGTAATCCCGATGGAAATGGCAGTAGCGGCTCTTGTCGCGGGGAGGACCTTTCTTCATGGGAGGAGGACGTTGGAGATAAGGTTCACCCTTGATCTCCATCAGAATGTGGGATCGAGGGGCTAGAAGAGGCGTGAGCTTACTCTCGTCGGGGATGGGGCTCCGATGCCTGTTCTCGGAACGACGAGGTGGGTCAGCTCGCCTGTGTCGAGGGGGCCCGCTGCGCTTGGGGCGAGCAGGCTTATGGCTGGAGTTTCTTGAAGATTCCCGACGGGTGAAGTCGGCTTCATCCGCGCGGATGTATTTCTGAGCTCGGAGGAGGAGATCGGAATAAGAGCTTGAGAGCTTCTTATCCAAGGAGAAAGTGAAGCGGGACGGGAGGAGTCCCCGCTTCAATGCCAGTGCTGCCACCGCGTCGTCGAGATGATAGACCTCGAGGGCAGCGGCCTTGAACCAGGACACAAAGTCCCGCAGAGACTCTCCCTCCTTTTGACGGACGGAGAAAAGACTGTCGGCTACCCTTGGGATTCGCCGGCAGGCGTCGAAGTGTACCAGAAAGGCTTTCTCCAGCTCCCGGAAGGAGTCGATGCTGTGAGGGGGCAGGCGTGAGTGCCATGCACGGGCGGCCTTCCGCAGGGTAGCGGGGAAGGCTTTGCAGAGAAGGGCATCTGAAGCGCCCTGGACTTGCATCATTGCTTTGTAACTCTCGAGATGATCGAGAGGATCCGTCGTACCATCGTACAAGTCTATCTGAGGAAAGCGGAACCTGGAGGGGACTGGTTCCTCCAATATCCGGCGGGTGTAAGGAGGACGAGTGTCGAACTCTTCCTCCGGCTGATGGTTGATCTTCTTGGCGAGCTCGTCGAGGCGTCTGTTGTACTCCTCCAGGCGTTCCTCCGCCTGGCAGCTGATCGTCGGGGCCCTCCGAGATGGCTCGGAGGAAGAAGAAAAAGAAGAGGCAGAAGGAGATGGAGACGGAAGTCGGGACTTCCGCCTGGGTTCCTCGTGATGATGTGGCTCGGGAGGAAATTTGTTGGGGCCGTGGTCAGGGGACCGTGGCCGCTTGGAGGGCTCGCGTCAAGGCTTCCTAGGAAAAACCTGACGTCGGCCGGTCTCTCGCCGACCGGCCTCCCGCCGAGGAGAACCTCCCCTCGCCGACTGTTGACTGGCGAGGGGAGCAGTCTGATGCTGGGTGGCCACGGACTGTTGTTGCTGGAGCCCATGGACCATGCCGGTGAGATTCTGGACTTGCTGGGAAAGAGTCGCCAGCCGCTCCGCTGTTTGATCAATGGCCTCTGGCGGCGGGCAGGTAACTGGAGGGTTGGTAGCAGGGGGATTGGCCTCCAGCTGCCTAGTTGGCGGGGGGAGCCCCGCTGGACAGTTGACGGAGGCATCCTAAGCTCGCGTCACCACCATGGCTTCTCGAAGAGAAGAGGGAGAGAGTCTCGCCTACCGAGATGTAGCGCAGGGAGAACATTCGCTTCTTTTTCTTATCCCCCTTCCTGGTGCGCCAATCTGATGACGCTCAATCACCTATCCTGGATGTCGGGAACGGAATGCTTCTCCAGGCTCTTTTTCACCAGATTACCTGCAGAAAAGTCCCAGGACCGGAGAGGGTTCTCCGATGGGACCCTCCGACGTCCAAGTTAGCAACTGAGGTCACAGCTGAAGAGGGGCTCAAGTGAGCCCTTTTTAGTATGAAAAAGGTCTCATGGAGGAAGGATTCCTTTCTGAATGCTAAGGCAGCGATTTTGAGGATTATCGTCCATCCCTGTCCAGAGAGTGGATTCACCTTTTTATAGGGGTTGACATGGTCACGTGGGATTTCGTGAAGAAGGAATGTCGCGGGTCCTTAGAAGTTGTGTGGATCTGGGCTGGTTGGTGGGTCCTGTTCCATCGGAGAGGAAGAAAACGGCGGTTGGTGGGTTAAGTCCCATCAATCCGCAGAGTTGTTGGGTTGTTGGGTCTAGTCCCATCAACAATGTGGCCAGTAGTAGGTGGACCTGGCGTTATCAGGCGGCGCGAGTCAGAGAGGCGGTTTCTTGAACTGCTGGGGCCATGCTGGGGAGAACTGGGACACCTCGACCCTTCCGGGGGAGTCAAGGCTGAACCCGGCTGGCCAGGGGCGGCCGGGGCCGACCTCCTCGGCCAGGAAGTGCCGGGGCGGGACAGGCCAGGAATGGCCGGGGCTGACTCGGCTGGCTTGGAGAACTCGAAGATGTCGGGGCCGAGAGGGGCCGGCCAGGAATGACCGAGGCCGACTCGGCGGTCTTGGAGACGCCGGGGCCGAGAGGGGCTGGCCAGGAATGGCCGGGGCCGACTCGGCGGGCTTGGAGAACTCGGAGATGCCGGGGCCGAGAGGGGCTGGCCAGGAATGGCCGGGGCCGAGAGGAGCTGGCTAGGAATGGCCGGGGCCAACTCGGCGTGCTTGGAGAACTCGGAGATGCCGGGGCCGAGAGGGGCCGGCCAGGAATGGCCGGGGCCGATTCGGCAGACCTGGAGACGCTGGGGCCGAGAAGGGCCGACCAGGAAAGGCCGGGGCCGACTTGGCAGGCTTGGAGACGTCGGGGCTGAGAAGGGCCGACCAGGAAGGGTCGGGGCCGACTCGGCGGGCTTGGAGACGCCGGGGCCGACCAGGAAGGGTCAGGGCCAGCCAGCTTGGACACGCCGGGGGTTGGCTAGGAAAGTGCCGGGGCCGACTGGGAGGTGCCGGGGCCGACTAGCTTGGAGACGTAGGGGACCAGCTAGGAAGACGCGGGGCCGCTTGGGAAGGTGCCGGGGTTGCCTAGCTTGGAGACGTAGAGGGCCGGCTAGGAAAGTGCTGGGGCCGGCTGGGAGGTGCCGGGGCCGGTGGGAAGTGCCGGGGCCACCTAGCTTGGAGACGTAGGGGGCCGGCTAGGAAGACGCCGGGCCGTCAGGGAAGGTGCCGGGGCCAGCCAGCTTGGACTCGCCGGGGGCCGGCTAGGAAAGTGCCGGGGCCGACTAGGAGGTGCCGGGGCTGGCTAGAACCGACGTGGCCGAGCGGGGCCAAGGACAAGGTGGGCCAGGCCAACGCCGAGGCCGAGGTGGGCCGTCGCGGACGCTGAGGTCGAATTGGACCGCGGCCGATGCCAAGATCGAGGTGGGATGCGGCTAACGTTGAGACCGATACCGTTGTCAAGGTGGGCCGTCCAAAAATTATTGTCTTTATTTTCTATGGGGTCAACTGGCCCCATCACTTATATTTCTCTATTTAGTGATATGTTACAACTGATCCACAAGAGGATTACCAGACCCATTGTGGACCAAATTGGCCATGTTGGCAAGGTTCAAATAGTGTTGGGAGCAAGATCTGCTTCATCTAGGACTTGTTCATGAACTGCAGTTGTTGGGTGTCAACTTTTTTATATGCCATTTTCAGCATGCTAATACTAAAATCAATCTCTTGCTGAGTAACAAAGGTGGACTATCCCTTGGAATTTGTCACATCTTGCTGACATGAGGATTTGAGAATGTTTATGGCCTGAAATGGTCCGGTAAAATAAAATTTCATTTTCGAATAATATTTTTACTAGGTGTGACCTTCAATGCTGGAGGAGCCACGGGACACCAAAATAGACAAACTTGACATAAAAGTTGAGATCTAGTTGGGATTTTTTTACTATTTTAGGAGAATTTTAACCTCTTTTAACTAGAAGAGGAATCTAACCCAGATTTGAGAGTTTGGATCTCCCTAGCATAAATAAGAGGTGTTGTAATCAGTTTTATAATTCAATCAATGAAAATTTTAAAAAAAAGGCCTAGAACTATACTTTGGCAATTAATGAATTGCTTCCTTCACTCTACGGTCGGATCAACAAATTAGTGAGATATATATGTGACAAATAGATGATGAACTAATGAATATTGCTATCTCTTTCAATTTCTCTTTTGCTCCTTGCCCTTTCTTTTTTCTGTTGATCTTATACCTTACTAGCTTCTACTTACACTTTATCCACTAATGAAGGAGCTCATGGCATCTGAAGAGAATATTAAGCTGTGTAGGATTATAAGTTAAAACAAAGAATACAAATAATCACATTTGTCAGGAAGAGAATTTGAAAGTTGCATTTGAACTTAAACTAGAAGCTTCTGTGTTTGATTGCTCTATGGAAGAGAATCATATTGCTTTACCACAAGTTTAACATTTGGATCTGAATGGCAGACACTTTATTTGCTGATGTATTATACATCTAGACACTCCAAGCGACTTTGTAATCCTTGGCCTAGAAGATTATTGACCAACGGGACCAATTCATGAGTCCAATTCAATCAAACCAATGATGTACTTCTTCCTGTAATTCCTCCTGTCAAAATTTTCAGTATAACTTTTCAAACTGCTTTGTCAAATATTGGAATAAGTAGTTGATGTGATGAGGGTAGAAGCAGCATATTGCCTGAGAGATACATATTATTGAACCATCATATATGCATATAGGCAGAATATATGTAGATATCTACTTAATTTTTTGTGCATTATAAGTCTTTTATTAAGTGATGCAAAATATCTAGATCTCCTAAGCAACGAAACATGACCTAGCATCAAGTAATATCTACTGGAACAAGCAGTTCCCTTCTTTCTCCGAACTAAATTTTGGAACCATAAATGGGCCAGAGACTTGGTGCCTTTGTAAACCAAAGAATAAGGTTTGACATGCGACAAAGGCTGCACCTAAAGGCCTTGAAATTCTGGCCTTTTATGTTAGATGTAAATAAGGATTAACACAAGACTTGTTCTTCTAAGCATGTTTTTATCTACTCCAGTTCTTGTGGCCGGTTCATGATGTTTCTTGTGGTGCTTCATAATGTCCTTATTTTTTATATTAAAATTGCAAATGAGTATATTGAGTGCAATCAATAAAAAATTTGAATTTAACTTGTGTCTATGCTCATTGCTATGGGTTCTCTGGCTTGAGTTCGCATCATCCTCCTGCTAGCAACTCTGGATTTTGAAGGTCAGATTTCATTTTAGCGGGCCAAAATTAAATGTTCCATTTTTCAATAGATACTGATCAAAGAAGTTTTCCAATTTTACAAATTCTAACCTAAAAGACAGTAGGTTCTACTGGACCATGGTACTCAGGTATACAATAGGACTGGAATTGTTTTCGAAGCTCATGATATTGGAATGAACTCTGGGAACTCATCAGATGTTCTTCATGTTCTGCACAAGCTCCAACTAGCGTACTTTTTGTGTGCACAATAATACAATCCATTAAGGAGGAGAAAAGCTTTTCCTATATATATATATATATATGGTGTCTGAGCAGGAGAATACCTGTTTATCTGTGAAGGAACTTCATGACAAATTCTCTTGTAAGGGTAGAAGAAGGAAGCTTCACATGAGGCTTTACATGGTTGCAAACTCTTTTTCTTTGGTTGATTTTCTATGTCTGACAAGTAACACAGATGAGGGCTCTTCCAAGTTTTATAGGATACTGCTGGCTTTTTAGCTGCCCAATAATGCTATATGTGTGATATTTCACATAGTGGGAACGAAGAAGTTTGAAAAATCAATAGTGGTCCCCTCGTCCATAATCCTGTGTTATATCGAAATCCCTGTGATAGGATGACTTTCAAAAAGCTTTAGTCTCACAGGACCTTTAGGCTTCCCTGACTCTGGAATTTCTTCATCCTTTTACCTTGTTTCTTGATACACCTCAATGGAAGAAACTCTTCTATTGAAGAAAGAACAAGAGGGTGACATTTGAACAAGTACTAAAAGTTTTTGCAGCAATAATTCCAACTATTGATCTTCATGAATGGATATCCTAGAGGAGCTGATTTGATGGCTTTTACAGTCATCTAGCTATCCACAAGAAACAACATTTGGGCAAGTTATCATTTACTGGAACCCAAATTTGGAAACGTTGGACAGAACATTATTGGTTCTAAACCACCACCATGTCCTCCTGGAGGTTGATTATGTCATAAATTTTCTATATAATAGCCATCACAGCTGAAGGAGATCTTGATTTGGCTTTTATGTGATCTCTTTTTGTGACAGTAAAACCCAGTAAGTCCATTGATCCTTGTTGTTATCATCCATGTAGGGCTGAAAGAAAAATTTTACATTTTTACATGATCTTGTTGCCTATGATTCTGTTTTAGTTTCTATCTAGTAAGTCTCCTTTGAAATGTTGACATCTCAATTTTGAGCTTTATCATATCTTGGTAGTCTTTGAGGCTTCTAGTCTTCTATATATTGTGCCAAAATCTCAACCGCCATTATTTTGTCTCATTGTTTTTTTATAGGTAGGCCAAAAGACTACATCTCTTTCATATGACAAAAATTCCACCAGCGGGTCATTTTGATCCAGTTTGTTCTAACAGACCTCATAGATCTTCCCGATCTAAGCCTGACATCAGATTTTAGAAATATTTGTTCAGCTGGTCATGTAACAACAAAAAAAATGATTTGCGGTTATCTGTTCTCAAAGTGATAGCATTCTAGATGATGGAATCATCTAGAGAATCACATAAAAAAGTCAAAAACTGCTGAGCATACCTTGATGACATTTTTAAGCCCCTCCAGAAGTTTGAGAGAGCTTTTCATATTTCTTTTTCTATGGTAAGCTGGAGTCAATTCACTGTCGTCCTCATTGCAATTATCCTCCACAAACATAATAGAGGGTTGGTCCTCCCACTAATAATTTCAAATAATCTAGAACGCATGGGGTAGGAACTCCAGAGAAAGGCATGATCAGTAAAAAAAGCTACATCTCCAACTTCAACCTTGAAAGCTCTGTTGTTGACCTCGTTTTTGTTTGCGCTAACGAACGTTCTCTTAATGGCAATGGTCTTTGGTGATGATAACTTTTGGACTGCTTTGTTCCAAGATGGCTGAATTCTGTAATAACAAAGGTATGTGATAAGGACACAGATAAGTTGAGATTCGTATGTGGCATAACATAAAATGCAATAGAATGGGTGGCATTCAATAGTTCATATTGATTGGCAAATTCTATTAGGTTTCATGGTGTAAGTTGAAATACAAGCAAAATTCATAGAAAGCTTATGAGAGTTCGTACCGGAGAGTGTTTAATCCGATTGAAACACAACCGATGTGGTGAGTGTTTAACCTCACGTCAGCTGAATACTGGAGAGACTCTGCTATTTAGATCAATGAGCCCAAATAATGTCTTTTGATTAATCTTTTTTTAGTTAGATTATGACTAGTTATTAAAAATACTAGAGCAGATCTAGCTCATGATCTATGTAAGAAGTAGGGGGCACAACAGATGAATTCTTTTAGGACTAATCATTTAATTAAATTTGGATTCAGATTCTTACCTTATTGAAGACATTAAGGTATGAACACTATTTATGAAGAATCAAAATCAAGGAGTTCAAATAATATTTTCTAGCTAATATTTTTTTGTTAGCTAATATTTCACATTGACAGTGAGGAAATTATGTTACTTCTTCCGTGAGATGTTCTGATGCTTGTGATTAAACAATGAGACCATGTGTTGCACCAAAGGGCAAAAAGTTGCCTACGCGGCAGCCATTTGAGCCCAATCTAGAAAATTTTCTGATGGCTACCTTGTGGTGGTTCCCTCCCTGGAACACTGCCCGGTGAACGAAAAACGCTTTGGTGACATAGAAATCGCACATGAAAATAATGAACTCGATCGATGTTTTATCCTGTTGCTCCTGCTAGATGGTGCCAATGCATGGGAAGTGCTGCTGATCTGAAGCGTAGTTCGGGGCAATGGACTTTTGTTAATTCCAACTGTCCACCCGGATGGTAGGATGTAGATCTGATCTGCTATGAACTTATGGTTACGATCTAAGGAGAAACATTTTTTTTTCTTTTTTAAAATAAAAAAACACAGACAATCTTGTTTAGTACTTTATACCCTTATGTATTTTTATATTTACTAATTATATTTTGAGGCTAAACATAATTTTAAAGATATAAAAGAAACAATGCTTTTTTTTTGTTACATACGGGCGATCATACTAACCTAGTGCGAGTCAGCCCAGAAATATCAGGATACAAAATTTGCTTAAGAGCATGGGGATAGGGGTTACCTTGATTCCATATCCAAAATCCCACATGATGGGCCATAGCAGCCGTCATCCAGTCTGCCGCAGAATTAGCTTTCTGGTAGATGTGCCGGATGTTGACACTGTGAGAACCCCACAGAGTAGTCCAAATATCGTAGAGAAGAGGGTTGATGGGGACATGATCGCAGAATCCGGTACCAAGCCACTGGATAACAAAAAGTGAATCCTCCTCAATAAACAGGGATTGAGCATGAAGCCTCCGAACAGCATGGGAGATACCAGCCCACACTGTATAAAGCTCGGCCATAGGGACAGAAGAATCGAGGGAACCAAAACCACCCACCGACAGCAAGGCTTCATTGGTCTTTCGAATAATGAAAGCAGACCCAGCAAGTCTTCCACGAACACTTCCATCAAAGTTGATTTTTACAAACCCTTGAGGGGGGCTTCCAAGAGATAAAAACCGTACGACGGTTTGCTGCCAAAGCAGCAGGGGAGCCCTAGTGGCCAAGGTTATAAGAATCAGAACCAATGGGAAGAAGTGCACTTTCAGCAATCATAGATCCGACCTTTCGCTCTAATCTGTAAGAGGAAATAGTATCATCAGTAAAGATAAGCAGGTTCCGTGACAGCCAGATCTGATAGGCAATAATAGTCCAAAGAGCACTTTGCTATCGGGTGGTCCTCCGAAGAGCATCAAGGAAAGGGAAACACGAGGAACCAGAATCATCCACTATGTAATTATAATTCATCCTCAACCAAATCCATCTCCATATGGGACAGGTAAATATGGCGTGGTCAGTAGTCTCCTCGTCCTGCCCACACAGCGGGCACGTCACCTCAATATGAAGACCCCTTCTAGACAGCAGGGAGCAAGAAGGGAGGCAGTCCCACATGATATTTCATATGAATAATTGGACCCTGGGATGAACAGAGAGCTTCCATATCCAAGCAACATCTCGTGAGTCCTGGGGTTGAGGTCTAAATACCTCGATGAGGTTCCTAGTGGGGGCCCTAGAGAGACAAGATCTCCTCTATAACTCATATCAGGTATGTGTCCTAAGGTAAGAGGAATAGAAAGAATTCGCCGAGCAAGCTCATCCCCAAATAAGCTGGTCTTGCTCATCCCCAAATAAGCTGGTCACCACAGGGGTATTCCAAGAGGAGATATCCTGAATGATGAGATCCTGCACCCTCATACAATGTGGAACATCCGTGCTAATAAATGACAGCCAATGGGAAAGGGGGAGATCAGAGATCCAGCTATCCTGAACAACATCGACCGAGGAACCATCACCAATCATCCATGATATATTGTTCAGAATAGACGGAGCATGACGACACACCTCCTTCCAAAAGAAAAATGCCGACGAGTAGGCTGAGGATCCATAAAAGGAGACCAATCATCATATCTAGCTCGCATAAAGGAACTCCAGAGATAGTGAGGATCAAGAATAAACCTCGAAGCATTTCTCGCCAGCAAAGCGTCTCTCCTAACAAGCAGGGACTGGATACCAAGACCACCTTCATGCAGGGGCATACAAATCAAATCCCAAGCCTGAAGATGAATGCCATGACCATCTTGCATAGAAGCCCACAGAAAGTCCCTGAACCATCGCTGTGTCCTTCACAAACAAGTGATAGAGACCGCAGCATTAGAGAGAAGATGCATAGGAAGGGACGTAAGGACAGAGCGAATAAGAGTGATCCTTGCCATCATGGATAATCTGGTGACTTGCCAACCATCAATCCGATCACGAATGCATCGCTCGAGAATAGCAAAATCACTAATGCGAGGACACCTCCCCAACACAGGGATCCCCAAGTATGAAAGCCCATCTGCCTTGGTAAAAATACCCAGAGCTTGGTGAATAGCATCCCTGGTAGACCTGGAAGTCTTGCGGCTGAAGCAAAACGTGGACTTTTCTAAATTGACCTTCTGCCTAGAAGCTCGACATTAGTACTGAATAAGAGAAGCATAACTAACAACATTATGAAGAGACGCCTGGCCCAGAAGAATACAGTCGTCTGCAAAAAGAAGGTGGGAGATGGGCTCAAACGTCCAGCCAAAAAGGGGGCGATGCGGCAATCCTGCTGAGCCTGATGAAAAGCACGGGAAAGGTCGTCCACAGCCAGAACAAACAGAAATGAGGATAATGGGCATCCCTGTCTCAGTCCCACAATAGAATGGAAGAAAACGGTCTGCATTTCATTAACAATCAGAGAGAAGGATGGCTTCTGGATGCAGGCCATAATCCAATCAATGAACAGATCGTGAAAATCGAATTCAATCAGAGTTCGGTGCAGAAAAACCCAGCTCAGCCTATCGTAGGCATGCTAAATATCAAGCTTAACTGCCATAAGACACTGTCTGGCCGAGGCTCTCTGAAGATCATGCATAAACTTCTGCGCAATGAGGACATTATCGGAAATACTCCGACCTCTACTGAAAGCCCCTTGTTCAGTAGAGATTAGCTGAGGAATCACCACATGCAGCCGGGAGACAAGAAGGCGCGCACAAACCTTATACAAGGTAGTGCACAGGCTGATCGATTGAAAGTGTTGAGGGGTAGAAGCATCAGAACGCTTCGGCACAAAAGTGACAAGAGTCCGATTCCAGTTAGTAGGAATGGATTTGAAAGGAAAGCACTATGAATAGCCTGAGTAACCTCAAGACCAATAATGTCCCAATAATGATGGAAAAATAATGGCGGAAAACCATCAGGGCCGGGCGCCTTATCAAGCCCAAGGTCCCCTAAAGCCATGCGAATCTTATCAGCCGTGATCGATCTGATCAGGAGGTCGTTCTCGTGAGCTGAGACCTTCTTAGAAGGAGGAACCCGGAAAACAGAAGCCCCAACACCTGATAACTCAGTCCATCTAGACTGGAAGAACTGAAGTAACTGATCAAGGATAACGACAGAATCGTCCTGAAGATTTCCCTCCTCATCAACTAATCGCCGGATCCTATTAGCTGCCCGATGCTTCAGAGTAGCCTGATGAAAAAACCTGGTATTACGGTCTCCCTCCCGAATCCACTGAACCCTAGATCGCTGTCTCCAATAATACTCCTGCTGCAGAAGTAGGGAGTGGTGAAGAGCGAGCTTAGATCGAAGAGAGGAGAGGTCAGGCATAGAGAGACAGCCATCCCAGTCCTCCCTTTCCTAAAGAATAGCAATGTCAGCTTCAACTTGCTCAATATGTCTCACCAAGTCTCCAACCTCAAGTCTGTTCTATCTAGAAAGGCGATGCCTGACCAATTCTAACCATCTAGAGAGACGGTAAATAGCATTACCTCTCATCGGTAAATGCCAGACCTGGGCTATAATAGCTCGAGCCGAGGGATAGGAAGTCCAGAACTGCTCAAATCTAAACTGTCGTCGCTGATGAAGATCAGAATCAGTGGATATTAAAATGGGATAGTGATCGAAAGCAATCCGGGGCAGGTGAGAGACAGTGGCAGAAGGAAACATCTGGGTCCATTGAGCAGTAGCCAGGGCTCTATTCAATCTTTCCCAAACACGAGCCGAACCTTAGCGATTGTTACACCAGGTGAATTGGGATCCAGAAAATCCCAGATCCAGCAAACCAGCTGAGGAGATAAATGATCTAAACTCAAAAATATCTGCTGAATCAGTAACCTGTCTACCACCTTTCTTTTCGTTAGCAGCAGCAATACAATTAAAGTCACCAGCCAAAATGGATGGGATATCCTGAGCAAGGAGGGAGAGAATCTCAGACCAAAGAACACGCCTTTCCCTAAAATCAGTGCTAGCATAAACTCCCGAGAGGAGCCAGGGGTCAGAAGACCCTTCCGAAACAAGAAGAGTAATTTGCTGATTACACTGATGAAAGGAATTCATCGATACCGAGGAGTGGCGCCAAAAAGCAACAATCCCACCGGATAGGCCCTCGGACTCCATAGCATATGAAGACCATGATCTAGCAGTCTGTCTCCGAAATCGGACCAAGCTGTCTCCCGATAACCGGGTTTCCGTGAGAATACAAATATCAAAATTATGGATCTGCAACAGTCTACCAAAAGAGGATCGAAAAGATAGTTTTCGAGCTCCTCTAACATTCCATATAAGGATTTTCATTTACAATTGGGGGGAGGGTGGAGGCCACCCTGATCTTCCATTATAACCGAATCAGAAAGGTATCCCGAAGACAGGGTACCACCCACTTCCGTCTGCATAGTACAATCCATCCTATGATTATCAGCCAGCTGGGCAGCAGCCTCAGGTACAGCTTCAGCAGACTGAGAGCCATCAACAGGGAGAGTGGAATCCTTCGGCTGACCCTGAATTGCTAATTTGAGGCGGGATAGAACCGAATCATGGTTACGATTCACACCCTTTGTAGACTGACCCCTACTCATAGCACAGTCAGAATCCTGACAAGAGGAGGCCTTATCGGGCCTGCTATCGAAAGTAGCAGAACCTCGTCTAGGGTTCGGACTAGCAGTAGAGTTAAACTTCTCCTTGGAATCCTTAGACAAAGAAGCAATGCCTTTACCTTTCCGTTTCTCACTTTTGGAGGTAGTCCGCAAGGAGTGGGACTCCTTGGGCCTGGCACGCTTAGAAGGACCCGGATTGGCATCCGACCGAGCTGTGGGCCTACCATTTCAATTGCCCGCACCCAGAAGGGCAATTGGGTTGATAGAATTCATCTTATGGATCACAGAGAGCTGAAGATCAGAAACCACTGTCTGAACTTCAGTCTTCTCTGGACTTTTAGAATCGGCACAGGTCCTCATGACCGGCACACTGCAATTGACACTGGTTCCCTTAGCAGACATCCCAGGAACCATCTTCAAGCTGGACAAGGCATGATTGGGGACCGCCACCACACTAGCAGTGGTCTTGCTGGACTTCGGGGATCGCCGATGAGCCGTCTTACCAAGAGTTAACCAACCCTCAGTCGGAAGGCCTGGCCTCAGAGAGACAGCAGAGGGAGATTCGGATGCAGCTTGGAAGATCCTAGGAGACTATGAGGATTTCTTCTGCACCGAACCAGAGGATCTTCGATGGCGGGTAGCCGACATCCAAGGCCCAAATCTAGGACCAACCAAAGGCAGCTCTGAATCAGAAGTCGGGGATGACAGTGAACAGGGGCCAGTGAGATGGATTGATCCATAGCTAGGGCATATACCTTCAAGGTGGTCAAACTGGAACAGCTGCCAGAAGGGAGAACCCATTCCCTGAATTCTGACACCCGGCCGAAGAGGACGCCGGAGATCCACACGAACACACTCTAGCAAATCCCTCCCTGGCCAGTAGCCGAGTAGCAGAGTCGGTGAACACAAACTGACCCGCCGGCGCTAGAATAGCACCCAGCACTGCATCATTCCAGAATTCGATGGGGAGAGAGGGCAGATGCACCCAGAGGAGGGCGGAGGATACCGCATCCAAAGACGGAACAAACTCCGGATGCCAACCCTCAGTGGCAACAAGCTGCCCGTTGACCACCCACGGACGGCCGAGCACCATCTCCTTCGCTCATGAATCCTCAAAACGAAAGATATGGCAGTGATGAGCGAGACTAAGTGGTTGGATGTCACCGAATATGCCTGCTCGCCGGAACTCCCTGATGAAAGCATCAGGTGGAACCCAACGATGGAAGGTGCGGGCCAAGATGGCCTTCTCCTTCCAGCAGATGCTAGCCTCCTCCAACGCCGCAGTAGGGATTTGAACAACATTAGGGAAGCAGCCCTCCAGCTCGATCACTTCTGCCGATGACGGGGAAGACGAGACCCAGATGAAACCTGACGCCTGCCCCCTGTTCCATGCCTTCGGAGCATCAGGAACCCCATCCGCTGCCATTGGAGCAGGGGAATCAGACAAGGCAAACAATTGGGGAGGAGAGACCACCGGGATCAACCTAACACGCCGGAGATCAAACATGCCACCACTAGGAGCACAAATCTTAAAGCAACCTTAGCCAAAGACGTCGGAGACTTGATATAATAAACTAGACTTGATTTAATGCAAACACGATTGCCCTTTGATCATTTACTCCATCCTATCTAACATAAATCTAATCTAAGTTTTGGATCCATAAAGTTTGGTTAATTTAAGTTTAAGCAGGCATTAGCGCACACGTTTAGACATGTATAATGTAAATCTTTAAATACTCTAGTTAGAAAGAGTAATCTTTTAACAATTTATGTTAAAGATAGAGGTAGAGATACACCTAAACTAACATGATAGCAATAATTAAAAAATATAACTATTTATAATTTGAATATCGATTTGGTCCTGAATAGAGCAGAGTGAAGGAAGCAGATTCATGTAGCTGACTCCATGTAGTTGGGAAAAGGCATAGATGAGTTGAGTTGAGTTTAGGCATTAGCGCACAAGTAAAATTTCAAATTACATGGGATAAGGCACTCCATTCTCTATGAAATAGGATGCCTAATATCTACCCCATTCTTCCCTTCTTTATGTTGATTTATTTGTTCTTCTTTATTTCCTTATTACTTTTTTTACTTTCCTTCTTTTCCCTTCCTCTTCTCTCTTCTTCTCCTTTTTATATTATCCTTTATTTTCTCTTTTCATCTTCTTTTTATTTCCCACATGGATGTATAAATAAAAATGAAATAGCATTAATTTATTTATCTGACTTGTCACTGCTAATGGCTTATGACAAGTCTGATAAATAAATTAATGCTATTTCTTTTCATAACCCTTGCCAACAAGTCTAGCTTTAAAATGTTTGATATTGCCATTTAGGTCACGTTTGATCTTAAAAATCAATTTGCATCCAACTCATTTAGAACCTTCTGGCAATTCGACAAGATCCCAAACATTGTTTACGAAATTTAAAACAATGGGCACAGACAACTCTGTAACATGCATTCAAACCGACTAATTACACTGTATCGAGATAAATTTTTAAAACCACTTCAAAGAAAGCAAGCAATGATTTTTTTTTGGTAAAAGCGGATGATTATACTAGTCTAGTATGAGTCAACATTGATATATCAGAAATAGTATTTGCTTTAGTACAATGGGACAGGGATCGCTCTGTTTTCAAATCCAAAAACCTGAGTGATAGGCTACTGAGGTCGTTACTCAATCCGCCACATTTACTTCCCTGTATATATGCCGAATTTGGACTGTATAAACCTTCCGAAAGACAGACCGGATATCATGGAGTAAGGGATTGCTAGATATATGAGTACAGAAATCCTGCCGAATTTATCGGATGATCGTAGTAGAGTTTCATTTGATGATGAGATAATGAGCATATAAAATTCGAATAGCATATGAAATATCAGCTCAAGCTCCATAAAACTCAACAAGAGGAAATGAGAAATCTAGAAAGCAAACAACGACTTTAAATCCCCTGCAAGGTGAAAACGGAAAGGTCTAGAGGCGCGATGACAAGCTGAATGCTTTTTCATGGTAGATTTTGAAATTTACAGCAGCGGTGTCGTAATTATTTCAAGAGTACTTCTGAACAGTATTATGAACACCAAAAGTCCACGTATCATTTAAGCAAAGCCTATTCTCTTTCCACAGCCGACATGAACTTCTTAGAACATAAATAAATAAATAAATAAATAAATAAATAAATAAAGACCGGCTGTACGTTTCCAACTAGAAATTGCATTGCCCACAGCCATCCATCGTGAAAACTAGTAGCAAACTTTGTGGGGGGAGTGGGAAGGTCAGGTCAAATGATCCAGCATAAGAGGTATTATTGAAGTGCTGTTTTCTGCTAGGACTGCCGTGCATCCCACATTGGAACGATAATGTAGAAGAGAAAGCAAGGAAAGTAAAAAATATAAACCCCGTAGAAAAAAAAAAAAAGAACAGATACTTTTCATGGCGTCAGATTCCAGGGTAGAGAATGCTTTGGTCATAATAAGCACGCCGAGAAAGCGAGATGGCACGCAAGTCCAAGTCCAAGTTTTGATCCAGAAGGTTTGTTTGACCGTGCCCAGGTCCCATCCACCGTCCCCCTCTCCCACGTAACTTACGATCATAAAAAACCATCCATTTTTCCAAGGACACCAGCGCGGGCCCTCTACGTGGATAATCCTCGGCGGTGCCACACAATCCTTATAACATCCCCCCACCCCTCGGACCACCTCCCAGAAGAAGTCGGGAGCGAAAAAAATAACGAATAAAATTAGAAGGCCAGTGGGGATTCGTTTGGGTATTAAATTATGCTGGGAAGAGACCAGGAGAGCGGATTGAAGAGGCCTCAAGTAGCTGCTGCCGGCGTTGCCTTCAACTCCGCCCCCACCACCTCCTTCACCACCACCACCGGCCACATACTTACCGTCTCCGAGTTCATCTCCCGCTTCGGTATGCCCTCTCTCTTTGATCGATCGATCGATCGATGTAGTGATGACCTCTTCTTTTCTCTCCTTTTCCATGCTTCGAAATTGATCATTACGTTTGGTGTCATACTTCGGTTCATAAAAGCTGTTTATAAAATCTTAGAACTTCTTGATGACAGTTTCTTTTGATTTCAAAGAAAAAAAATAAAACAGAGAGGCTGAAATACGCTTATGATTCGAAACAAATACTGAGGTATGGCGGATAAAAACAGAAGTAATCGAATTGGCTGTGTGATTATATATAAGAATATCGATTTAAGTGACACAAAGATTACTCCTTCCCAAGATTCATCCATGAAAAGTGAATCAAGTCTAAGATAAGCTATCAAGACAAGATACAGCATCAACTATTATTATGTGTGCCTTTGTATCACCGGTTGGTTGGAGCCAACCAAGGGACGGGACAACCCAGACCAGAGTTGTTGGTTGACCAAAAAAATCCAGACTTCTCGTTTCTTCTGTGTTGCGTTGGTGCTGCACTTCAAAAAGCCAACCAGGACTGACTGAGATGCATGACTCAAAGTTAATTGGATGCCATTGCTTTGACCGGGCCAATCATCTGTTCCAGTTGTCCTAAATGACTCGATTACAGTGAACTCCCACAGAAAAAATCGCTCAGTCGTCAACCGTAAATCAGATCCACAGGGTTGTACTCCTGGAATCTACAGTATGGTGAATGACCCTTTCTGTTTTTTTTTTTTTTGATTTATTGATGTACGGGCTATTCCTTTTATTGAGAAATTATATATTTTAAACCTTTTGTTTGTTTAGAAGAAGGATCGATGAGCAAAAGCTTTTGACATTTCATTGATATCGTAAACTTGTAAGTGGCGGCATCCAAAGTTGTGTTTGGATTCTGGATAGTCCATGGTTAAGCCATGGTTATTCAGTGATTCATCCAAACAGACTCACTTTTAAGATGGTTAAAATTAGCTTGTTCATATTTAGCGAATTTGAATATTTTTCCCCCTTTCCATTCTCTCTCCGAATTTTATCTCCCCAATCTATATCTAGCCCCTCTCTTTTATCCCTTTTCTATTACTACCTAGAAGTTTTTTCCCTTTTTTTTTTTTTTGAAAAAAGTAATGTCACCTATTTAACCATTTAATCCATGTTACTCAATCAAACTACATTTTTTCCATCATCATAAATAAAATTGGGGATAAGCGAGTGAAATCCTAACTACAACTTTTTACATATGTTGATGGTTTCATGAAGTCATCTACTACTTGATAGTCCATGGTTAAGCCATTAGTTATTTGATACTCATAGGATCAGGCTACCTTAACTATGACTACGTCTTGCTTCAATTGTTTAATGCAAGGGGCAGCTCCCAATTTCCAAGGAAGATGGTGCATTATGTATAACAGTAGAATTATAGCAGTGAATTCACGTATTCCTCTTGTCCTACTGTTGTTTGAAAAATTTAAAAAATTCTCTAAATTCTGTTCTTGTTTTTTTTTTTTTGGTTTTCTTTTCTTCTTGCGTCGACTTAGCTTGAGTCTGAATTGCTGCAGATGAGGCTGCAAAGAAGAGACTGCACGACATGAACCAGAAGCTTAGGGAGTTGGAGATGCAGATGGAAGTCCTGGAGGCTGAGATCACCAAAGTCCATGACTCCACCAATTGGGCTTAGCTCCCACCTCTTTTACTAACAATGTATGGTAGATTGGTAGCTCAACATCCGAAGTTTATAGCAGCTGGAATGCTTTCTGTATCACTGGGCTTTCATGAGTGGAAGGGCAACTCATCTATTTCTAATTCACTGGAGGAATTCGAGAACATTTTTTTTTCTTTCTCTCTAGAAGTTTAATGATTACAAATTGATACGTTCATTAGTTTAGGGAATAGACACAGAATTGGCTCTCGGGAACTATTTGGATTCCCAATTTTGAATTCAGAGTTATTATCTTTCAGAGTTTAACATAAAAGCCAATTCCTATAGGTTTAGAATGGATCCACTGTTGTGGGCTATGTGGGCTGAGCTTGGGGTACCATTCCCATAAAATCCCCAATGGAACTTTAAAAGGGAGAGCTAGCATGCAATTAGAGAGTTCCTTGGGAACTTTTGGGACATAGTGTTGCCCTCGCCATGAGGACGATTCCAGTTTTTCTTTGTTTTTTTTTTTTTTTTGTGTGTGTTAGTTGAAGAATTAGTTTGGTGGGTTGGCATCAAGGGATCAATGGGCACCACAAGAACTGAATTCAACAATCACCATTGTGTAATTCTTGTGTTGTGAAATAATCTATCGTCAAACTCGTGGAATGTGAATAAGAATTAATTTAAATACAGAAAATAAAGAATAAAAGAGCAATCAAATATAAAACATAAAGATTTACATGGATCAGCAATTTGCCTACGTCCATGAAAAGTTTCTGATTGTTCTTTATTGAGAAAAATGCGTGACAGCTGAAAAAATCTGTTTTGGGTTTCTCGCTTCTGCTGCATTATAGAACTTTTCATATTTATATCTGCGAAATATAATACGGGCGTATGGAGCCCATATACGATCATGTCCTGTGATATGGCTACTGGCACAGCCGTGTCTTAAACTATGTTCATCTCAGCTATTTTTTTGTGAACCAAGTCCTGTGTTGCACACATCTTGGGACATGGGCATGTTTCTGCCCGTGTTACATTTTGCCAAATTTTACATCTCGCATTGCTCGCCCCTTCATCCCCGCAATCCTTCTCCTTTTTCTGAAACTCTCAATGTGAATTTTTATTTTCGATTACGAGCTATTGTTTAACATCTTGACTAGGTGTGAAAGAAAGATCAGACTCATGGGATCAACGTATGCACACTTTAGGTATGCATGGCATCTAACTGCCTCATTTTTTGTTTCTTTTCTCTTCCTGTTTCTCTAAAACAGGGGAAACTCTAGCCACCCCGTCCCTGCCCCAAGATCGCCAACCCATCCCCTCAACAACCACCACCCACCAAAAAAAAAAGAAAGTAAAAGACAAAATAGCTACTTATACGAAGGAGGTAATACAGGAAAGAAAGTAAATTATAAAACACTCTGTGCACATCCATCTCTCCGAACAAAGCTTAGTCCATAATATAAAAATAGTAATAATTCTGAAGATGATTAAGATTAGCGAGGAATTAGATCAAAGGCCATCTAATTTTTTTTTTTAAATATACAGACAGGCAATCACACAATCCTAATGCGAGTCGGTCCAGATAGGTCAAAATACAATATTTATTTAAGAACTAGGGAACATGGGTCACCCTGATTCTATATCCAAAACCCAGCATGATGGGTCACAGAAGCCGCCATTCAATCAGCCGTAGAATTGGCTTCACAATAGATATGCTAGATCTGAGCTCTGTGGACTTCCTGGAGGATAAACCAAATGTCATAGAGCAACGGATTGAAGGGGATTTGGTTGCAGCTATCCTTCTGAAGTCACCGGATGATAGTTAGAGAATCCTCCTCGATGAGAAGGTTGTGAGCATGAAGAATTCGAGAGGCATAGGAAATACCGGCCCAAGCTGCATAAAGCTCAGCCATAGGGACAGATGAGTTAAGGATGCCAAAGCCACCCGCCAACAGCAACACTCCATCATGCCCCCGAATAATAAAGGCTGAACCAACTAATTTTCCCCGGACACTCTCATCGAAGTTGATTTTGACCAACCCTGGAGGGGGGCTTCCAAGAGATGAAAATCGTATGACGATTCGCTATCGAAGCAGCAAGGGAACCCTAGTGGCCAGAGGTGTCAGAGTCAGAAGCATTTTGATGAAGTGCAAATTCCGTGGATAGAGATATGGCTTTTTGTACAATTTAGTGGGAAGATATAATATCATCAGTAAAGATAATTTGGTTACGTGATAACCAAATCTGATTGGCTGTAGCAGCCCAAAGGGCGCCCTGTTGCTGGGTGGCCCTCCGAAGATCGTCAAGGAAAGGAAGCCATGTCGAACCCGTCTCATCCTTTGTGCAATAATATCCCATCCTCTGTCATATCCATTTCGCTCTGGGGCAAATGAAGAGGGCATGGTTTGAAGTCTCCTCCTCTTGCCCACACAATGGGCAAGTAACCTGGATGGCTATACTCCTCTGAGAGAGCAGGGAACAAGTAGGAAGGCAGTCCTACACTAGCTTTCATATAAAAATCTGAACCCTGGGATGGATGGGGAGCTTCCAAATCCAAGCAGCAGCTCTCATGCACTGAGGCTGTGGCCTATAAACCTTCATAAGGTCCATGGTGGGAGCCCTAGAAAGACATAATCTTCGCCATAACCTAGTATCGGTTGTGTACCCTGGGATGATCAGAATAGCAAGAATCCGATGAGATAACTCCTCTCCAAATAAATGGGTCACCATGAGGGTGAGCCAGGAGGAAGGATTCCGAGAGATCAGATCCTTAACCCTCATGCTGGTAGGAACATCAATGCTGATGAAAGTAGGCCATCAAGAAAGGAAAAGATCAGCAATCCAGGTGTCCTGAACAACATCAACCGAGAAGCCATCTTCAATCATCAAGGAGATGTTATTCAAGATAGTCGAAGCATACCGACTAACCTCCTTCCAGAAGAATGAATACCCACAGGAATGCTGAACATCCATAGAAGGGGTCCAGTTGCCATATCTAGCTCGCATAAAAAAGATCCAAAGACAGTATGGATCAAGAAGAAACCGCGAAGTATGTCTAACAATCAGAGCTTTTCTCTTAACTATAAGTGACTGAATTTCAAGATGACCTTCATGAAGCGGCACGGAGACTGTATCCCATGTTAGAAGATGAATACCGTGCCATCCTGCATAGAGTCCCATAGAAAGTCCTTGAAGCATCTATCTATCCTCCTCAAGCAAGTAATCGGGATGGCATCATTAGAAAGAAGATGCAGAGGAAGGAAAGTAAAAACTGAGTATATAAGAGTGATCCTCACCATTATAGATAATCCAGTAACCTGTCAGCCATCAATGCAATAATGGACCCATCGCTCGATATCAGAGTAGTTAATGCTGCGAGGACATCTTTCCAGGATGGAAATCCCCAGGTACGATAGCCAATCAGCCTTACTAGAAATACCCAAAGTGTGGTGATGGCTTCCCTAGTAGTGCTGCTAGTCTTCGGACTAAAATAGATCGTAGACTTTTGTAAGTTGACCTTCTGCCCAGAAGCCTGACAGTATCTCTGAATAATAGAAGCAAAAATAGCTGCATTACAGTTGGTAGCCTGACCCAGAAGAATGCAGTCGTCGGCAAATAGAAGATGAGAGACCGAGAGCCCCAGGGGGCCCGCCATGAAAGGTGCAATGCAATGATCTTGTTGTGCCTAATAGAGAGCATGGGATAGATCATCCATAGCCAAAATGAATAAAAAAGAGGATAACGGGCACCCCTGGCGTAGGACCACAACAGAGTAGAAGAAATCAAACTGATTTTTGTTGATAATCAGTGAGAAAAAGGGCTTTTGAATGCAGGCCATAATCCAATCAATAAATAGACCAGCAAATCCGAATTCATGAAGAGTTTGGTGTAGAAAAGCCTAGCTCAATCTATCATAAGCCCACTCCATATCAAGCTTGACAGCCATGAGGCACTCTCTGGCAGAGGCTCTCTAAAGATCATGCATAAACTCTTGGGCTACCAGGACATTGTCCAAAATGCTACGCTTTCTAATGAAAGCCCCTTATTTAATAGCAATAAGACGATGAATCACATCTCGTAGGTGGGTGACTAAGAGACGTGCACTAACCTTATACATGGTAGTGCACAAGCTGATGGGCTGATAGTGTTGAGGGATAGAAGCATCAGTGCGCTTAGGCACAAGAGTAATGAAAGTTTGATTCCATTCAGTGGGAATGGATTTGTCTTGGAAAGCAATCTGAATGGCCTGAACCACCTCCTGACCAACAATATCCCAATAGTGGCGGAAGAAGAAAGATGGAAACCCATTAGGCCCAAGGGCCTTGTCAGACCCAAGTTCCCAAAAGGCCAAGCGAATCTCCTCCGCAGTGATCGGCCTGATAAAAAGGTCATTCTCATGTGCAGAGACCTTTTTGGAAGGTGAAACCTAGTAAACAGGAGCCCCATCGCCAGTATGCTCAGTCCATCTGGATCGAAAGAAATGAAATAGTTGATCCCGAATGACTTGGATGTTCTCCTAATAATTTCCCTCCTGATCCACTAAGCGCCTAATCATGTTGGCAGAATGCTATTTTAGTGTGGTATGTTAAAAAAAATCTGGTGTTGCGGTCCCCATCACGAATCTACTATATCCTCGATCTCTGCCTCCAATAGATCTCCTACTGCTGAAGAAGAGAATGGCGAAAAGTTAGCTTAGCTCGGAGTGATGAGAGGTCCGAATCAAGGAGACATCCTTCTTGATCCTCTTTGGTCTGAAGAGTAGCAATATCAGCTTCGACCCGCTCAACTTTCCTCACTAAGTCCCCAACCTTCAGTCTGTTCCATCTAGAGAGCCTGCATCTTACTAGCTCAAAACACCTAGATAATCGATAAATAGCATTACCTCTCATAGGTATGTGCCAGACCTGGGATATGATGGACCGAGCCGAAGAATAGGAAGTCCAGAACTACTCAAATCTAAATTGTCTCCGCTAATAAGAGTCAATATCCGTGGATATAAGAATGTGACAGTGATCGGAGGCAATCCTAGGAAGGTGAGTAATGGCAGCAGAAGGATACTTTTGAAGCCATTGGACAGTGGCCATCGCTCTATCCAGTCTCTTCCATACACGAGCAGATCACTGACGGTTATTGCACCAGGTAAATTGAGAACCAGAGAACCCCATGTTCAGCAACTCAGTAGAAGAGATAAAGGACCTGAACTCAGAGATTTCCACTAAACCAATAACTTGCCTGCAACCTTTCTTTTCATTGGCCCTAATAATACAGTTGAAGTTACCAGCTATGATGGATGAAAAACCCTATGCAAAGAGAGAGAGTATTTCAGCCCATAAGACACGCCTCTTCCGGAAGTCAGTGCTAGCATAAACACCCGACAGGAGCCAGGGGTCAGAAGTTTCCTCCGAGATGACGAGAGCAATCTACTGATTACTCTGATAAAAGGCATCCACCTTAATAGAAGAATTGCGCCAAATGGCCATAATCCCTTTAGATAGACCCACAGACTCCACGTTATAAGAAGACCAAGATCTTGCAATCTATCTTCTAAATCGGGCTAAGCTGTCTCCCGATAATCGGGTTTCCAAAAAAATACAGACAACAAAATTATGTAACTGCATCAGTCTTCCCAAAGAAGATCGAAACGATGGTTTTCGAGCTACTAACTGCATCTGTACTAGAAGGCATACTACTCAACCTAAGGTAAAATATGAGGGACTAATAAATTGCTCATTTAAAAAGTAACTAATGAACAAATGATCAATCGACTTTTAATTAGCCCTACATAACAACGAATCAAAACTCACATACCACACTTTCCGTACTAGAACTTTTTCTACAATTTGTTAGATAGACTAGTCAGAGGAATATCTTTATCTTCTTCGTAATGAAAGCTCTCCAGACTTGATTGTAGAATGGATATTTGATCTCTTGAAGTTAGCAAGTGGGTAGAAGTAATCAACAGTGTATCTATCACTCTTACAATGTTCCTAGACTAATACATTTGCTGATTCTAATGGTAGAATAGGTGATAAAAAAGCTATAGTTACATGAATTCATCATGTAAGAGAGGGCCATGCAATTTGGTTTTCTGCTATTGTACTCTACTTCATATTGAGGCCATTGATGAGTGCTTCCTGACAATTCGACCATATAAATCCTCGAAGAGATAGGTAAAAAAGGTGGAAGCTGTCTAGCTATTCTTTTAAAATATGATATTTTTTTTTATTATTAAGGCAGAATGATGTATAATTTCATAAGACGTCTAGATCCTTATATGTATCCTTCCAAATTGGAAAAGCATTACATTAACTTTTTCCTCCCATTACAAATTGACATCTTGAATTGTAGGATTTGTAGATAAGTTGTTCCCAAGAGTTATTCTCATTTGAATGCCTGTTAAGAAACTTCCAAGCTTATTTAACTAGCAAAGTTGAATTCATGATTTTTTTTGGGTCCTTGCAAATAGATTCTCAACTAACAAAAGTGAAATTTACTAATTGAGTCTTTACCTTTTCAGAGAAATGCTCTTCTTACCTTATCTATCTTGTTACTTATCTTGGTAATCTAAGCATGGGTATGGAGTAGAATGGTAGTACTGAAAGAAATGAATTCATAACATAATCTAAGCACCTTATTATCTTTCTATCTTTTCAATTGAAAGCTATCAATACTGTTTGAGAATCCTTAAGTTATATGATGAAAGAATGTAAATAAAAGATAGCCTTTTTTAAGTTATAGAAGAATAGTGAAAGTATAATATCCTCTCCTCACCCAGATAGATGTTAAACTAGGTATTGAACTAGGTTCTTAGTCCAATTGAACTTTCTCAGAGAACTACAACTTTTTGCTGAGGGTAGTAGAGGGGCCGAAATTAATGAGAATGGCCAGGTAATAAGAATCTGTTATCCGAGAGACAGGTAATAAGATTTGAGCTAAAGCATGCTGGTAACATCTGTCAGTCTCTTCACGCAATCATATTCGAGGGATTTTTCTTTTTGGGTACAAAAATTTAAGTGTGTCGATTGCTACTTTAATGATGATAAAAGAATATATGATCTTCAAAGAATTTTGAGGGCCATCATTCTCAGAGTCTTAACCAAAGCTCCATCTCTCCATCCTTGATCACAAGGACATAAGATAGCAATGGCAAGTGCATTCGCTTTAAAATAAAACTATATATTACTTAAGGTTTGTAAAGTTTTTTGTGCAAATTGGACTTAGGAAAATAGATATTTATCGATTGTACTTATGACTGCAGACAGATTGGGTTAGGGTGAGTCATCATTTTGAATTCTAATCCAATTTGTTCACTTATTGAAGTTGGATCAATCCGAATTTATAGAAAAATTTTAGATCCAATGTATCATTCAAGTCGATTCAGGTCAAACATGATTCGAATCCAATTCAAAATATTAAAGTTGAGGATGTGACCGGATTGGATAATGTATGCATTTGAGTCAATCATCTAACAATTATTTTATAGTTAAAATTTAGTAATTAATAATTAAATTTAGTTCTATTAAAAATTTTAAATAATATTAAAAAGAGCCAATTTAAACTTAAATTTTTATTTAAAAACTTTTAATTCTATTCAAGTAAATGATTATTCTTAAGTTTATAAAACTATGATTTTTAAAATATTTATAAATATACCTAAAGATATTATAAATAAGAATCCATCAAAAATAAATAATATATATATATATTAATATAATTAAGTAAAAAACGATAAGAAAAAATCTAGTTGTTGTTAAGATGAAAAAAGAATTAATTTGAATTAGAGTTTATTTAATTAATCGATAAGAATAATTAATATGAAAGAGAATAAAATTTATATAATTAGTGTTAATAGCCTGTACCAAATCGGATTAGATTAAATAAAAAATATAAGATTTAGACCCAATCTGAAATTTAGATTAACTTTTAAATAAGGATCGGCTTGGGCTTATTTGCAATCTTAATTGTACCATCCAATCCAATCTGAATAGATTTGCTCATATAACCCTGTTCTAGTTTATGAATCAGCAGATGATCCTTGTTTATGTTTCTATTATAATTGATGTCACTCAAGCCGCATGAAATGAAACTATTGGACAGCTACCGCTAACCAGACAATTATCTGATCACTACTTCTTTTGTCGCCTTCTTATCTATATATATATATATATAGACCCACATAATAAAGGAAGAGAGGAAGAAAGACCATTGAATGAATATGATGGAATGCTGTCACGTACGAAAGGGCTCCTTTTCTTTTACCAAAGTCTTAATTAGTCTCCTTCGTTCTTTCAGTCCAAGAGGACTGGTGGGCATTCAAAAGTCAAAACTTGTGCTCTTTGCGTGTCGGTTAGCGATGTCGGTATCTAATAATATATATAATATTGGTGTGCCGAGGGTTCTTAGTAAAACTATTATTCTAATCTTGATTAACGATCGATGGGCTTAAGATTTCAAAGAGGAGGCTTACCCTCATGTTGACGTGCCTTGAGAAAACCTACATGGTCCCACGAGCAAAGTAGCCATAAAAATATATAAATAAAATTGCAGTGCAGTTTAAGTTATAATATAATTATATTATATATAACTAAATTATATTGTAACTCAACTAAGCTATATTTGGATCTTTGGAGGAAAGAAAAGGAAGAGTAAAAAGAAGTAAAGAAACAAAAGAGAAAGGAATGATTGTTCTCTTTCTCTTGTTTGAAAAGGATAGAAAGGAAAGAAATGGTAAAATCAATTATCTTATTTAAAGAAATGGTAAAATCAATTATCTTGTTTGGATAGACAAGAAAGAAAAGAAAGGAAAGAGTTATGTGATAATTATACCCTCCATAATAAGGAATGAATCATGAGAATGGAAGAACGAAGAATAAAAAATGAAAAGATATTTTGGTCTTTCACAAAAGTATGATTTAAACTTTTTTTCCTCTCCCAGCTTATCCTTCGATTTGGAGGTTAACAAATTTACCTTTGCTGTGGGAGAAAGGAGGTGAACCGGGTACTCCCATTCCCTTTCCTTTCTTTCTTTCACCCTCCTCCCAAACAAGATAACTTACGATCTTTTTCCTTTTTTTTTCTTCCCCTCCCTCCATTTTCTCCTATCCAAACAGGCCTAATGGGTTTTGAAAGATCATGATTATAAGAATCCATTTAGTAAAACTCTTTGCATCATCAAAAACTTTTATATTATTATATAGTGGTTATTAATTATAATATAATAATTATATAACATAATTATTATAATATAAATTTTGATTATTAGTTAATAATTATATTGTAAAATATTACTAAAAATATAATATTATAATAATAATAAATATTATGATGTATCATTATTTTATTATTATAAATTAAACATAACATAATATACTAATATTATATTATAGCATTATATAATAATATATTATTATTATCTTATATTTTAATTATATATAATAACGATAAAATATATAATATTACCATAACATAGCATTTTTATTATTACTTATAATAATATTAAAGTAATAATATAAAATTATAAAATAATACAATACAATAATTTTTATAACTATACTATATTATAACATTATACATTCATATAATATAACATTTTTATTATTAGTTAATTATACTATAATATATTATTACAAGTATAATACCATTATTTTGAATTATGGAATTAATATTACAATATTATGAGATATTATTATAGCCACAAATTAATATTACAATAAAAAGGAGAACTAGCTCCATTCGATATAGAAATCAATGGGTGTGATGTCCATTCCAATTATCCCACATCGGATAATTGGAAGTTGGTTAAGTGGTTTATATGTAGTAAAGTAAGAAGGATAAGGCACCAATTGGATCCCCTTTTGGGCTGTGGTGGCCCAAGTTGGTGTGGGCCTTATCCATCTTGCTTTCTTGTAACGAAGCAGGCCCGTGGGCCCGGGTCGTTACAATATGGTATCAGAGCCTAGGTTATGACCTTACATGATGACACTCTAGGCAAAATACTAGGATAACATTGAGACAATTATGACTTTAAAGAAATTTCAGGAATTATGCTTTGGAAGATTGAAATTTAAAGTTTATCAAGATATTAATTGAAATATGAATTTGATAGGAATTAAGAATGAACCATTGCATCAGAAGCTAATGATATAATGGGACTCCCAAGCTGGTGGCCTTGACCAATGGGGAGGCCAAGGGGCTTCTAAATTTAAATGTGGATGTATATAATGAATTTTTATTTGTAGAACTTACATTGTTGATATTGTAAGTTTAAGATCATGAGCTAATCTGCTGGTTATAAGGATGATTAATATTGATGATATTTTGAAAATGAAATAGTTAATTATATGTTTTTGATCAATCACAATTGAGTACTTTTTGAATTTAAGTCTGGATGAATAAGTATATATAGTGAATTTTACTAAGAAAACTTTTATTATGGATATTGCTTGTTCAAGACTGATTGTTACTTTGCTAGATATGCAGATGGTTGATACTGATGCTAATGAAATAGTTGACTGCATATTATATCATGATGGACCATTTAGGAAGAATATAAAATTTTAAATTCGGAGATAATTATTGTTTAAGTTTTTGAGAGTAGTAGACTTTAGAACTGAATTTGGCTATAAATGATCAAATATTTTGATGGTAGAAAGTGAAAGATTTTAGCAAGAATGAGAATAAGATAAACTTCACTGATAAAGAATTTCATGGGGATTTTCATCTTTTAATAGATTTCTAAATCAAGATATCTATTCATTAATTTTTCGTGCATACTTATTGTACCTTTCTTCATAGTTCCTAAGTAGATATCTTTCTTCAGGATGAATAAATTATCAATCATCCATAAGTGGCATAATTATTGTTAAGAAAATAGGAGGGAGATGATTTTATTTTTGATTATTATCAGTTACGGATTACGGTTAAGGATACATATACTATCACTTTCAAATCATAAAGAGATTGCTATAACTTCCAATTATGTTTTTCGGATGGTAACTGCATTTTCAATCTTTACTGACCTTATAAGTCTTGTATCCATCTGAGCTAGATTAGTAAAGTTACTTTGAGATATTTGAAGGGTTTAAATTAGTTGGTCATGTTATGGCATGAGACATTGCATAATCTATAGATGATTTTGATAATCATTGGTAACGAAATAATCGATTCAAGAATTTGAATCATTTAAAATTGCAATATTGAGGATATACTGACCTATTCAAGAGAAATTGATTGGTTGTAGTGGTATTATTGATAAATTAATTATAATAGTGATTAATGATGGCAATATTATTCAAAGAAAATAAATTAGTTAATTATGATTGATGTTAGCTTGAAGTATTCAAGAGTAAAACCAAGTATGTTATGATGATTAAAATAAGTGTCGTAATGATTAATGGCACATTCAACTATTTATGAGTTGAGAGAGCATTGGAAGAAAACTATCTTATATCTAATTCACAAAAATTTAGAACTGTCTTATCGAGGAATTAAGAGTACCTGATGTGTTACTAACCTTAAGAATGGATGACATAATACATATGATGGATTCTATGATATTTATAATGATTATGTTGTGAGAAGTGAAAAAAAAGGATGACAGAAAGAAATACTTCTTAAGGAAATTAATTTTATTTGGTAGAAAGATTAAATTAATTTTGAAAGTTGGATATGTCATTTGGGTGCTTGGGAATGAAATAAAAGTTTGCTAGTGAGTATCTTTAATGGTACAAAATTTGTGGACATTTAATTTCGAGGATGAAATTTTAGCGGGATAAAATGTTAATATATGTTTTTGGTTTAATGGTAAACTACGTAAATTGAGTCTGAACCCATTTGTCTCACTCTCCTAATTCGATGATGTCATCATAAGGCTTTGTGGATTAAGCTGAATTTCTGTCCAGCCTTCCACCCTCAAATAGATGGACAATCTGCATGAACCAATTATATTTTGATGATATACTGCAAGCCTGTGTGATGGATTTAGAAAGTGCTTGGTATAGCTTCTTACCCTTAGTGAAATTGCTTATTTTAATGGTTACCAAGCCAATATTCAAATGGATTCATTTCAATTGTCTATGATATAAGGTGTAGATTCCCTTCATATTGAGATGAGGTGAGAGAGAAACAATTTTGGACTGAGCTGGTGTAGCAACTATGAAAAGTATCGTTAATTAAAGCAACTCATGTAGCTCTGAGTCAATAGAAAATTTATGTTGATGTCAAAAAGAAAGATTTAAAATTTCAGGTTGAAGATCATTCGGAAGTCTTACTAACCAATTATGTAATGAGATTTGTGTTTAGAGGTGAATTGAGTCCACAATACATTGGGCCATTTGAGATTTTGATCAAAATAAAGGAGGTAGCTTATAGCTTAGCACTGTCTTCATTACTCTTTGGGGTGTTCAATGTGTTTCATACCTTTATGACTGAGGAGGTATATTTCAAACCCTCGTTATGTGTTAGAACTTAAATCAATTTAGCTTAAGAAAGAATTGACTTATGAAGATCATCTTGTGTGCATCATGGACCGCAAGGATCAAGTTCTGAGATAGTGTAGCATTCCTTATATCAAGGTTTAGTGGAGTAATCATTCTGAGATGGAGGCTATTTGGTAGCTTGAGAAGGAAATGAAAAACTTGGGAACTTTAGGAAGAAATAAAAAAGAAGTATCCACAATTATTTGCAGGTAAATTCTCTATTCAAGATTGTTGATAGATCATATTTGAATTCTATAGTATATTTGATGTGTGTCAATTTTGAAGATGAAATTTTTATAAGGGAGGGAGAATGTAACCTCCGGTAAATTAATTGTGGGGAAGGTAACCCCAGCATTTATTGAGGACACCTGGTACCTAGAGTTTATTCGGACGTTTAGGTTCCCGACTTGTCGATTGGTTACCCAAGTCATCGTGTGTCTGATTGGTTCCCGATATCTCTGATCCAAGGCGTCGCGTGGAAGAATAAAAGGAGTTGAAGGTCGACTCCCTCCTTCACCCTGACGCACACCTCCTCCAGATAATCCCCTGCCCAGCCCTATCCTTCTAACGCCAGAGAGAGAGAGAAAGCCTTAGGACAAGATCCGGGTATCGGAGAGAAGTTAGCGTTCGCTTTTGTGTAGGCGAAGGATCAGCATTTGAGCCACCGCCTTCGAACGCGAGAGATCTTTGGTGGCGGCAAGGGAGGAAGTGGTGGCCAGATCCTGATCATGTGCCTCTCGTCCTCCTCTGATCTGATCGCCCGAATCCAAACATCGCATGGCGGGAGCCGTCTCGGCGCTCTTCCTCCTCGACATCTAGGGTCGCGTCCTCGTATGGCGAGACTACCGATGGGACGTGTCCGCCCTCCAAGCCGAACGTTCTTCGCCTAACTCATCGAAATACAGGGTGATCCGAAAACTCAAGATTCGGTGGTATTCGTTGACGGTGCTTTTGGAGGCTCAAGGTCGGGCCACAGAAGGGAAAGCCATAGATCTAGATGATATCAAATTTCACCAGTTTGTACGTTGGCCCGTTTTGAGAATGGCAAGACAATATCCTTCATACCACCTGATGGATCTTTTGATTTGATGTCATACAGACTCAGTACTCAGGTAAAGCCTATTATCTAGGTGGAAGCTCAAATTAAGAGGCACGCAAGAAGTCAAATAGAGCTCATGGTAAAGGCAAGAAGTCGATTCAAGGACGGATCACTGGAACAAGTGTTGAAATCGAAGTGCCTGTACCTTCAGATGCTACAAATCCTATTGTGCATACCTCCATGGGATCTGCTAACTATGCACCCGAGAACGATGCATTGCTCTGGAAAATAAAATCTTTTCCTTGTGGTAAGGAGTTTATGCTGAGGGCAGAATTCAACCTTCCTAGTATAACTTGTGAAGAAGTGATGCATGAAAGAAAGCTCCCATACGTGTGAAGTTTGGGATTCCATATTTTACAGTTTTTGGGATACAAGTACCCATATGTCTAAAGACCTAGTTAACCAATTGGGATTAGCGTACCGAGGTAAGTAAGCCAAATATAATAATTTCATAAATTATAAATGATTGTATTTATAATTTTATGCATATTTATGAAATAGAGTTTTATTGATTATTTTGGAAATTGGTAAGCTGTACCATGTGTATCTAATTGCATATTTGCTATAATAGTTGATATTATTTGCAAAGTGAATTGATTATATGCAATGGTTAAAAATGTACAAACCACTGTTTATGTGTTATGAGAGAAATTATGCTTATGATGACGCATAATATGTGACATGCATGTGTAAAAGGATTTGAATTATATTTATATGTGTCGCTGCAGTTCTCCTTTGATATGGCATGTGGAGGCCATGCACATCTAGAGGATGTGTACTGATTGATCGAGGCATTGCAGGGCCGTGGGACACATATGATATAATATATTAATGATTAAATATAAATAGTGGATTTGAATTATATTATATGTGTCGCTGCGGTTCTCCTTTGATATGGCATGTGGAGGCCACGCACATCTAGAGGATGTGTGCCGATTGATATGGCATGTGGAGGCTATGCACATCTAGAGGATGTGTGCTGATTGATATGGCATGTGGAGGCCATGCACATCTAGAGGGTGTGTGCTGATTGATATGCATGTGGAGGCCACGCACATTTAGAGGATGTACTGATTGATGGAGGCATTGCAGGGCCGTGGGACACATATAATATAATATAACAATGATTAAATATAAACATTGGATTTGTTTACAATGCATATTCTGGTATTTGTTTTATAAGCTTCCATGATTATTTTGACTTAATGATATGCATGATTATGATAGCATGTTAATTAAATTGGAAGTTTCTATGAAAATTATGACTTGATAATATCTTGAGAGATTAGATGATATATGACTATTTTATGTCATTATTATAGGCTTACTTATTGAGTGTGAGCTCATGTAAATCTCACAATGTTTTTCAGAGCCTCAGGATTGAAGATGAAATTATGGGGCAGATGGAGCTTCTATTTAAAATAAAGTGGATTCATATGTTGATGTAACCCAGTAATGTTTGCGTGGCTTGTAGCCCAAATCTTTAGTTATGGATTGTATTAAAGTTATGGACTTGAATGATATATAGGTTGTTGCCTTTCTTGAATTCAGTGTCATGATTCGGGATGCCTTGCATGCCTGGCATGCGGCGGGTTGTCACCCTAGCTCAAAATTTTTTGGTCTGGGGCATGACAGCTTTTATGGTATCAGAGCCTCGCACCAATCGGAAGTGCAGGAGCTAAGTGTCACACAGGACAAAGTGCTACATCCATGGAGGATTGGAGCCACCTCTTGAACCTATGGGGGCCATCTCTAGAATTCTGCCTGCCTGGTGGCTGTGATCAATTACCCCTGGCGACGAGGATGTCGCCTCTGTTAAGGGGGGTAGATTATGATGCCCCTTCCAATTGTCCCACATCGGATAATTGGGAGTTGGTTAAGTGGTTTATATGAAGTAAAGTAAGAAGGACAAGGCACCAATTGGATCCCCTTTTGGGCTGTGGTGGCCCAAGTTGGTGTGGGCCTTGTCCGTCTTGCTTTCTTGTAACGAAGCGGGCCCGTGGGCCCGGGTCGTTACAATATGGTATCAGAGCCTAGGTTATGACCTTAGGGACACATACATGATGATACTCTAGGCAAAATACTAGGATGACATTGAGACAATTATGACTTTAAAGGAATTTAAGGAATTATGCTTTGGAAGCTTGAAATTTAAAGTTTATCAAGATATTAATTGAAATATGAATTTGATAGGAATTAAGAATGAACCATCGCATCAGAAGCTAATGATATAATGGGACTCCCAAGCTGGTGGCCTTGACCAATGGGGAGGCCAAGGGGCTTCTAGAGGTTTTAGCTCCGTCAAACTTGTTGGAAATGACTCGTAGCAGTTTCAGACCTTTAAATAATATGGGAGATGAATCTTTAATTGGATATGCAATAAAAGATAGATGAATATATGGAATATAGTAGTTGAAAATTGCAATTGAGGACTAATATGACTAAGATAACATCATTATGTCCATATTGCATTTGAGTTGATATGTGGATTTGGAGTTAGTAAATCTAAATTTGAATGTGGATGTATATAATGAATTTTTATTTGTAGAACTTATATTGTTGATATTGTAAATTTAAGATTATGAGCTAATCTGCTGGTGATAGGGATGATTAATATTGATGATATTTTGAAAATGAAATAGTTAATTACATGTTTTTGATCAATCACAATTGAGTACTTTTTGAATTTAAGTCTGGATGGATAAGTATATATAGTGAATTTTACTAAGAAAACTTTTATTATGGATATTGTTTGTTCAAGACTGATTGTTACTTTGCTAGATATGCAGATGGTTGATACTGATGCTAATGAAATAGTTGACTGCATATTATATCATGATGGACCATTTAGGAAGAATATAAAATTTTAAATTTGGAGATAATTATTGTTTAAATTTTTGAGAGTAGTAGACTTTAGAACTGAATTTGGCTATAAATGATCAAATATTTTGATGGTAGATATTGAAAGATTTTAGCAAGAATGAGAATAAGATAAACTTTACTGATAAAGAATTTCATGGGGATTTTCATCTTTTAATAGATTTCTAAATCAAGATATCTATTCATTAATTTTTCATGCATACTTATTGTACCTTTCTTCATAGTTCCTAAGTAAATATCTTTCTTCAGGATGGATAAATTATCAATCATCCATAAGTGGCATAATTATTGTTAAGAAAATAGGAGAGAGATGATTTTATTTTTGATTATTATCAGTTATGGATTATGGTTAAGGATATATCTACTATCACTTTCAAATCATAAAGAGATTGCTATAACTTCCAATTATGTTTTTCGGATGGTAAGTGCATTTTCAATCTTTATTGATCTTATAAGTCTTGTATCCATCTAAGCTAGATTAGTGAAGTCACTTTGAGATATTTGAAGGGTTTAAATTAGTTGGTCATGTTATGGCATGAGACATTGCATAATCTATAGATGATTTTGATAATCATTGGTAACGAAATAATCGATTCAAGAATTTGAATTATTTAAAATTGCAATATTGAGGATATACTGACCTATTCAAGAGAAATTGATTGGTTGTAGTGGTATTATTGATAAATTAATTATACTAGTGATTAATGATGGCAATATTATTCAAAGAAAATAAATTAGTTATTTATGATTGATGTTAGCTTGAAGTATTCAAGAGTAAAACCAAGTATGTTATGATGATTGAAATAAGTGTCGTAATGATTAATGACACATTCAACTATTTATGAGTTGAGAGATTATTGGAAGAAAACTATCTTATATCTAATTCATAAGAATTTAGAACTGTCTTATCGAGGAATTAAGAGTACCTGATGTGTTACTAACCTTAAGAATGGATGACATAATACATATGATGGATTCTATGATATTTATAATGATTATGTTGTGAGAAGTAAAAAAAAAAAGGATGACAGAAAAGAAATACTTCTTAAGGAAATTAATTTTATTCGGTAGAAAGATTAAATTAATTTTGAAAGTTGGATATGTCATTTGGGTGCTTGAGAATGAAATAAAAGTTTGCTAGTGAGTATCTTTAATGGTACAAAATTTGTGGACATTTAATTTCAAGGATAAATTTTAGCGGGATAGAATGTTAATATTTGTTTTTGGTTTAATGGTAAACTGCGTAAATTGAGTCTGAACCCATTTGTCTCATTCTCCTAATTCGATGATGTCATCATAAGGCTTTGTGGATTAAGCTAAATTTCTGTCCAGCCTTCCACCCTCAAATAGATGGACAATCTGCATGAACCAATTAGATTTTGATGATATACTGCAAGCCTGTGTGATGGATTTAGAAAGTGCTTGGTATAGCTTCTTACCCTTTGTGAAATTGCTTATTTTAATGGTTACCAAGCCAATATTCAAATGGTTTTATTTCAATTGTCTATGATATAAGGTGTAGATTCCCTTCATATTGAGATGAGGTGAGAGAGAAACAATTTTGGACTGAGCTGGTGTAGCAACTATGAAAAGTATCATTAATTAAAGCAGCTTCATGTAGCTCTGAGTCAATAGAAAAGTTATGTTGATATCAAAAAGAAAGATTTAAAATTTCAGGTTGAAGATTATTCGGAATTCTTACTAACCAATTATGTAATGAGATTTGTGTTTAGAGGTGAATTGAGTCCACAATACATTGGGCTATTTGAGATTTTGATCAAAATAAAAGAGGTAGCTTATAGCTTAGCATTGTCTTCATTACTCTTTGGGGTGTTCAATGTGTTTCATACCTTTATGACTGAGGAGGTATATTTCAAACCCCCGTTATGTGTTAGAACTTGAACCAATTTAGCTTAAGAAAGAATTGACTTATGAAGATCATCTTGTGTGCATCGTGGACCGCAAGGATCAAGTTCTGAGATGGTGTAGCATTCCTTATATCAAGGTTCAGTGGAGTAATCATTCTGAGATGGAGGCTATTTGGTAGCTTGAGGAGGAAATGAAAAACTTGAGAACTTTAGGAAGAAATGAAAAAGAAGTATCCACAATTATTTGCAGGTAAATTCTCTATTCAAGATTGTTGATAGATCATATTTGAATTCTATAGTATATTTGATGTGTGTCAATTTCGAGGATGAAATTTTTATAAGGGAGGGAGAATGTAACCCCCGGTAAATTAATTGTGGGGAAGGTAACCCCAGCATTTATTTGAGGACACATGGTACCTAGAGTTTATTCAGACGTTTAGGTTCCCGACTTGTCAATTGGTTACCCAAGTCGTCGTGTGTCTGATTGGTTCCCAATATCTCTGATCCGAGGCGTCGCGTGGAAGAATAAAAGGAGTTGAAGGTCGACTCCCTCCTTCACCCTGGCGCACACCTCCTCCAGATAATCCTCAGCCCAGCCCTATCCTTCTAACGCCAGAGAGAGAGAGAAAAGCCTTAGGACAAGATCTGGGTATCGGAGAGAAGTTAGCGTTCGCTTTTGTGTAGGCGAAGGATCAGCATTTGAGCCACCGCCTTCGAACGTGAGAGATCTTTGGTGGCGGCAAGGGAGGAAGTGGTGGCCTGATCCTGATCACGTGCCTCTCGTCCTCCTCTGATCTGATCGCTCGAATCCAAACATCGCATGGTGGGAGCCGTCTCGGCGCTCTTCCTCCTCGACATCTAGGGTCGCATCCTCGTATGGCGAGACTACCGATGGGACGTGTCAACCCTCCAAGCCGAACGTTCTTCGCCTAACTCATCGAAATACAGGGTGATCCGAAAACTCAAGATCCGGTGGTATTCGTTGACGGTGCTTTTGGAGGCTCAAGGTCGGGCCACAGAAGGGAAAGCCATAGATCTAGATGATATCAAATTTCACCAGTTTGTACGTTGGCCCGTTTTGAGAATGGCAAGACAATATCCTTCATACCACCTGATGGATCTTTTGATTTGATGTCATACAGACTCAGTACTCAGGTAAAGCCTATTATCTAGGTGGAAGCTCAAATTAAGAGGCACGCAAGAAGTCAAATAGAGCTCATGGTAAAGGCAAGAAGTCGATTCAAGGAATGGATCACTGGAACAAGTGTTGAAATCGAAGTGCCTGTACCTTCAGATGCTACAAATCCTATTGTGCATACCTCCATGGGATCTGCTAACTATGCACCCGAGAACGATGCATTGCTCTGGAAAATAAAATCTTTTCCTTGTGGTAAGGAGTTTATGCTGAGGGCAGAATTCAACCTTCCTAGTATAACTTGTGAAGAAGTGATGCATGAAAGAAAGCTCCCATACGTGTGAAGTTTAGGATTCCATATTTTACAGTTTTTGGGATACAAGTACCCAGATGTCTAAATACCTGTTTAACTATTTGGGATTAGCGTACCGAGGTAAGTAAGACAAATATAATAATTTCATAAATTATAAATGATTATATTTATAGTTTTATGCATATTTATGAAATAGAGTTTTATTGATTATTTTAGAAATTGGTAAGCTGTACCATGTGTATCTAATTGCTTATTTGCTATAATAGTTGATATTATTTGCAAAGTGAATTGATTATATGCAATGGTTAAAAATGTACAAACCACTGTTTATGTGTTATGAGAGAAATTATGCTTATGATGACGCATAATATGTGACATGCATGTGTAAAAGGATTTGAATTATATTTATATGTGTCGCTGCGGTTCTCCTTTGATATGGCATGTGGAGGCCATGCACATCTAAGGATGTGTACTGATTGATGGAGGCATTGCAGGGCCGTGGGACATATATGATATAATATATTAATGATTAAATATAAACAGTGGATTTGAATTATATTTATATGTGTCGCTGCGGTTCTCCTTTGATATGGCATGTGGAGGCCACACACATCTAGAGGATGTGTGCCGATTGATATGGCATGTGGAGGCCATGCACATCTAGAGGATGTGTGCTGATTGATATGGCATGTGGAGGCCATGCACATCTAGAGGGTGTGTGCTGATTGATATGGCATGTGGAGGCCACGCACATCTAGAGGATGTGTACTGATTGATGGAGGTATTGCAGGGCCGTGGGACACATATGATATAATATAACAATGATTAAATATAAATATTGGATTTGTTTACAATGCATATTCTGGTATTTGTTTTATAAGCTTCCATGATTATTTTGACTTAATGATATGCGTGATTATGATAGCATGTTAATTAATGTTGGAAGTTTCTATGAAAATTATGACTTGATAATATCTTAAGAGATAAGATGATATATGATTATTTTATGTCATTATTATAGGCTTACTTATTGAGTGTGAGCTCATGTAAATCTCATAATGTTTTTCAGAGCCTCGGGATTGAAGATGAAATTATGGGGTAGATGGAGCTTCTATTTAAAATAAAGTGGTTTCATATGTTGATGTAACCCCAGTAATGTTTGCGTGGCTTGTAGCCCAAATCTTTAGTTATGGATTGTATTAAAGTTATGGACTTGAATGATATATAGGTTGTTGCCTTTCTTGAATTCAGTGTCATGATTCGGGACGCCTTGCATGCCTGGCATGCGGCGGGTTGTCACCCTAGCTCAAAATGTTTGGGTCTGGGGCGTGATAGCTTTTATGCTATCAGAGCCTCGCACCAATCGGAAGTGCAGGAGCTAAGTGCCACACAGGACAAAGTGCTACATCCATGGGGGATTGGAGCCACCTCTTGAACCTGTGGGGGCCACCTCTAGAATCCTACCTGCCTGGTGGCTGTGATCAATTACCCCTGGCGACGAGGATGTCGCCTCTGTTAAGGGGGGTAGATTGTGATGCCCCTTTCAATTGTCCCACATCGGATAATTGGGAGTTGGTTAAGTGGTTTATATGTAGTAAAGTAAGAAGGACAAGGCACCAATTGGATCCCCTTTTGGGCTGTGGTGGCCCAAGTTGGTGTGGGCCTTGTCCGTCTTGCTTTCTTGTAACGAAGCGGGCCTGTGGGCCCGGGTCGTTACAATATGGTATCAGAGCCTAGGTTATGACCTTAGGGACACATACATGATGACACTCTAGGCAAAATACTAGGATGACATTGAGACAATTATAACTTTAAAGGAATTTCAGGAATTATGCTTTGGAAGCTTGAAATTTAAAGTTTATCAAGATATTAATTGAAATATGAATTTGATAGGAATTAAGAATGAACCATCGCATCAGAAGCTAATGATATAATGGGACTCCCAAGCTGGTGGCCTTGACCAATGGGGAGGCCAAGGGGCTTCTAGAGGTTTTAGCTCCGTCAAACTTGTTGGAAATGACTCGTAGCAGTTTCAGACCTTTAAATAATATGGGAGATGAAACTTTAATTGGATATGCAATAAAAGATAGATGAATATATGTAATATAGTAGTTGAAAATTGCAATTGAGGACTAATATGACTAAGATAACATCATTATGTCCATATTGCATTTGAGTTGATATGTGGATTTGGAGTTAGTAAATCTAAATTTGAATGTGGATGTATATAATGAATTTTTATTTGTAGAACTTACATTGTTGATATTGTAAGATTATGAGCTAATCTGCTGGTTATAGGGATGATTAATATTGATGATATTTTGAAAATGAAATAGTTAATTACATGTTTTTGATCAATCATAATTGAGTACTTTTTGAATTTAAGTCTGGATGGATAAGTATATATAGTGAATTTTACTAAGAAAACTTTTATTATGGATATTGCTTGTTCAAGACTGATTGTTACTTTGCTAGATATGCAGATGGTTGATACTGATGCTAATGAAATAGTTGACTGCATATTATATCATGATGGACCATTTAGGAAGAATATAAAATTTTAAGTTCGGAGATAGTTATTGTTTAAGTTTTTGAGAGTAGTAGACTTTAGAACTAAATTTGGCTATAGATGATCAAATATTTTGATGGTAGAAAGTGAAAGATTTTAGCAAGAATGAGAATAAGATAAACTTCACTGATAAAGAATTTCATGGGGATTTTCATCTTCTAAATCAAGATATCTATTCATTAATTTTTCATGCATACTTATTGTACCTTTCTTCGTAGTTTCTAAGTAGATATCTTTCTTCAGGATGGATAAATTATTAATCATCCATAAGTGGCATAATTATTGTTAAGAAAATAGGAGGGAGATGATTTTATTTTTGATTATTATCAGTTATGGATTATGGTTAAGGATACATCTACTATCACTTTCAAATCATAAAGAGATTGCTATAACTTCTAATTATGTCTTTCGGATGGTAAGTGCATTTTCAATCTTTATTGACCTTATAAGTCTTGTATCCATTTGAGCTAGATTAGTGAAGTCACTTTGAGATATTTGAAGGGTTTAAATTAGTTGGTCATGTTATGGCATGAGACATTGCATAATCTATAGATGATTTTGATAATCATTGGTAACGAAATAATCGATTCAAGAATTTGAATCATTTAAAATTCCAATATTGAGGATATACTGACCTATTCAAGAGAAATTAATTGGTTGTAGTGGTATTATTAATAAATTAATTATACTAGTGATTAATGATGGCAATATTATTCAAAGAAAATAAATTAGTTAATTATGATTGATGTTAGCTTGAAGTATTCAAGAGTAAAACCAAGTATATTATGATGATTGAAATAAGTGTCGTAATGATTAATGGCATATTCAACTATTTATGAGTTGAGAGAGCATTGGAAGAAAACTATCTTATATCTAATTCACAAGAATTTAGAACTATCTTATCGAGGAATTAAGAGTACATGATGTGTTACTAACCTTAAGAATAGATGACATAATACATATGATGGATTCTATGATATTTATAATGATTATGTTGTGAGAAGTAAAAAAAAAAAAGGATGACAGGAAAGAAATACTTCTTAAGAAAATTAATTTTATTTGGTAGAAAGATTAAATTAATTTTGAAAGTTGGATATGTCATTTGGGTGCTTGGGAATGAAATAAAAGTTTGCTAGTGAGTATCTTTAATGGTACAAAATTTGTGGACATTTAATTTCGAGGATGAAATTTTAGCGGGATAAAATGTTAATATTTGTTTTTGGTTTAATGGTAAACTGCGTAAATTGAGTCTGAACCCAGTTGTCTCACTCTCCTAATTCGATGATGTCATCATAAGGCTTTGTGGATTAAGTTGAATTTCTATCCAGCCTTCCACCCTCAAATAGATGGACAATCTGCATGAATCAATTAGATTTTGATGATATACTGCGAGCCTGTGTGATGGATTTAGAAAGTGCTTGGTATAGCTTCTTATCCTTTGTGAAATTGTTTATTTTAATGGTTACCAAGCCAATATTCAAATGGATTCATTTCAATTGTCTATGATATAAGGTGTAGATTCCCTTCATATTGAGATGAGGTGAGAGAGAAACAATTTTGGACTGAGCTGGTGTAGCAACTATGAAAAGTATCGTTAATTAAAGCAGCTTCATGTAGCTCTGAGTCAATAGAAAAGTTATGTTGATGTCAAAAAGAAAGATTTAAAATTTCAGGTTGAAGATCATTCGGAAGTCTTACTAACCAATTATGTAATGAGATTTGTGTTTAGAGGTGAATTGAGTCCACAATACATTGGGCCATTTGAGATTTTGATCAAAATAAAGGAGGTAGCTTATAGCTTAGCACTATCTTCATTACTCTTTGGGGTGTTCAATGTGTTTCATACCTTTATGATTGAGGAGGTATATTTCAAACCCCCGTTATGTGTTAGAACTTGAACCAATTTAGCTTAAGAAAGAATTGACTTATGAAGATCATCTTGTGTGCATCGTGGACCGCAGGGATCAAGTTCTGAGATGGTGTAGCATTCCTTATATCAAGGTTCAGTGGAGTAATCATTCTGAGATGGAGGCTATTTGGTAGCTTGAGGAGGAAATGAAAAACTTGGGAACTTTAGGAAGAAATGAAAAAGAAGTATCCACAATTATTTGTAGGTAAATTCTCTATTCAAGATTGTTGATAGATCATATTTGAATTCTATAGTATATTTTATGTGTGTCAATTTCGAGGACGAAATTTTTATAAGGGAGGGAGAATGTAACCCCCGGTAAATTAATTGTGGGGAAGGTAACCCCAGCATTTATTTGAGGACACCTGGTACCTAGAGTTTATTCAGACGTTAAGGTTCTCGACTTGTCGATTGGTTACCCAAGTCGTTGTGTCTGATTGGTTCCCGATATCTCTGATCCGAGGCGTCGCGTGGAAGAATAAAAGGAGTTGAAGGTTGACTCCCTCCTTCACCCTGGCGCACACCTCCTCCAGATAATCCCCTGCCCAGCCCTATCCTTCTAACGCCAGAGAGAGAGAAAAGCCTTAGGACAAGATCCGGGTTTCGGAGAGAGGTTAGCGTTCGCTTTTGTGTAGGCGAAGGATCAGCATTTGAGCCACCGCCTTCGAACACGAGAGATCTTTGGTGGCGGCAAGGGAGGAAGTGGTGGCCAAATCCTGATCACGTGCCTCTCGTCCTCCTTTGATCTGATCGCCCGAATCCAAACATCGCATGGCGGGAGCCGTCTCGGCGCTCTTCCTCCTCGACATCTAGGGTCGCGTCCTCGTATGACGAGACTACCGATGGGACGTGTCCGCCCTCCATGCCGAACGTTCTTCGCCTAACTCATCAAAATACAAGGTGATCCGAAAACTCAAGATCTAGTGGTATTCGTTGACGGTGCTTTTATAGGCTCAAGGTCGGGCCACAGAAGGGAAAGCCATAGATCTAGATGATATCAAATTTCACAAGTTTGTACGTTGGCCCGTTTTGAGAATGGCAAGACAATATCCTTCATACCACCTGATGGATCATTTGATTTGATGTCATACAGACTCAGTACTCAGGTAAAGCCTATTATCTAGGTGGAAGCTCAAATTAAGAGGCACGCAAGAAGTCAAATAGAGCTCAGGGTAAAGGAAAGAAGTCGATTCAAGGAACGGATCACTGGAACAAGTGTTGAAATCGAAGTGCCTGTACCTTCAGATGCTACAAATCCTATTATGCATACCTCCATGGGATCTGCTAACTATGCACCCGAGAATGATGCATTGCTCTGGAAAATAAAATCTTTTCCTTGTGGTAAGGAGTTTATGCTGAGGGCAGAATTCAACCTTCCTAGTATAACTTGTGAAGAAGTGATACATGAAAGAAAGCTCCCATACGTGTGAAGTTTGGGATTCCATATTTTACAGTTTTTGGGATACAAGTACCCAGATGTCTAAATACCTGGTTAACCATTTGGGATTAGCGTACCGAGGTAAGTAAGTCAAATATAATAATTTCATAAATGATAAATGATTGTATTTATAGTTTTATGCATATTTATGAAATAGAGTTTTATTGATTATTTTGGAAATTGGTAAGCTGTACCATGTGTATCTAATTGCATATTTGCTATAATAGTTGATATTGTTTGCAAAGTGAATTGATTATATGCAATGGTTAAAAATATACAAACCACTGTTTATGTGTTATGAGAGAAATTATGCTTATGATGACGCATAATATGTGACATGCATGTGTAAAAGGATTTGAATTATATTTATATGTGTCGCTACGGTTCTCCTTTGATATGGCATGTGGAGGCCATGCACATCTAGAGGATGTGAACTGATTGATGGAGGCATTGCAGGGCCGTAGGACATATATGATATAATATATTAATGATTAAATATAAACAGTGGATTTGAATTATATTTATGTGTCGCTGCGGTTCTTCTTTGATATGGCATGTGGAGGCCACGCACATCTAGAGGATGTGTGCCGATTGATATGGCATGTGGAGGCCATGCACATCTAGAGAATGTATGCTGATTGATATGGCATGTGGAGGCCATGCACATCTAGAGGGTGTGTGCTGATTGATATGGCATGTGGAGGCCACGCATATCTAGAGGATGTGTACTGATTGATGGAGGCATTGCAGGGCCGTGGGACACATATGATATAATATAACAATGATTAAATATAAACATTGGATTTGTTTACAATGCATATTCTGGTATTTGTTTTATAAGCTTTCATGATTATTTTGATTTAATGATATGCATGATTATGATAGCATGTTAATTAAATTGGAAGTTTCTATGAAAATTATGACTTGATAATATCTTGAGAAATAAGATGACATATGACTATTTTATATCATTATTATAGGCTTACTTATTGAGTGTGAGCTCATGTAAATCTCACAATGTTTTTCAGAGCCTCGGGATTGAAGATGAAATTATGGGGTAGATGGAGCTTCTATTTAAAATAAAGTGGATTCATATGTTGATGTAACCCCAGTAATGATTGCGTGGCTTGTAGCCCAAATCTTTAGTTATGGATTGTATTAAAGTTATGGACTTGAATGATATATAGGTTGTTGCCTTTCTTGAATTCAGTGTCATGATTCGGGACGCCTTGCATGCCTGGCATGCGGCGGGTTGTCACCCTAGCTCAAAATTTTTGGGTATGAGGCGTGACTATGGGTCTCTGCTTCACATGTCAAAACTGTGAGGCCACCTCTGCCTTGCAAAAAAAAGTGTGCCTTGAGATCCACCACATTCTTATATCATGTTGTTCTAGTTAATTAAGTGGAAAAAAAAATCAAAATCAAAAGAACACAGCATGGATGATGAAAAATTGTGGTTTTTCTCATTTTATGTATTGAAAAGTGGTTTCGCAATGATTCCAGCGACAATGATTTGTGATATGGCTGATCCTGCGCCGTTAGAATGAACGACAAAGATAGCGGCAGCTGACGGGAGCCATATCAACCCCCGAGACCTTCCTCTCGGTCTCGGGGCACATGAAAAGTATATCAACCCCCGAGACCAGGAAGGTCTCGGGGCACATGAACAGTATATCAACCCCCGAGACCTCCCTCTCGGTCTCGGGGCACATGAACAGTATATCAACCCCCGAGACCTCCCTCTCGGTCTTGGGGCACATGAACAGTATATCAACCTCCGGGACCTCCCTCTCGGTCTCGGGGCACATGAACAGTATATCAACCCCCGGGACCTCCCTCTCGATCTCGGGGCACATGAATAGTATATCAACCCTCAAGACTTCCCACTCGGTCTCGGGGCACACGAACAGTATATCAACCCCCGAGGCCTCCCTCTCGGTCTCGGGGCACACGAACAGTATATCAACCCCCGAGAGCTCCCTCTCGGTCTCGGGGCACATGAACAGTATATCGACCCCCGAGACCTCCCTCTCGGTCTCGATGCATATGAACGATATCTTAATCCCCGGCACATGGTCAGGTCGCTCTGGGCCACCTGGCTTGCCCATATAATCCACCGCATATCCGTGGCAGAAGGTGGCCATACCTCATAACGACGTATGATCCATTGTATCCCTGTCACTGTGCATGTCCATACCCCATTACGGTATGTGGATCACCACCTGCCTGTTGCTATGCACGATCATGTCCAGTGGTGGCGCGCACCAGATGCGACCCCAGATGCGAGACATCTGTGAGGTCGTACTGACAGGTAACTCATGATGCATCCGGTGTGTACGATGACAGTACAACCTATCATCGTCGGCCCCGTATTTTGTCCGTTATTGAACTGGGCTCCTAAAAATCAGTGATCTTGGGAATAGAAGGGGGACATTCGAACAAGTATAAAAGCACGCGCCCACGCTGTAAGGATCCTTGAACTCTGGTTTTCTAGTTTTCTTCCTACTAGCTAAAACCCTAACTGTTTCAGCTCCCTTCTGCTGAGCAGTTCTCATCTGATCCTAAGATACTAACTTGAGCGTCGGAGGGTCCCCACCGGAGCATCCGGTCTCCGGGGGCTTTTCTTGCAGGGGTCCGAAGAGAAGGACGTCCATCTTCCCCGATGCTTGAAGAAGGTGACTTGGCGTCATCAGATTGGAGCGCCAGGTAGGGGGGAAAGAGAAAGACATCGAACCAGCAATCTGCAATCTCTCTCCTCGAGTTCTTGAAGCCATGGTGACGACCCGTACGAAGGGAGTCTCTGCTAGTTGTGCTGTGGGGCAGTGCTGAGGAGCCGATCCACTCGCGGATGCCCCCTCAGCTCTCTCGGCCAGCGTTCCGGCATCGTTGCATCCCCAAAAGGCTGAACCTTCCGCTCCTTCGGTCGATGTCCTTGCACCTCCTCTACAACAGTCCAATCCTTGGCAGCGGCGGTTCAAGGCCTGCAGCACCAACAGGCGGCCCCGCAGCAGCCGGAGCCGAATCCATTAGTCCTAGGGGTTGTACAACCCAGCCAGCATTCCTCCCGAAGGAGATCACCGGTGCCGGGGGATCACCACCATCAAGCTCCGCCCAAGCCTCACCACCGGCAAGCCTCTAAGAGACACCGGTCGCCTTCCCGCCACGCCAGTGTCTCTCCTAGGTGGCGGCATGGGAAGGAGGCGGAGCGCCCCCATCGACATTGTCGTCCCCGTTCTCCGTCCTCTGAATCTTCGGGGGACGGGTCTTTTGATGGTCGGATGGCCCATCGAGCCGAGCGTCGACTCGATGAGTATAACCATAGTTTGGAGGAACTTAGCCGCCGGATCACCCACCTGCCAGAGACGGACTACGACAGCCGGCCTCCGTTGTCTTGCCGCATCATGGAAGAGCCAATTTCCATCTGATTCCGCCTTCCCCAGCTAGATCCTTATGACAGGACCACAGACCCCTTGGACCACTTAGAAAGTTATAAAGTTCTCATGCAAGTCCAGGGGGCCACCAATTCGCTCATGTGCATCGCCTTCCCAGCCACCCTGAAGAAGGCCACCCAAGCTTGGTACTCCCATCTGCCACCACGAAGTATTGATTCCTTCTGCCAGTTGGAAAGGGCTTTCTTGGCCCATTTTGATGCATGCCGGAAGATTCCAAGGGTAGCAGATAGCCTCTTCGCCGTCCAACAGAAGAGTGGTGAGTCTTTACGGGATTACGTCGCTCGGTTTAAGGAAGCGGCCCTGGAGGTCTACAATCTTGAAGACTCAGTGGCCACTTTGGCCTTGAAGCGAGGGCTTCGCCTGTCTCGCTTCGCGTACTCCCTTGACAAGAAGCCACCCGGCTCCTACGCCGAGCTCTTGACCTGGGCCCAGAAATATATTCAAGTTGACGAGGCCGACTTCTCCCGGCGCAAGGCTAGCGGGAGTATCTCCAAGAAACGGCCCGACCGGAACCTGTCGAAGCTCGCCCCAGAAGACCTGAGCCTCCTCGCCGGCCAGACAACCGTTCCCGAGCCCCTGCACCAAGAGATGGACCCTACACCCCACTGCTCGCCCCGATATCGCATATCTTGCTCGAGATTGAAGGGGAGCCTTATCTTCAGCGCCCTCCTCCAATAAACCCGAAGATCCCTCGCAACAAGAACCTCTACTGTCATTATCACCGGGATCACGGCCATGATACTGACGACTGTCGCCAGCTGAAGAAGGCTATAGAAGACCTTATCCAACGAGGCCACCTAGGAAAGTTCGTCCAGAGGAACAACCCGGGAGTTCCTGACCATCAGCACCCCCGCCGCTGATGATCGACAATGCCCCAACAAAGAAGACGGTGGAAATGATTTCCTGAGGGGCAGGAGGCTCGCCGAAGAGGCCGAGAGGGGAGGGGGAGTTGGATTCTGTAATTCCTTTCTTTAAAAAGGACTTAGAGGAGGTGGTAAACAAAAATGATGACAGCATCGTCGTGTCCATGACGATCGCTAAGCATCCTGTAAAGAGAATTCTAGTTGATAGTGGGAGCTCTGTGGATGTTTTGAACTATGATGCTTTTGTTCGCATGAACCTGTCGCCCGATCTACTCTGGCCCGTCGTCACACCCCTGATGGGGTTTACTAGGGATTCTGTGAAAGTCGAGGGGGAGGTCACTCTCCCTGTTACGGCTGGCACAACCCCGTGTCAAAGTATGGTTTTCATGAATTTCTTGGTGGTTCGTGCCCCTTGCTTACAATGCGATCCTCGGGAGGCCCGGGCTCAATCTTTTGTATGCTGTCATATCCACTAAGAGTCTCCTCGTGAGATTTTCTACCAGCAAAGGAGTCGAGGAGATGCGGGGAGAGCAGAATCCACCCTCACTTTGCTACCATATGGCCCCTAGTCCACAGGGGGTGGCACCCGCGCCAGTACCTGAGACGCTGGATCCTCGAGACCTGGAGAGAAGAGGAGAGCCGGCCGAGCGCCTGCTTACTTTCCTCCTCGGGGAGGACCCAACGAGGATAATCTGGATTGGAGCCCTACTCCCGGAGGAGGCTCGTGATCGACTCCTTACCTTTCTGCGAGCTAATGCAGATGTCTTCGCCTAGTCGGCGTTCGATATGCCACGAATTCAGAAGAGGTGATTACCCACCAACTTAACATTAGTTCGGAGTGCCGACCTATCTGACAGAAGAAAAGGAGTTTCGCCCTCGATCGACAAAAGGCCATGGATGAGGAGGTGCGGAAGCTACTGGCGGCTGGTCATATCCGCGAGGTGCACTACCTGGACTGGCTGGCCAATATCGTGATGGTTCGCAAGGCCAGTGGGAGCTAGAGGATGTGCGTGGACTTCACCGACCTCAACAAGGCATGCCTCAAAGACAGCTTTCCGTTACCCCGGATCGACTAGCTAGTGGACGCCACGTTCGGGCATGAGACCCTTAGTTTCATGGACACATTCTTGGGTACAATCAGATCAGGATGAACCCGGCAGATGAAGAAGCCACCTCTTTTGTTACAGAAAAAGGGATTTATTGCTACAAGGTGATGTCGTTTGGGCTGAAGAATGCCGGAGCCACCTATCAAAGGTTGATGAATAAGGTCTTTAAGGACCAGATCGGGCATAACATGGAGGTGTTCATGGATGATATGCTGACCAAGAGCACCAGTGCTGTTGACCATGTCACCGACCTTGAGGAGACCTTCAATAACCTGCGTTGGTATCGGATGAGGCTTAACCCCCATAAGTGTGCCTTCGAAGTGGCGGTAGGCAAGTTTTTGGGCTTTATGGTAACCCAGCGAGGGATTGAAGCCAACCCTGACAAGATCAGGGCTATCTTGGATATGAGGCCCCTAGCTAACAAGAAACAGGTGCAAAGCCTAACCAGGAGGGTGGCGGCTTTGAGTCGCTTCATGTCAAGATCGGCAGAAAGGTGCCTGCCCTTCTTTAAGGCGCTGCGCAAGGTCAATGGCTTCGAGTGGACAAAGGAGTGTCAGGATGCCTTCGAAGAGTTGAAGCAATTTCTATCCACTCCCCCGCTGTTGTCCAAGCCAAAGAGTGGGGAGGAGCTCTTCCTGTATCTCGCAGCCTCCCCAGAAGCTGTCAGTTCTGTGCTCGTGCGCATGGATGTTGATGGAGTCCAGAGGCCGGTCTACTACACCAGCAAGGTACTTCATGATGCCGAGACCAGATACTCTAGAACCGAGAAGATCATTTTTGCCCTGGTGGTCTCTGCCCAACGCTTCCGACCCTACTTTCAGGCTCATCCCATCGTGGTGCTCATGAACCAACCTCTTCGGACCATCTTGTCTCGCCCTGATACCTCCGGTCGGCTAGCCAAATGGGCCATCAAACTGAGTGAATTTGACCTATCCATCTGACCAAGGTCGGCCTGAAGTCTCAGGTGATAGCTGATTTCCTGGTTGAGTGTTCCTGGACCAAGAAGGGTTTGGAGGAGATGCATCCAGAGGAGTGTGTGGACCCTCCCTCGACTGAGGAGGCAGAAAAAGAGGACTGGATTTTGCATGTAGATGGAGCAGCAAATTCTCAGGGAAGCGGAGCCGGACTCATTCTTGCGAGCCCTGAAGGGGAAGTGGTGGAGTATGCTCTTAGATTCCAGTTCCCGACAACTAACAACCAGGCGGAGTATGAAGCCCTGTTAGCGGGAATGAGGTTGGTTGAGGAGCTAGGCGCAGGGCGTTTAAGGGCCTTCACGGACTCTCAGCTTATTTCTGGGCAGGTCACTGGGGAGTACGAAGCTAGGGACCCAACCATGTCCCGTTACCTGAGCAAGGTGCAATTCCAAGCCTCTCGGTTCTCTTACTTTCGTGTCAGCTACATTCCCTGAGCGGAGAATGCTAGGGCCGATGCGCTATCCCGTCTAGCCACTTCAGTCGACGGGACACTGGGAAGAACATATGTGGAGCACCTCCATGCCCCAAGCATTGAAGTTGCGGATGAAGAGCTATCGGTTGAACAAGGGCCCTCCTGGATGGATGCCTACATCCGATATTTGACCGACAGCACTCTCCCAGAGAACCCCGCTGAGGTCAGGCTACTCAGGCGGAGGGCCCCGAGGTTCCTGATGATGGATGGAAAGCTTTATCAAAGATCATTCTCATACTCGGTCCTCAGGTGCATGGGACCAGCAGAATCAGACTACATCCTATGGGAGATCCATGAAGGCATCTGCGGAAGTCACCTGGGGGGCAGAGCCCTAGCTTACAATGCCCTACGATAGGGGTACTTTTGGCTGACCATGAAGGAGGACGCAACCGAGCTCGTTAAGAGATGTGATAGCTGTCAGCGTCATGCTAATATCCAGCGACAGCCGACGTCTCAGTCAACCCCCTTGGTGGCACCCTGGCCTTTCACCCAGTGGGGTATGGATATCTTCGGACCATTTCCCTCGGCCTCTGGATAGCGAAAGTTCCTCCTGGTGGCCGTTGATCACTTCACCAAGTGGATTGAAGCCGAGGCCCTTGCTAAGATCATGGAAAGCAAGGTAAGATCCTTCTTTTGGAAGTCCATTATATGCCGGTTTGGACTGCCGCACACCCTGGTCACCGACAATGGCAGGCAATTTGACAACACTCCCTTCCAGGAATTTTGCTCCGAACTGGGCATCCGCCAGAAATTCACTTTCGTCGGGCACCCTCAGACCAACGGGGCGACCGAGGTAACTAATCGTATCATTCTCCAAGGACTGAGAACCCGGCTGGATGACTGTAAGGGACGGTGGGTGGAGGAGCTCCCCAATGTGCTGTGGGCCTACCACACAATGCCACGAGCCCCCACGGTGAGACCCCATTCAGCCTAGTCTTTGGGTCCGAAGCTATCATCTCGGTAGAGGTTGGCTCACCGAGCCCTCGGGTAGAGTCGTACAATGAGGAAGACAACCCAGACCAGCTGCGAGCCAACCTCGACCTAGTGGAGGAAATGCGAGACCGAGCGCGACTTTGGATGGCGGTCTACCGGCAACGGGCCGCCAAATATTACAACGCCCGTGTGCGTCCCAGGACTTTCCTGCCGTGAGACCTGATCCTTCGATGAGCTGAAGTCTCGAGGCCGACGGAAGGAGGTAAGCTGGCTCCGTATTGGGAAGGGCCTTACCGGATCACCGAAGTGCTCCGCCATGGAGCATACAAGATTGAAGAGCTAGATGGGAAACCACTTCCCCAGATGTGGAACGCTGACAACCTCCGTCGGTACTATCAGTAGTACATCCCTTTCTTACATTAAATATCTTGCTTGTATTCTTCTGGGTCTTCATCCGTCATTTCGTATTAATGAATGTGGGTTCTAGTACCTCAGTGTAGCAATTTAAGCCCGACCCCGGTCGGCACAAAAGCCCTGGGCCAGCCAGGCACAAAGCCTAGTGTACCACTGGCAGAGCGGCGTGCTGCTGGCTCTCAGTAGCTTAAGCCCGACCCCGGTCGGCACAAAAGCCCTGGGCCAGCCAGACATAAAGCCCAGTGTACCATTGGCAGAGCGGCGTGCTGTCGGCTCTCAGCAACTTAAGCCCAACCCCGGTCGGCACAAAAGCCCTGGGCCAGCCAGGCACAAAGCCCAGTGTACCACTGGCAGAGCAGCGTGCTGCCAGCTCTCAGCAGCTTAAGCCCGACCCCGGTCGGCACAAAAGCCCTGGGCCAGCCAGGCACAAAGCCCAGTGTACCACTGGCAGAGCGGCGTGCTGCCGGCTCTCAGCAACTTAAGCCCGACCCCGGTCAGCATAAAAGCCTTGGGTCAGCTAGGCACAAAGCCCAGTGTACCACTGGCAGAGCGGCGTGTTGTCAGCTCTCAGCAACTTATGCCTGACCCCGGTCGACACAAAAGCCCTAGGCCAGCCAGGCACAAAGCCCAGTGTACCACTGGCAAAGCGGTGTGTTGCTAGCTCTCAACAACTTAAGCCCAACCCCGGTCGGCACAAAAGCCCTGGGCCAGCCATGCACAAAGCCTAGTGTACCACTGGCAGAGTAGCGTGCTGCCGGCTCTCAGCAACTTAAGTCCGACCCCGATCGGCACAAAAGCCCTGGGCTAGCCAGGCACAAAGCCCAGTGTACCACTGGTAGAACGACACGCCGTTGGCTCTCGGCAGCTTAGATCCGACCCCAGTCGACACGAAAGCCCTGGGCTAGCCAGGCAGAAAACCCTGCGTACCGTTGGCGAAGCAACATGCAAGCAGCCCGGGAGGCTCGATTTTATTTTGACCTTCCGAGTCCTACGCTCTGTCGAGAATTGGGAGTTCATACCTCCCGACCCCAAGATTCGGTCCTACGAAGCCAAGTCGAGGCTATCCAAGAGTATGTTACAGATTGCTCGACACGGACGAAGCCCCTAAGGGTCCCACGTCGGTTGCCAAAGAGTTTGAAGTGACAGTTGCAATCAAGCGGAGACAAATCTCATTGAAAGGAGTGTATTTCATTAATTTGAAAGTGCTTACAAAATGCCGATCAAGTCAGGCTCACAAAAACAAAATACAGTATAGGGCTCATAAGTCAGCAGGTGCGTCTTCATCATCAGAAGAGCCCATCTCGGAGAGGTGGTCCGGCTCCACTTCAAGGGCCTGGGGAAAATTTAAGTCTCTAGCCACCTTTTTCTTCCCACGCTGGAACCCTTGAAGATATGCCCCCATCGAAGCTTCGGTCAACTCATCCATGAAATGCTTGGACGCTCGAAATTCTTCAATAACTCTGGCGGTCCTGACTTTGACAGCTATCTCCACCTTAGCCGCTACAGCTCCCATCTCAGCAGCCAGGGCTGCCATTGCTATCCTCTCGGCCTCCAGAGCTAGATTCCTTTCCTCCTCTGCTCCCTTCGCCCTTTCTTCGGCCTCCCTCATTTTCTCCTCTGCCGTCCTTGCCTTTTCTTCGGCCTCACTCACCTGACTCTCGGCCGCTTGGATGGTTGTGACCAATTTGGAGATGTGCAGGTCCCTAGCCGCGATGGCATTCTCAGCCTCCATGAGCTGGTTGAGGGCTGCCCGCATGCGGATGGATTCAATCTCTGCCCGGTTCTCGGCCGCTTTTATTTTATCAGCCCGGGCAGTCTTAGCTGATTCTAAGGCCTTCTCTGCCGTTTCTGCTCGAGCGTGAGCATCCTCGGCCTCTTTTTGGGCCTCCTGCATGATGATCTTTTCACCGTGGATAACTTCCCTGGTGATAGCCAGGGAGTTGGCAATCTGCATGCAAGCCCCATGTCAAAAAGAAAAGGAAGAGCAAAAAAAAAATTGAAAGTAGAGAGCGGATAGTTTAACTACCTTGACTAAGGCAGCGTAGGATTCATGGAAGAAGGTTGTCGCCTTCAAGTGGCTGAGCTCCTCCTGAACCTCCGGTACGAAGATTGACGAGATGAGCCACTCCACCCATTGCCCATCGTCTAGGACAGAGTCCCGAGACAGCCCCCGCTTAGCCCTACTCCCTCCGGCAGCTCCGGCGGTCTCGGATTCGGCGCATGGAGAGCTGCTCACTGGCGTCCTCTCCAGGGGTGGGCCTGCTGTCTGCGATGGTCTCTTGCCCCAGTCCGTTGCAGCTTCGGTGGGGGCTGGTTCGCAGGGGGCAGGAGACCCCCCACCGTCGTAGGCTCCTCTGCGGCCAGCTCCTCCATGGCCGGCTCCGCCTCCATGGCCGACTCCCCCATGATCGCCGGCTCCCCCGCGGCCGGTGTCTCTGTGGCCGCTCCACCACTCGCAGTCCTTTCAGGTGGGGTGTCGGCCGTCAAGTCTATCTCCGGGGCGACCGGAGGCTCCTGCGGTGCGGATGGCTCGAGTGCCCGCACTGTCGGGCGTTTTGAGTCTGGTGCTCGCTGCCCCTCGCTCGGTCCCTCTCGGGCCTTCCTTTTTGCGGCGGCCTTCATGAGTCGGCGTGCTGGGATTTTCATAGCTGTGTAGTATCAACCGGGGTCAGCAAAAAAAAACGATGAGCGAGAGAAAAGGCAAGACTTTGGTTAAGTACAGGGAGACTTACCAAACTGGGAGATAAGAACCGCCGACCAGAGGTTTTCCTCCGTCAGGAGCAGGCTGTACCGATGAATTTCGGTAGACAATAACTGCCCTAGCGCCTCTCTATCTCCGGGGTGGACAGTGGAATTTGCATTACCTCGGGGGTCAGGGTCTCCCCACCGAGACTTTACTTGGCCAATGTTGGCAAAGAAAAATCGGGATTTCCAGCCTTTAACGGAAGAAGGGAGAAGGAGTTTAAGGACACGGTTGGGCCTGGGCTGGAACAGCCACCAACCTTTTTGAGATCGGAGGATATAAAAGGAACGGAAGAGAGAGACTCGTGGGGCGACGTGGAGGTGATGGCAAAGGATAACGAAGGCACAAACGACACGTAAGGAATTTGGGACCAACTGGGAAGGAGTTAAGGAATAATAGTCAAGGAGGTTAATGAAGAAAGGATGAAAGGGTAAGTGGAGGCCCACCCTCAGGGAAATCTCATAGATGGCCACCCAGCCCGGTCGGGATGAGATCACCCTATCGTCAGGGGTCGGGAGATAGAGCTCAATATCCCGAGGAATTTGGTAACGGGCCCGGATGCTTGCCAAATCGTTGCCCATTACCGTGGAGATGGCCCCTTCCGAGGATTCCGCCCCAACACTCGAGGAGGTGCCGGCCCTCACCTGGCGACCTCTCGGCGAATTTTGGCTAGCCTCCACCGAGTGCCTACCTGCGGGAGCCTCCCCAAAGACCCGCCGCTGGGCTAGAGGGACGTGATCCTCCGGATCGGAGGACCACTCAAGGGGAGAAGAAGGAGGAGAAGGAGAAGCTTGAGGCCTGTCAGGCGAGGAACGATTCTCCGAATTGTCCTCCGCAGACCAAGACAGGGAACTCATTGCAAGACGAAAGATTGAAGAAGCCTAGGAGGAACAAAGAGCTAACCTGGGAAGGAAGGTGACAAACGCGAGCTCTCAAGTTGCAGAGGGAACCAGGAAGCAGAAAACCAGAAAGTAGAGAGAGAAGACGATGATAATAGGAATAGAATGGCTGCTTTCGACCCTCTACTCCGTTTTTATTAAGTTTCAAACTGTTCCGCCGCGCCTCAACCGCCACGCGGGCTCCCACAGCAAGCTGGATTGCCTAGGTAATCGCTGGGCGCGGGATACGATTCGTTTCCAGCCAATGGTAGGACACCGATGACATCGCCGTTATGATGGATAATGATGGCGCGACTTTATTCACGGACTTCAACGGATAAACCCTGCTTCGAGGACGATCGCCACAAATCTAGTGGACAACATTGGCCGCCCTATCACATCCCTGCACTGCCCGCATAAAATCGTCGCAGCGCCTATAGACACGTGTCTGGAGGCGGTTCGCAAAAGGTGGGGATCAGCCATTTGGGAGGTTACACCCCTTTCACTTCACTGGGGCGGGCCCACTCCGTCTCAGGGGTGAGGGGGCATCTGATATGGCTGATCCTGCGCCGTTAGAATGAACGGCAAAGATAGCGGCAGCTGACGGGAGCCATATCAACCCCCGAGACCTTCCTCTCAGTCTCGGGGCACATGAACATTATATCAACCCCTGAGACCTCCCACTTGGTCTCGGGCACATGAACAGTATATCAACCCCCGAGACCTCCCTCTCGGTCTCGAGGCACATGAACAGTATATCAACCCCCGGGACATCCCTCTCGGTCTCGGGGCACATGAACAGTATATCAACCCCCGAGACCTCGTACTCGGTCTCGGGGCACATGAACAGTATATCAATCCCCGAGACCTCCCACTCGGTCTCGGGGCACATGAACAGTATATCAACCCCCGAGACCTCCCTCTCGGTCTCGGGGCACATGAACAGTATATCAACCCCCGGGACCTCCCACTCGGTCTCGGGGCACATGAACAGTATATCAACCCCCGGGACCTCCCACTCGGTCTTGGGGCACATGAACAGTAAATCAACCCCCGGACCTCCCTCTCGGTCTCGGGGCACACGAACGGTATATCAACCCCCGAGACCTCCCTCTCGGTCTCGTGGCACATGAACAGTAAATCAACCCCCAAGACCTCCCTCTCGGTCTCGGGGCACATGAATAGTATATCGACCCCCGAGACCTCCCTCTCGGTCTTAAGGCACATGAACGATATCTTAATCCCCGGCGCATGGTCAGATCGCTCTGGGCCACCTGGCGTGCCCACATAATCCACCGCACATCCGTGGCAGAAGATGGCCATACCTCAAAACGGCGTATGATCCGTTGTATCCCTGTCACTGTGTATGGCCATACCCCGTTACGGTATGTGGATCACCACCTGCCCGTTGCTGTGCACGATCATGTCCAATGGTGGCGCGCACCAGACGCGACCCCAGATGCGAGATATCTGTGAGGTCATACTGACAGGTAACTCATGATGCATCCGGTGTGTACGATGACAATACGACCTGTCATCGTCGGCCCCATATTTTGTCCGTTATTGAACTGGGCTCCTAAAAATCAGTGATCTTGGGAATAGAAGGGGGGCATTCGAACAGGTATAAAAGCATGCGCCCGCGCTGTAATGATCCTTGAACTTTGGTTTTCTAATTTTCTTCCTACTAGCTAAAACCCTAACTGTTTCAGCTCCCTTCTGTTGAGCAGTTCTCATCTGATCCTAAGTGACTAACTTGAGCGTCGGAGGGTCCCCATCGGAGCATCCGGTCTCCAGGGACTTTTCTTGCAGGGGTTCGGAGAGAAGGACGTCCGTCTTTCCCGACGCTTGAAAAAGGTGACTTGGCATCATCAACTTGCTATCAGATGATTACAACATAATAACTACTGGACGTAAGACTACGCTACTAATCACCACTGTGCAAGAGGTATCGAAAGGAACCGTTGGGCTAGACCTTTAGCTAAGGCCTTGAGACAAGTATATGAAAGATATCACACCAATGCTTTGTTAGATTTGGACTCCTTTCCTATATGAAAAAAAGACCCAAATGTGTAAACCAACTTTATGTCTCATTTGTCTAAGTGATGAGTCTGATTAGATAAGAATCCATCTTGGAAAGAATCCCTAATCAATGGTGAGTCTGATTAGGTAAGAATCCATCTTGATAAGAATCCCTAATCAGTGGTGAGTCTGATTAGGTAAGAATCTAACTTGGTAAGAATCCCTAATCAGTGGTGAGTCTATTAGAGTGATATTAGGGTTAATTTTTTTAAAAAAGAGAGAAGAGAGCTGTCATTCGAGAGAGAGAGAAGAAGAAGCCCTTCTCGCACATACTCAGAGTAACCACTGTAAATTCGCTACTGCAGATTCGTTCACCGTTGGATCGGACTGAAAATTTGACAGTAGGTTTGGAACATCTTGTTCTTTATTATGAACGGTTGATCGGTGAAACAAGGTCTGAGGTATGAGAAACTCAGGTCAGACAGTAGCTCTATTTTTGGGTTTGTTAAACTTCTTGGTTCTCTATTGTAAACTTCTTAGCTTTATTGTTTGGTTGGCTGTGAGCACTCATTTGTATTCTTATTTAAGACTCTCTTGTACCCTTATTTGATCATAGTAGAGCTATTTCTTTAGTCTGGACAACCCGTAGTTTTTACCCTTGCTTTGAGGGGTTTTCACGTTAAAAATCTTGGTATCTCTTGTGTGTTTGTGATATTCAATTGCTATCACAAATTTTGTTATTGCTCCTCACAGATTCTTGCAAGTTAGGGAAATATATCTCCGCTGCATATTATAATTTGTTACTACGATGTTATTGTTTCCCTATCATGCCTTCGTTGGCATGCAGATCTGTAAGTCCCTGCCCATGCCCAGGCGCTGCAGAGCACCTAATCACTCGCTGCTTTCTATTGGGAAGAACTGGATTTCAGTTTCTGAACCATCTTTTCCCACCTTGGAGGACTCAACTTGGGTCTCAGACATTGGAGGGGCGAGTGATGGAGAGAGAAAACCATCAACTTTTTCAGCCTTGATGCCCTCTCTGCCACCAGCTCCATCGTCTGCTGGACTACTCAAGTTTAGCTGCAAGCTGGTGGCCCGATATATATCTCCCTCTTGTTTCCCTCAGTTTCCTCATCTCAGAAATTGGAGTCTCACTTTTTGGAAAAATATCTTCAAATTTGCGCTTAGGATGATAAGTTGGATTAATCTTCTGCAACTGCTCCAAGAAGATAATGAATCAAAGTGAGGAATTGATTGTTATTTAAACATTTCAAGAAGAAATGAAAGCAAAACGCTATATATCTCATATCTAAAGCCTTTTATATAGCTAAAATGGTTGCCAAGAAATTAACTCAAGATAAAATGGGGTCACAAAATGAGGCTCGACACCACCACTGATGACTGTAGTGTTACCCTTGTAGATGTCAAAGATGCTTCTGCTGGAATTCCACTTTGAAGTACAATTGGTGGAGGCCAGACTCGAAGGTCTCTTGGTGGAAACAAGTCTGGAGTTACCACCGATCCTTTCATAGCTTCCAATGGCCTTGGTGTTCATGCCTACTGATGGTCATATCACCCGGTAGCCACCTTTTGGTGGGCTGCTCTAGTGTTCACATTTCTGGCGATTGCATCCCTCACATCAAACAAATGGGATGTCGAGGGCTTCCCATCTTTCCTAAAGATTAGTTCATGTACCAAGCCTCTTGCTTGTCCTTCATCCTTCATTGGATCAGTTCCTGACGACATTTGCTGGTTGAATGCCCCCCCGTCTTGGTGCTTACTGAGATGGCAAGCAAAGAGGAAAATAGCTAGGAATTAGAGTCAATGAACTTGGGGCTGATCAACTCTTAGAGATTTTTTAGTTGACTGATCGGTTGGTTGGCTTTTCCTGTGAGCAATAAAGGATCTTCAATAAATTAATTTGTTACATATAAAATAACATACTTACGTGATGCAAAATTCATTCTAATATTATTTACCTGATGCGGATGCGGAGTTCATCATGATAATATGTAGACTTGAGACTTAGAATGTCTTCAGATAGCCTCTTCTGAAGAATAATTAGTTTCTCTCCCTTAGCCTCATTTCCTTCGGTAGCAGAGAACGATAGATTCTTGCTTACTTCATCAGGCGAGAGAGGACCAATTATTTATATATATAATGATCAATTGGTATGTCCATCAAACACCAATTAATGTCTTTAATTTCTCTTAATACCTCAGCTTAATGCTAATGGCTTAATCTTTCAGACCATTAACCGGTAACCCTTCATCTTTTGGACACGCAGAAAAGTGGGTGGCCCTTCACCTTTTGAGGCACGATTGAGAAAAGAGCGACTCTTCGCCTTTGTAACAATCTTGCATTAAAGAAAGGTTTTGCATTGAAGGGTTAATCTAATATTCTCCCACTTGGGCCGAAAGTTTATAACATTAATATTTAATAATGTAAACATTAGGGCGCAAAATTAAATTTCATAATGTCATTTTTTTCATCAAGATTGACTTTAACAAAATAAATCACATAATAAGAGTTATGGCGGTCATACACATCCAATTTGCATACTCCCTTCCATATACTACTATATTAGCAACTTATCATGTTAGGTCACATAATTTATATATAAATAACTTAATGTCCATTTAATTGTCTGAAAGACATAGTAAATTTCTTGTTCAAAACAGTAAGTGTATACAAGCATAAGGAACAAGAAATAAGAAATAAAACCAGAAACATTTCATATTAATGAGCTCAAGAGTGGCACAACATAATATCATCATAATCAATCTTTAATACATAACATCATCATAATCAATCTTCAATACAACCAAGACCCATTCTATGTACATGTTCTTTAAATGTTTTTGGTTGTAAACCTTTAGTTAAAGGATCTGCTATTATAAGATCCGTTCTAATATGTTCAATGCACACTCTTTGTTTCTGGACCTCCTCCTTGACAGTAAAGTACATTAATTCCATATGTTTAGCACCTCTGGAATATTTGTCATTCTTGGAGAAGAAAACTGCTGCAGAATTATCACAATAAATTTGCAGCGGCTTGGTAATGGTGTCGACAACCCCAAGTCCTGAAATAAAGTTCCATAGCCATAATGCTTGAATTGTAGCTTCATAACATGCTACAAATTCTGCTTCCATAGTGAATGAGGCAATAATTGATTGTTTGGCACTGTTCCATGAAATTGCTTCTTCTCCCAATAGGAACACGTAGCCAAAAGTTGACTTTCTACTATCAACACAACCAGCAAAATTTGAATCTGAATATCCAATCACTTCCAATTGATCAGATCTTCTAAATGTGAGAATATTATCCTTAGTTCCTTGAAGATATCTCATCACTTTCTTTGTAGCTTTCCAATGATCAATACTAGGATTACTCTGATAGCAGCCCAACATCCCAACCGCGAAGCTGATATCTGGTCTTGTGCAAGTTTGCAAATACATCAAGCTACCCACAACTGAAGCATATGGAATAGATTCCATTTGCTTACGTTCCACATTATTCTTTGGACATTGCATTAGACTAAATTTATCTCCCTTTTGTATTGGGACAATTCCTGCTAAACAGTTGTTCATATTAAATTTCTCAAGAATTTTCTCGATATAAGTTTTCTGAGACAACCCTAACAATCCATGTGATCTCTTTCTGAATATGGAAATTCATATCACATAAGATGCCTCTCCCATATCATTCATCTCAAAATTCTTAAAGAGAAAATTTTTAGTCTCATACAAGATACCTAAATCATTAGCAGCAAGCAAAATATCACAACATATAGAACCAAAAATATAAACTTACTTCCACAAATCTTTCGGTAAATGCATCGATCAACAATAATTTCATGAAAACCAAAAGATGTAATAGTATCATTAAACTTAATATACCATTGTCTGGAAGCTTGTTTAAGTCAATATATTGATTTCTTAAGTATACACACCATATGATCCTTTCCTTCCATGGAAAAACCTTCAGGTTGATCCATATAAATTCTTCCTCTATTTCCCCATTAAGAAAGGCTGTTTTCACATCCATTTGATGTAACTCTAAATCATATTGAGCTACCAAAGCCATAATGATTCTTAATGAATCTTTCATTGAAACGGGTGAAAATGTCTCTTTATAATCAATGCCATCCTTCTGAGTATAACCCTTGGCAACAAGTCTAGCTTTAAAACGTTCGATATTGCCATTCAAGTCACATTTGGATTTAAAATCCCATTTACATCCAACTTGTTTAGAACCTTCTGGCAATTCGACAAGATCCCAGACATTATTTTCAGCCATGGATTTTAATTCATCTTTCATAGCATTAATCCATTTATCAGACTTATCACTGTTAATGGCTTATGAAAATGAAACATGATCTTCTTAAATGCCACAATCAAAATCTGACTCTTGTAAATAAACCAAATAATCATCTGAAATAGCTGATTTCTGTATCCTTACAGTTTACTTAATGCTATTCCATATGGTTCATTTTTGTCAGCTATTGGTAGGTTAGACTCTTCATGGGATGCTTTTTCATTCAAACATTGTTCATTATTGTTTTGTTTCTATAATTCTGGAACAATGCATGGAATGATTGTAGGTTCAGAAACATTTATGGGTAATAAAACATTAGCCCTTACTTTATTGATATCCACAATCTGTTTGTCAGCACTCCCACTAACCTCACCATTCTCAATAAATTTGGCATTGCATGTCTCAATAATTCTAGAACTATGGTTTGGACAATAGAACATGTACTCTTTGGATTTCTCTGGGTAACCTATAAAGTAACCACTGACAGTTCGAGAATCCAATTTCTTTTCATATGGATTATACAGTCGTGCTTCTACTGGACAACCCCAAACATGCAGGTGTCTTAAACTAAGTTTCCTTCCAGTTTATAATTCAAAAGGAGTTTTAGAAACTGCCTTACTAGGAATCCTATTCAGTAAATATACTGCAGTTCTAAGTGCATATGTCCACAAAGATTTGGGTAATGAGGAATTACTTATCATACTCCTAACCATATCCATTAATATTCTATTTCGCCTTTCTGCCATACCATTTTGTTGAGGTGTGCCTGGCATAGTATACTGTGCACATATGCCATGTCTTTCGAGGAATTTTGCAAATGGACCTGGATTTTGCCCTGATTCATTATACTTTCCATAATACTCACCGCCTCTATCAGATCGTACTATTTTTACTTTTCTGTCTAATTATCTTTCAACCTCTTTAGTAAATATCTCAAGAGCATTTACAGCTTGAGATTTCTCTTTAAGCAAATAGAAATATCCATAACGAGAAAAATCATCTATAAAAGTGATAAAGAACTTTTTTCCACCAATGGATAGAGTGTCAAAAGGTCCACATACATCAGTGTGTATAATTTCAAGAAGCTGAGTACTTCTTGTAGCTCCTTTCTTGTTATGTTTGGTTTGCTTTCATTTAATGCAATCCACACATAAACCAAGATCAGTAAAATCTAGATTTGGTAAAATCTCATTCTTTACTAATCTTTGTAGTCGTTCTTTGGATATATGACCCAAACGTTTATGCCACAAGAAAGCAGAGTTGTCATTAGCCATACTATGCTTAATTCCAATATTTTGATGGACACACATCAGGGATGCAGAAAATTCATCATCAAGTTTCAATTTATATAATTCATCCATAAGAATTCCAGAACCAATAAAGGAACAATCTTTATTAAATAAACTGAAACATCCTTTTCCAATCTTAAAACTAAACCCATTAACATCAAGTTTTGAAACAGAAACTAAATTTCTAGAAAGTGAAGGAACATAGAGAGTTTGCAGTAGATTCAGGTGATGCCCAGTATCTAAAGTAAGACGATAAGTCCCTATGCCTTCAATTGGAGCTTTATGTCGGTTCCCCATGAACAAGAAGTTCTCATTTGGGTTTATGCTCTGGATTGTAAGGAATCCTTGCATTATATTGGAAGCATGAGTAGTGGCACCAGAATCCAACCACCAAGTGTTAGAAGAAACTTCAGATAAGTTTGATTCATACCTTTCTTTTCGAACCAAGCTTTCCATTTCAGACAATCTTTCTTACAAAAGTGACATTTATCTTTCTTTCTTTCCTTCTTATCATTATCAGCAACCTGTGATACTTTAGTGGATGCTTTCTTCTTAAATTTCTTGGATTTTGGCTTGATAACTTTACCAGCTCCTTGACCCATTAGGTTTATGGAGTGATTCCCTTGTACTTTCAATCTCCTTTCCTCTTAAGTAAGCTTACTGGCCAATTCATTAACATCTCATTTATCTTTAATAGTGTTATAGTTAATTTGAAAAGGCCCATACTCTTGAGGTAACGAGTTCATAATAAATTGTACCAGAAAGGAGTCATCCACAACCATTCCTAGGGTCTTAAGTCTTGCTGCAATATTAGTCATATCTAGGACATGTTGCTGCATACTTTGCGACCCATCATATTTCATGGTCATGAGTTCAGCCATCAGTATCCCTGCAAGTGACTTATCAGCGGAACGAAAGCGCTCTTCCACAAGCTTAAGATATTATTTAGCTGTTATACTTTCTGGAAGAGTTGATTTAATATTCTTTAGCTATTGTCATTCGCATGAAACTTAGACATAATCTATTAGATCTGTCCCATGCTTTATGTTTTAACTTCTCTGCTTGCTCGTATCTGTAATGTCAGTAGGCTTTTCTTCTAATAGTGTCAAGTCAAGATCCAAGACACCTAAATGGAAATTGACTTGCTCACGCCATTCAGAGAAGTTTAAGCCATTAAAGATAGTAACAGCAGAAGCATGTAAATGAAGAGAAAAAGCTGCAAAAACATAAATGCTCATCATAAATATTCAAATTCAGATAATTAAACATAAAATATATTGTAGATTTCCTTTGGGTAAATACAACAATATATATCATAATTAGAATGCTATTTAAACTTTTAAAGAAATTAATAAATCTTATTAAATATATATAGTATCTTTGGATATCCATATAAATTTGATAAGAGAATATTAGATTTTCTTCTTTAGGTTTGTTGGTTATAGAATAATAATTCACCTTTGGGTGAATTCTTAATTTCTAACAACCAATCAAATCATTAACAACATTCTATAAAATTTTATAAATTATATGAATGGATATAAATTAGTTTGGCCACTTTGGTGACTAACTAACTAATTTAATCTTGATGTCATATTATTAAAATTTTATATCTTATATGACTAAATATAAATTAGTTTGGCCACTTTGGTGACTAACTAACTAATTTATTCTTAATATCATATAGCTATACAATAATACTGATATCAAAATTTCATAAACTATATGACTGAGTATAAATTAGTTTGGCCACTTTGGTGACTAACTAACTAATTTATCTTAATGTCATATAACTATACAATAATACTAGTATTATTAAAATCAAACATTCAATTTTGATAATGACAAATATAGTAATATTGCTGCATGCATTAGCTGACATAAAACATCATAGATTATCAATCTATTTCAATCTATAAATATCAATTTTGCCATACATACTAGTATAATACAATGATCTAATCTATGCATGCCATTAATTCGTAACAGGATCAGCCGGGGTTCTCTTGGCGATGAACCTTTTCATGAAATAGATTAATGGCTATTAATACTGTCAATCATAACTTTAAAAGATTAAACATTCATCGTTAATTCATTCTGATGAAAAATTAATCAATCATAATATACGAACAAATTATTTATTTTAGAACCTTGGCTCGATACCACTTGTGAGCAATAAAGAATCTTTAATAAATTAATTTGTTACATATAAAATAACATACTTACCTATGCGGAATTCATCCTAATATTATTTATGTGGAGTTCATCATGATAATATGTAGACTTGAGACTTAGAATGTCTTCAGATAGCCTTTTCTGAAGAATAATTAGTTTTTCTCCCTTAGCCTCATTCCTTTCGGTAGCAGAGAACGATGGATTCTTGCTTGCTTCCTCAGGCAGAGAGAGGACCAATTATTTATATATATAATGATCAATTGGTATGTCCATCAAACACCAATTAATGTCTTTAATTTCTCTTAATACCTCAGCTTAATGCTAATGGCTTAATCTTTCGGACCATTAACCGGTAACCCTTCATCTTCTGGACACGCAGAAAAGTGGGTGGCCCTTCACCTTTTGAGGCACGATTGAGAAAAGAGCGACTCTTCGCCTTTGTAACAATCTTGCATTAAAGAAAGATTTTACATTGAAGGGTTAATCTAATATTTCCTACCCAAACTTGAAGTCCTTAAGATCATGACAAGCCTGTTGAGCCTGTGGTCGTCGCAGAAGATGGTGGAACCGGTATTTCTCATGATCATTCCTTGCCGACGACCCAGGGGGCTGACTCGAAACCATTCTCGGTGTACTGTATCAAGGATTGTCCTCTTTTTTCCTCAAGTAAAGACATTTTGGACTTTGGACCGTCAAGCAACTTGTTCTTATGATATTTATTATCAAAGTGGTGAACTATCAATTGATGATATGACCATGAAACGGATTAGAGCTAGGATCGAGTCTGGATTTTGTAATACTAACATTTTTTATATCGAGCATCATCTTTTAGATGATTTTTGACATGCCATTAACATCAGGATTTGAAGAATAATGGATTTTGCCAATTCCTTGCAATATCTCCTTAATTTTCTTCCTCTTTCCTTTAGTCTACCTTCCTTTAGTAACAACTGAATATTAGATACTATTGGGGGTAAAATCATCATTGCATCAATATTCGTGCGAGGAGGCTAAGACCGACCCCATCCCTTCGCCCGTCATGATGTCCCCGAGCTTCCATAGCTCGGCTCCCCCGAGCTTCCACAGCTCGGCTCCCCCGAGCTTCCACAGCTCGTCTTCCCCGAGCTTCCCATAGCTCGGCTTTCTCCGGGCTTCCATAGCTCGGCCCCCCCAAGCTTCCAGTAGCTTGTCTTTCCCGAGCGATCCATGATCCGATACTCACCTCCGCGGAACCTAGATTTTGTAAAACTAACATTTTTTATATCAAGCATCATCTTTTAGATGATTTTTGACATGCCATTAACATCAGGATTTGAAGAATAATGGATTTTGCCAATTCCTTGCAATATCTCCTTAATTTTCTTCCTCTTTCCTTTAGTCTACCTTCCTTTAGTAACAACTAAATATTAGATACTGTTGGGGGTAAAATCATCATTGCATCAATATTCGTGTGAGGAGGCTAAGACCGACCCCATCCCTTTGCCCGCCATGATGTCCCCGAGCTTCCATAGCTCGGCTCCCTCGAGCATCCACAGCTCGTCTTCCCCGAGCTTCCACAGCTCGGCTTCCCCGAGCTTCCACAGCTCGTCTTCCCCGAGCTTCCACAGCTCGGCTTCCCCGAGCTTTCATAGCTCGGCTCCCCCGAGCTTTCCATAGCTCGGCTTTCTCCGGGCTTCCATAGCTTGGCCCCCCCAAGCTTCCAGTAGCTCGTCTTTCCCGAGCGATCCATGATCCGATACTCACCCCCGCGGAATCTGGCGCAGGAGAGCCTAGACCTATCGTAACAGCATCTCAGGGAAAGAATGATGTCGAAGAGTGGTCTAGAACCTAATACGGCTACCTGAGACCTACGCACCTACCAGATCCCAAGCCATCGAGGAGCTCTCGTAGCCGTCGATCCCTTAACAAATAAGATACGGATCCCAACGGCCCTACAACGGCCTGATTCGATTCATCTCCATATCCTAACAACCTTTGAACCTTCCAGAAGGCGCTCAAGATCCAGGTGACAACCTATAAATATGACACTCTCAGATTCCCTCAGGTATGCGCTCACTCTCACCAGCTGCTCGTCGGTGCTCTCCCCTCTAGAGCTTCCGATCGGTCGCCCCTGGAGAGACTTCCCGGAGAGATCCACCTCCCTGTTTTCTGATTGATCACCGATTTCCCCCACTGAATTGAGCATCGGAGGGTCTTCCGTGGAGGGCCACCCCCAACGCCTCTCGCGTGAGGACTTCTGTGCAGGTCCACCCCAGGAGATCGACTATGCCCGAGTCGGAGGATGGATTCCGGCGGCAACAGATTGGCGCTAGAGGAAGGGCCTCAAGTCTCGTTAAAACTTGAATAAAGAAGATAAGGATCTCGATCTGGAGTAGAACCTCTCTAATGGCCAATCTGAGAAGAGCAACCTCTGAAGCCCAAGACTAGGCCGCTTCCCAGAGGCCTGATCCGGTGAGCAATGTAGCGCCGCAGCCTCCACCAATTGAAACCCCGTCGCCGCCAGCCATCCCGATGACCCAGGACCAGTTCGCCTCGCTGGTCCAGCAAGTCCAGGCCCTGACTCACCTGGCCTAGGAGCGCTTCACAGCTCCTCCCGCTCCACACCTTCATAAGGAGGCCGCGATTCCTTCTTCACCGGCGACTTCCTCCTCCAGTCCACATGAAGCCGTGGACCCCCCACATTGACCCAGAGGGGACAGACCAGTCTCGCGAGGCAACTACGATAGGGATCCTCCCAGATCTCGGTGAGCCCGGTCCCTCTCCCCAGTGTCCTTCCACCATGATTCGACGCCGTCCCTTCGATCCTCTCGCCCAGCTCCTCCTCTGACCGCTGAAGATGAGATCCGTCGGCAGATCCAGGAGATGCGTTAGGAGCTGGACGCTGCCAAGCAGGCCCATCTGCCTTAGCCCAAAGTGGAGCAGGGCATCCCTTTTCCAAAGGGATTATGGAGGAAGTGATTTCCTCCCATGTTAAGCTACCGGCCATCGAACCCTACCACGGCTCTTCTGACCCGGACGACCATTCAGCAGCTTCTGGTCAATAATGATGTTCCACGGAGCATCCGACGCGATCCTCTGCCGTGCTTTCCCCTCCACCCTTAGAGGATCTGCCCGAACCTGGTTCAATGCCTTGAAGCCAGGTTCCATTGATTCATTTGATGAGCTGAGCCATCTTTTTATTGGCTAGTTTGTTAGCAGCCGCCGCCACCGACGAAGATCTGACTCCCTCTCCGAAGTCAAGCAGAAAGAGGGGGAGTCCTTGAGAAATTATCTTGGCCATTTTAATAAGGCCATGTTGGAGGTGGACCACCTTAATCATGAGGTGGCTATCTCCGCCTTGGCGGGGGGAGTCTCAAAGGAAAGCGACTTCTACCTGGCGATGGAAGTCAGCTACCCTCCAAACCTCTCTGATATGATGGCCCTGGCAGACAAATACGCTAGGGTCGAAGAATTGCGGAGAGTTGTCCGTGCTGAGCTGGCAAAGAAGAAGGAGCCCAAAGGTCCCGATAGGCACCGTCCCGCCCATCGGCCGAGTCCACCTCGCCGCCAAAGAGCTCCCCCACTGCCACCGAGGAATCACTCCCAGAGCCCACCTAGGCGATTCGATCGCTACACTCCACTAACCGTGCCCCGGGCGCAGATCCTCATGGAAATAGAGCACCAGCTCCCCTGGCCAGCTCCTCTCCGAGGGAACCCGACCCGAAGAGACTCCACCAAGTACTGCCGCTACCACCGGAAGCACGGCCACAATACTGAAGAATGCTGGCAGCTAAAAAATGAAATCGAGAGGCTGATCCAGCGGGGACGACTGAATTAGTTCAGGAGGGCGCCCAAGCCAGGACAAGGAGGTGACCGCTTGCCCGAACCTCAACAACCTCCTCCTCCACCAAATTCGCCCGTGATCGGCCGCATCAACATGATCGAAGAGGCCGGCGGGTCGAACTTCAGGAACGATGGTGAAGGGTCGGCGCTAAAGAAGGCGCGGACGGGCGAGCTCTCTTTCTCCGACGATGATCTCCAAGGGATATAGTTTCCCCATGATGATGCATTAGTTGTATCCCTCAATTTGAATAACTATGATGTAAGTCGGATCCTTGTTGATAGTGAAAGTTCGGTGAAAGTTCTGTACCTCGATGTGTTTGCCAAGATGAAACTACTCATGAAAAACCTTCGAGCCGTGGATTCCACCCTAATGGGATTCACAGGCGACGTCATCATCCCGGAAGGGGTCGTCACCCTGATGGTCCGCGCAGGAGCCTGGCCCCTTGTGGCCACTGTCTACATGGACTTCCTAGTGACCAAACTCAGGTCCCCATACAACGCAATATTCGGCAGGCCCGGCCTAATGTCCCTCAAGGCAGTTGTCTCCATCCCACACTTATCCATGAAATTCCCCACCGAATAGGGAGTTGGAGTTGTTCGAGGAAGTCAAGCCATGGCTCGGCAATGCTTCGTTACTAGCCTTTAGTCTAGAGTGCCGGAGGTTGATGGGCTAGACGCTCGAGAGGACTTTGCCGAACAGCGAGGAGAACCAGCAAAGGAATTGGAGGAGGTACCGTTGGATGAGGCTCGTCTCAACCGAACCATAAAAATCGGTTCGCTGCTCAAGGGCGAACCTCAGCACATATTGATCAGGTTTCTCTGAAGCAACGCTGACATCTTCGCCTGGTTCGCCTCTGACATGCTAGGGATCAGCCCCGAGGTTCTCGTCCATCGTCTCAACGTGGACGAGATGCACAGGCCCGTCAAGCAGAAGAAGAGGAGCTTCGTCCCGGAACGACAAAAGGCCGTTGAAGAAGAAGTAGACAAACTCATCAAGGCAAACTTCGTCCGGAAGGTAAATTATCCAAGATGGCTATCAAACATCGTCATGGTGAAGAAGTCGAACGGCAAGTGAAGGATTTGCATCGACTTCACTGACCTCAACAAAGCCTGCCCGAAGGACAGCTTCCCTCTTCCCCGGATCGACCAGCTCGTGGAGGCCACCTCAGGTCACCAAATGCTGTCATTCATGGATGCTTATTCAGGCTACAATCAGATCTGGATGGTCCCCGAGGATGAAGAAAAGACTGCCTTCATAACCGACTGAGGTACTTACTGTTATCGCGTCATGCCCTTTGGTCTTAAAAATGCAGGTGCCACCTACCAAAGGCTGGTTAACAAAGTATTCAAGGAACAAATCGGTCGGAACATGGAGGTGTTTGTGGATGACATGCTGGTCAAGAGCAAAGAAGCATCGCGGCATGTCGAGGACCTCTCAGAGAGCTTTGCAATGCTGCGCAAGTATGGGATGAGGCTCAATCCGACCAAATGCGCCTTCGGCGTTAACTCCAGGAAGTTTCTCGGCTTCAGGGTCTCCCAGCGAGGCATCGAAGCTAACCCCCAGAAGATTCAAGCTCTCCAACAAATGGCGCCCCCGGCATCCATTAAAGAGGTCCAGCGCCTAACTGGGAGGATAGCGGCCCTCAACCGTTTCGTGGCGCGTTCGGCCGAGAGATGCCTCCCCTTCTTCAAAACCCTCCGATCGGCTAAGAACTTCCGGTGGACCCCTGAGTGCCAAAAGTCATTTCAAGATCTCAAGAAATACCTCGGCTTGCCTCCACTCCTCAACAGTCCAAGCCCGGGCGAGACCCTGTTCTTGTATCTGGTTGTTTTAGAAGGTGCCATCTGTTCGGTGCTGGTCAGAGAGGAAAGCAAGGTCCAAAAGCCGATTTACTATGTCAACAGGCTGCTCCGCGATGTGGAGACAAGATATAATAGGATTGAAAAATGGTGTTGGCCTTGATCACCTTAGTTCGGAAGCTACGATCGTACTTCTAGGCACATTCTGTGACGGTCCTGACGACCAACCCATCAAGGCGGTAGTCCACGGCCCCGAGACATCAGGAAGAATGACCAAGTGGGCCATCGGTTGAGTGAGCATGACATCCACTTTCAGCCTCGCCCAGCCATCAAAGCTCAGGTGCTAGCCGACTTCCTCCTTGAGTGTACCTTTCGGAGGACAGTTCCACCCCAGACTCCCCCGAAGAACCAAAATCTGGAGCCCGGTGGCTCCTCCATGTCGACGGGTCATCTAACGCTCATCGCTCCGGTGCTGGCCTGGTACTCACCAGCCCGGAGGGGGCAATCTTTGAATATGGCTTTCGGTTCTCTTTTCCGGCCTCCAACAACGAAGCTGAGTACGAAGCCCTACTGGCCGGTCCCCGAATCGCCCGCAACCTGAAGGTGGAAAAACTTAACGCCTTCACTGACTCGCAGCTAGTGGTTGGCCATGTACGAGGAGAGTTTGAAGCTCGGGAGCCAAACATGGTTCGATATCTTCAAGAGGTGCGAGCCTGCTTCCCCATTTTTCCGAGTTTGAGATCACTCAGATTCCCAGATCCGAGAATGCCCGCGCTGACCTACTGTCCCAATTGGCGACCGCGGAATCAATGGATGCCAAACAAAAGTTCCACCTGGAGACCTTGGAGAAGCCCAGCATCACGGAAGCCGACCGAATAATGCAAGTTGAAGCCGAACCATTATGGTTCGATCCCATTCTGAAATATCTCAAAGAAGGGTCGCTTCCACCCGACCGGAGAGAGGCTAGAAAGCTAAAGCTGCAGGCCACCCACTACTTGTTGATCGACGATCAACTCTACAAACGGTCCTTCTCCATGCCACTGCTCAGATGCCTCCGCCCGTCCAAAGCAGATTATGCTCTCCACGAAGTGCATGAAGGGATTTGCGGCAACCATCTGGGAAGCCGGTCCCTATGTCACAAGGTGCTGCGACAAGGCTACTACTGGCCGACTATGCAGAAGGATGCAGACGATCTAGTCCGAGCCTGCGACCCATGCCAGAGGCACTCAAGCATTCAAAGGCTCCGCTCCGCCGACCTGGTTCCTATATCCTCTGCTTGGCCCTTCGCCAAATGGGGGATGGACATCCTTGGCCCATTCCCACTTGCCACGGGGCAGCAAAAATTTTTATTTGTCGTCGTCGACTACTTCACTAAATGGGTCGAGGCGGAGGCGGTTGCACAAATAACCAAGGCACGGGCCAGAGACTTTGTATGGAGGTCCATCATATGCCGATTTGGCCTCCTGCATACTATAATCACCGATAACGGCAAGCAATTCGACAACCCTAAGTTCCGTCAGTTCTACGAAGAGCACGGAATCCATCACCACCTCACCTCGGTCGGGCATCCGCAAGCCAACGGAGCGGCCGAAGTGACCAACAGGACCCTGCTTCAGGGGATCAAAGCTCGTCTTTTTAGAGCCCAGGCAGGTGGGCGGATGAGTTGCACCATGTCCTATGGGCCTACCGCACCACCCCGAGAGTCCCGACAGATGAAACCCCATTCCGAATGGCCTTCGGCACGGAGGCCGTTATCCCTGTAGAGATAGGCCTCCCTTCGCTGCGGGTGAAAAGCTACTCAGAGGAAGCTAGCGACGAATAGGTCCGCACCAACCTCGACCTGATAGAGGAGATTAGAGAGAAGGCCGGGATCAGAGTGGCTGCCTATCAACAAAGGGTGGCCCGCTACCACGCCCCCAGAGTCAAAGGGAAAGCCTTTCTGCCTGGCGACCTCGTTCTCTGGAAAGCCTCTGTTTCCAAACCGCTGGAACAATGAAAGCTGGCACCAAACTGGGAAGGCCCATACCAAGTAGCGGAGATCATCGGACCGGGAACCTACAAGCTGCAGGATCTAAATGCAAAGTCTGTCCCCGGACGTGGAACTCGGACAATCTCCGTAAGTATTATCAATAGGGTATGTCCTCTATAAGTCCATTTTGATATACCTTATTATACCTTCCTGTTGGCACGTGTTTTTGTAATTTGCAACGTGAATCATCATGCATTACATTGCCAAAGATTGCGAAAAGAAACAGGTGCTGCTCACCAATCCTTGGCACGACCAAGTTACCTATCTGAACAGGAATTCTCCGAACCTCGGCTGGGTCGAGCAACAAATCCTCTGAACCTCAGCTGGGCCGAGCAAAAATCCTCCGAACCTCGGCTGGGCCGAGCAACAAATCCTCCGAACCTCGGCTAGGCCGAACAACAAATTCTTCGAACCTCGATTGGGCCGAGCAACAAATCCTCCGAACCTCGGCTGGGCCGAGCAACAAATTCTCCGAACCTCGGCAACCTTGGCCAAAGCCAAGGACTACACCCTGCCGCTCAAAACCTTGGCCAAAGCCAGGGAGCGACCTTAGCTATTAAGCTCCTCGGGCCTGCCGGGTGACACTCTCGTGCCCTGGTCACATCCGACTGCCGAACCATCGACCGAAGGAGCAAAGTCCTCGCGCCTTAGCTGCACCCCAGGACATCATTTGAAGCGGGGTGACTTCTCGAATACCCTATAAATAAATACGAAAACAAAGACCTCCTGATGCTCCGGAGGATGTAAAGGGACTCCTTCTAAAGGATCGCCTAGGTCCGCCGCCGGTCCGAGCAGAGACCGGTAGCCCCCCAAGAAAACTTGTTTCGGATTCGGGCAGCTCATAAGCCCCGGCCGACCTAAACAAGGTGCATGACTTAGCTTGGATTCGGGTAGCTCATAAGCCCCGACCGACCTAAGTGTCCCCCTAAGCTACGTCCAGATTCGAGTGGCTTGCGCGCCCTAATTAAGCCCGACCGTGGTCTCACAAGACCTAGCTCGGACTTGGGTGATCGAAAAACCCAACCAACGTTCGCAATGCTCTGGGAACAACAGAATGCACAGTATGATAAAACTTTGTATTCATTAAATAGGAGGGAAGGACAACGACGGCAAAAGAAAAGAAAAAGAAGAAGAAGCCCTTGCTAGGGCTCGCTGTCACTCCCGAAAGCCAGCAAGTTCTCCAGGCGTTGGGAAAGCTCGGCGACTTGCTGGTGGAGTGACGTTATTTCCTCCTTTTGCCGGTCCGCCACCCGGCGTAGAGCCTCGACCTCCCTCGTGGTAACATCGACGTATTCTTCAACGACCCTCTCGAGCCGCTGGTGGCTCGCAAGGGCCGATGCCAAGGCCAGCCCGTCGACTGTAATGGTGGGATGGCCCCCCTCCGGATGCAACAGGCCGTTGATCGCCGCCCTTAGATCATCAGATGATCGCTCTCCTCCTTGAGAAGCCATGACGAAAACTATTCTGAAACTGAACCAGAGGGGTGAAAAAACCAGCACCCCCTGTCCGTATTTATACTTGTGAAGCGAGTATTTTGATTAGTCGGGTCGTAACCACCGACCTGTAAGAACTCGCCACATATCATCGCTTTAATTGGCAGGATCCGAAAGGTCGTGCCCCATCCCGAGCGAAATCGGTAATGCGGACGGACTGCTCGGGGACCCTCCTGGGAACGGAGTACCTCCCAATCTGCCGGCCCCCCATAATAAATGCTCCCAACACTTCCCCAAGCTCTTTTAAGCTGGCCACCTTTCGGGAAGCGTGGAAAAGAAAGAATTCCAGCGCCTTACAATAATTCGTCCCCTCAGAAGGGATCGTGTCATAAATGAAGGGCGTGACCATGTACCGCTCGTTCCGCCTTGACGCCCCTCACCGAACGCCACAGGGACCTGGCATTATGACTCATGGTGACGACTAAGTCACTTCTCCGAGCTACAAATCTTGAACCTTGGTGGGGCCATGTAACAAATCTCTGAACCTTGGCGGGGCCAAGTAACAAATCTCTGAACCTTGGTAGGGCCCTGTAACGAATCTCCGAACCTCGGCAGGGCCAAGCCATAAATATTTGAACTCCAATGGGGACGAGGCATGAATCTCCGAGCTTCGGGCCAAGTTAAGGAACGTATTCTACCACCAAACAACCTCTAAACCTCCGTCTGGACCAGGGTAGCTTGCAAACCCCGACTAGTTCGGATAACGCGGGATCCTCGCCTAAAAACGAACGGGACGTCCTTGCATCCCACGGCCAGCAACAGCAACTTGGCACAGGAGAAATAGAGGTTGAGAAACAGAGCAAAACTTTCTTTATTTCATTGCCATCAAAGCCAATTACAAATGCCTGAGAGGCGTTACAAGAGCATTGAAATGCATAAAATAAAGACAAGCACAAAACTCGGGCAACTGCTCCAAAGCAGACCTGGGCAGCTGCGATGCTCCGGCGTCCGACCAACGAACCAGATAAATTGTAAATAGTCAGCTCGAGCTGATAATGTGCGGGCAACATGGACCAACCATTGCGGCCAGCTTCGGTAAATAATGATATCTCGGTGACCCAACCGAGATATCAGAGTGATTGGAAAGGGTGGACGGGATATTACCTAACCACCCAACCAAGAGGCCCCCCGGCGAGTAGGTAGGAAGCCCGCGGACCCTGGCGTCGGAACGCTCTCCCAAACGAGTGTGTACCACCACACCTTGCCCAAACTCAAAGGCAAGGTACCTGCAGGCGACACACCTTCACCCCCTCCCCATGTGGCGAAAGATTCCCCAGGCGGACAAACCCAGGGATCCAAACCGGGGGAGGAGGCGAAATTCACTCAACCCATGGGGAGCCCGCGTACACTTCCTACCGTAAATCCCCAAGGGGGAACCACAAAGGTCACACGGGAAGCACATATGTGCGCTCTCCGTGTGATCTCTGCGCCCCTCCTGTGCGCTCTCCATATGATCTCCGGGGCTCATCCCCTAAGGGCGAACCACTCTTCAGCAGCTCCTTCATCGCCCCAGCTATCAGGAGGCGAAGGGCTTATAAAAGGAAAGCTCGACCCTCCCACTCGCAACACCAGAGAAATGAGCATGGCGGAAACTCCAAAGGGGAAGGAAACTTTGAGGACGGCCTAACACGACCCCTCTTCCCCCTTTTTATAGGCAAAAATGAACCGGGAATAGCTACCAAGGCTAGAAGCCCCGAGATTCAAACACCTGGGCCATGACTCCACGTGGCCTCCCAGGATGAAAGCAGCGCCCCGCTGCGCCGAGCCCATCGCCTGAACCATGACGCATGCAAAGATTTCTTTTGATCCAGAATCACAGTTATTAAATGCAGAGAATCGCCCACTGATCTTACGGAAACTGACAGGTTCAGGAGATCGTCCTATGAAAGTAACATCCTCCAATGGTAAACGGGTGCGTGCGCCATACGCCAAAACAACCTGCATGGAAAAAGACCAATGCCATAAAAGCCTTTCGGAAAGCGCCGGAGCAGCTTTTTGCTCCCACAGAGCCGTATCATCAACTCCGGCGAAATAAAAACTGATCTACCTGCGAAATGGCAGAGCGCTGGCAGGGCAGCAAAAGCACGAAAACCGATTGTTCGTCGACTGCTCCCCAAGGAAGTTAATCACTCGAAGAACTTGTGCAACAAAATTGAACATCTCAAAACGAAAATGAATGTGAGGGCTACGCAAACTATTCTTTCATTCAATGAGAAAGGAAGTGACAAAAGAAACGAAAAATACATCAGCCCTCACAGGGGCTCACCATTGTCCCCCGGAACCGCCGACCGTTCTCCCTGATCCGCCGCAAGGCTACCCGCCTGCTGTTGGAGAGACGCCACGCGCCTCTCTAAGCGATCGTTAACCGCACGAAGGTGCATGATCTCCCTGGTGGAAGCGACCACATATTGTTCAGTCGCCTCCTGGAGTCGTTGTCGACTCGCCAACAAGGAGGCCAGGACCTCCCCGTCGACTGTCTGAGTGCGGCTCCTGCGAGCCCCCCAGCGAGTGTTGGCATCGTCGGCTAGTGCTCCGGTTGACCTTCCGCCATCCTTGGAAGCCATTCCGTCGGCGCAAGCTCGTATCAAGCTAGCAAAGGTGTCGAATGAAATGGCCAACGATAACCGGACCCCCCATCAGTATTTAAACTGATCCAAGCAAAAAATCTACCTGCTCCAGCCATCGGCCCTTGAGCCACCGACACAAAATCCCGCCATATGTCGCCGCTTGGGTAACCACTCTCACTCGTCGGCCCTAGCTGATTTCACCGTCGGCCCTAGCCGACCTACCTCATTCGTCGGCCCTAGCCGACCTATTTTGCCATCGGCCCTAGCCGACCTACTTCATTCGTCGGCCCCAGCCGACATGCTTCATACGTCGGCCCTAGTCGACCTACCTTGCCGTTGGCCCTAGCCGACCTACCTCACCCGTCGGCCCTAGCCGACTTATTCCGTCTGTCGGCCCAAGCCGACCTACCCTATCCGTCGGCCTTAACCGACCTGCTTCATTCCTCAAGTTTTAATTAATCTATTGCATTGCTCAAACATGAACCGAACCAGATCGTCTCTCGGTTCACCAGACAAGGCTATCGCTCCGCCTTGGACCCAGCCAATGCGTTCCCTCGATCCTGAGATAAAAACAACCAAACAGTGCCAACAAGCCATAAGTCGCTTGCGATTGGGGCGAAATTTGGAGCGAAGGACCGCCCAAGAAAAAGCACTCAAATGGAAGCAGAAAGTTCATTCATTAAAGAACATCAGGCAGAGTTACAGCTCGGGAAGCAAAACGTAAAAATGACTTTTTAAAGGTCAGGAACTGCATCAGTTCCGGGAGAATCCCCAATTACATCTGCAGAGGCATGACTTGATTCGCCCTTCTCGAATATCTTAGCCTCCTCAATGGCAGTCTGCGAATGTCCTCCAGAAGTTGCGGCCTTGCTGGGACCCGGGGCGGCCCCAAGGTCGGTATCCGAAGCGTCGATGTACTCATCCTCCTCTTCACCCCCGGAGTCACCAGCGTCAAGAGCTTCAGCATCCAGGAAAGAGAGATCCCATTCTGGATGCTCGCTGGATATCTTGTCTCTGCATTCTTCCACTCCGAGTTAGAAAGCGTCAGTACCAATTATGTCATGTTCGCCCTTGAGCATGGCGAGTTGCATCTCAGGCTCGGCCACTTGGCTCCGCAATAAGGCAACTTGCCTCTCAGCTTCCGCGACCTAAGCCTGCAAAAAAATGGTTTTCTCCTTGAACTCGCCAGCCCGCGCCTCAAGTTCCGAACTCCTACCTTGGCTAGACGCAAGCTCACCTTGCAAAGCCCGATTGTCCAGCTCTAATTTTGCCATCTACGAAGCCAGAATCAGTCGGCGCCACGAGGAACCAACAAAGGAAACTAAAAAAGGGGAATAGGATCGTACCTCCTCCTTTTGTTGGGCCAAGCTTTTGGTCAGCTCCTCGGCCTCACCCCTGGCCCTCGCTTTATCGGCCCTAACCAACTAGACCCTTTCTTGGAGAGTGTTAATTTTCAACTGCTTATCTTCGACCTCTCCCCGGGCTTGGGATAGCTCGTCACTCAGCCGGGCTATCATCCCCTCGTGCCATTTAGCGCTAACTCTCAAGTCAGCGACTTCGCAATCGCGCCGCTGCAGCTTCTCCTCTACCTCATCGAGCATTCTGGCCAAGCATTTTCTCTCGTTGGCGGCCTCCTTCCCCAGCCGGCCCAGACTCTCATTATGTTTCTTCTGCATCGCCGCCACTTCCTCAGAATGCTTTGACTTAACTCGAGCAACTCCAAGCACGCGTCGTCGTTCTTCGCCAGGAGCCCATGTAACTCCTCCACTTTACTCTTTTGCTTAGATGCTTCGGCTAGGGCGGCCTGATACGATGCCTTCATCCCCGCCAAACTTTTGTTGCTAGTGGCCAGGAGTTCCTCGAACTTCTCGACGCCTTTACTCACGATCGGAGTTCGGCGCTGGCTCTCCTGGCCTGAACGCTGGCCCCCGTCGCCAAACTCAAACGCCAGCACATCGCCCGAGAAAGAAAAACACTCTATAGGATAAAAAATGAGTAAGAATATGCAATCAAGTCAACCAAAAGTATCCACCACCCAAGAGTGGTGACTCACCCGCGAGGCGTAGGCCCGTGTCATCTTCATGAGGGTCGGATTGTCAATGTCAGGAAGAAGATGGACACTTTCGGCCACGCCCTGCTGCCCGAACGCGGCATCAACCAACTCCAAGTCCGCAAACTTATCTGCCGAGGGATCTGCACCCGGGTACAAGGCCGACCTTATTAAAGCAGAAAACGCTTCCTCAATGCCCATGTTCGAGCTATTGGGCTGGCCGTCTCCACCCGAGGGATCAACCCGGGCGACCTCCGACTGAGAAGCCTTCAACTTCCCAGCCTCCTCTATCAGAACTCTGGCTTGAGCTTCCTCAGATAATTCGGCCAACCCAAGCGCCAGCCTCCCCAAAACCCTTCTTGAAGGAGTCTCTATTGCGGGACTCTCATCTCACTGCGCTCCCTCTTCCGACCCGTCTCCTTCGGTCACAGTCACCTGCGCCTCCTCTGCAGGCTTGCCGAAACCTCTATCCGGCTTGCTTCTTGAACCACTGCGGGCGACCTAACGTCGCTACCCCCGGACTCTCCCGCAAAGGGCCCAAGAGAGAGCTCACCCCGAACCTCACCAACTGCGGCCACTCCCTCTTCCTCTCCTACTGAGGTCGGGAGTAAACCCGCAGTTGGGGAAAGCCCCCCAGAAACGACGACTTCCGCCGAATCCATCACCGGCTCATCTTTCAAAGGGGATGCGGCCGGATGAGCCAATGGAATCTCATCCGAACTATCCAATAGTTCCACCACAGGGGGACAAAGGATCTCAGCTATCCTCCTCAAATCCTCCCTTGCTTCCGACGCTCCCGTCGTGGTCACTCCGGCATCCGGCGAGCATCTTACAGAAGTATGAGCCCTCTTCTCGGGCCTGCTCCTCTCCGCACCGCTGCTCTCCCCTGGGCGCTTGCCTCTCTTCCTCTTGACAAGACTTAACAACGCGGACCTCTTGGCTGCAAGAGCGGAAAGTATACAATTAAATCCAAACACGTTCACCTGGATAACAAACAACGGAGAAGACGAAAGGGAGGACTCACCTTGCGGGTCCAGAGGACTAAGCCCGGCCGCAAAAAGAGCACCCTCCGATAGCAAATCATTGGCCGAGAACACCTGGCCGTTGCGGAGGACGTCCAAATCTCTCTCCTCTTGCTCGGACAAAACTGGATGTGTTTCGCATCCCGGACGAAATTTTTCCATCTCCAAGGGAAGTTAGAACCAATGTTCCCCTCAGCGATGACGAATCGACTCTTCCATCCCTTTATGGAGGACGGCTTATCCACAATTGTTCTGAAGGACCTCCGAGGTCCGATGTAAGGCCACTCCGATTTCCTCCCGGGTATTAGATGATAGCAGGCGCGGAAAAGAGGGAGAGTGGCGATGATCTGAATCTGATGGCACATTGAGATGAATCCGATGATACTCTACCAGCTATTTGAGACCACCATCGCTGGACAGATGTTGTAATGTGTCATGATTTCCTTCACCAAAGGATGGAGAGGAAACCGGAGGCCTGCTTTCAAACTGTCTTCGTAAATGAAGACCCCATGCTCCAGATTTTGCGAGACCCTGTGCTCAGGTCCTGGCAATCGCAGAACACATCTGGGGGTATGCCATACCTCTGGCGAATCCTTCCCACATCCTCGGCAATGATCTCCGTAGCTACGTCGTCGGGACTCATCGTCATCCTAGCCAAAAAAGCACCAGACGAAACGGCGAACATCGCAGAAGATGGGACTCTTCAGGAAACAGAATGAGAGGATATTGCAAACAGATACAGCGCTGCTATCGCTTTGCTTCCCCCCTAAGGAAGCCATCTTAAGAAGATGAGGCGCTTCGCCCGAGGCGTCCGGAACTGCCTCGATAAACGCCGCATTAATCGGGATTTGCTACGTGGTGTTTCCCCAACCGTCACCCCTGGAGGAGCCTTACCCACGAAGGCATGATGACCTCGCTGCATTAATTAGGGCATCATTGCGCGGGCTGTCTAAACCAGATCGTCCCATCCAAAGCGTGCCACCTGGACTTATACTCCCTATGCCCGAACCTGCGCTTTGAACTAGGGAGTAGAGGGCATGTGTTGGGGGCTAAAATCGTCATTGCATCAATATTCGTGCGAGGAGGCTAAGACCGACCCCATCCCTTCGCCCGCCATGATGTCCCCGAGCTTCCATAGCTCGGCTCCCCTAAGCTTCCACAGCTCATCTTCCCCGAGCTTCCCATACCTCGGCTTTCTCCGGGCTTCCATAGCTCGGCCCCCCCAAGCTTCCAGTAGCTCGTCTTTCTCGAGCGATCCATGATCCGATACTCACCCCCGCAGAACCTAGCGCAGGAGAGCTTAGACCTATCGTAACAGCATCTCAGGCAAAGAATGATGTCGAAGAGTGGTCTAGAACCTAATACGGCTACCTGGGACCTATGCACCTACCAGATCCCAAGCTATCGAGGAGCTCTCCTAGCCATCGATCCCTTAACAAACAAGATACGGATCCCAACGGCCCCACAACGGCCTGATTCGATTCATCTCCGTATCCTAACAACCTTCGAACCTTTCAGAAGGCGCTCAAGATTCAGGTGACAACCTATAAATATGACACTCCCAGATTCCCTCAGGTATGCGCTCACTCTCACCAGCTACTCGTCGGTGCTCTCCCCTCTAGAGCTCCCGATCGGCCGCCCCTGGAGAGACTCTCCGGAGAGATCCACCTTTCCGTTTTCTGATTGATCGCCGATTTTTCCCACTGACTTGAGCATCGAAGGAGGGTCTTCCGCGAAGGGCCACCTCCAACGCCTCTCGCGTGAGGACTTCTGTGCAGGTCCGCCCCAGGAAATCGACTGCGCTCGAGTCGGAGGACGGATCCCGGCGGCAACAGATACTATGTTAGAAAAATGAGAGCACTGTATGGCAAATGATATGTGCTATATTATGCATGGAATTTAATTAATATAAAGAAAAGAATTAAAATGTTTGAGTCACTAATTGTTTTGCAATGATAAAGGCGTTGAACCGAAGAAAATCTCACCTACATTTGATATCATGTAAAAAATTCTATATACAGAATATATGGCATGATCAAATACAGAATAAGATTAGCTGGCCTAGGATTATTACGAACAAACACGAAAATATGAAAAATATTTACGAAAAGAATAATTATTAGAGAGAGAATAAAAGTTTAGAGAGAATAATTATTAATAAATTTAATTATAAAATTTATGGTTAGAAGTTTAATAATAAAAAAAAGCTCTCTCAAGATTGTCACACTAGGATTTTCTCCGATAAAAAGACTCATGACCAAGTTTCTCCTCCACTTCATTATCATACTCCTCTACTGCTTACAACTTTTCAAACAAACTAGGCAACACATTTTTCTCTAGTCCAAATAAAAAGTGTACTCATTGAGTTTGAGACTCAATTTAATTAACATATATTAGCACTAATCCAAAATTAAAACTACCATGGAACTTTAATAATTTTTAATAAAACAAGGAATAAAATCCTGGTGGGAATGGAAACTTAGAATAACTAGTCCTAATTAATTTAGGACTAGAGCAATTACTACCCACACCAATATTATTGCATTGACAGTCTTATTTTACATAATTATAGTTAGATAAATGGTCATTTATTTATTTTCCATGTAGATCAATTATTATGCTTTCAAATAAGCTGAATTTAAAGATTTTCAACTAAACAATCAAAATACCTCCTTTAACAAATTAGATGATTACATTGGCCTCTCCGTTTACATATCAAGAAAGCTCAAGTTAATTTAGCAATCGGTAGGCTCGCATCTTCTACTTCTTTTGAGAACAATCCATGTTGACATATCTTAAAAAGGTGTATCTTAATTGCACCATGCAATAATTTTGCATATTTTAATACAGATAAACCTAAATATTGGATGGGTAGTAGATGGCTGCATGTTGCCATGTGATTCTTTTAGATGCCATGGCAGCCCTCTTGTGTCGCTGCATATGGCAGAAGGGGTTTGATCTAATTTTGAATCATGATCGTCTAAAAGAGAAAAAATAAAGTAAATAAGGATAAATAAATTATATAAAAAATGTCAAAAATTTTAAAATCTTTGCATCTTGAAATATACTTAAAAATTATATGAATTGAGAGAGAAGATTTATGCAGCCAATTAGTTTATTTGAGTGTAATCTCTGTTATTGATGTTGTTTACATGAGAACCAAGTGACGACAAGGAATGGCTCCGAGAAGAGTTATGGTATTCAGCTGTGAAGCTCAAGGGCACCATATTAGTAGTAGTTCTGATCTACTTCTTCCCCAGCGTCAGAAAGAAGCTGTTCACCTCCGAGCCACCCAAAGTTATCCAGGACAAGGAGTCACGGGCTAAGCTTGGTCGTCGTCGTCGTCTTCTTCTTTATATATATATTATATATATATATATATACAGATGAATAATCACAGAAATATTGTAACCCCCCATAAATTATCATGGGGGAACGTAACTCTTAATAATTACTTTTGGAGACACCTGGCATCCCGGGGAAAATCTTCTTGGCATTTAGACTTTTGACATGACGTTTAGGCCCTTTACTTGACGAACGCCCTGACTTGACGAATGAATGGCCTAGTCGTCGCGCGTCTTTTGAGTGCACCGAAGCGTTGCATTAGGGGAGTATTTATATGATGGAGGGGGGACTCCCTTCATCATCCTGGCGTTCGCTTACATGCTTCCATCAGGTAATCCCCTGATCCAGAGAGAGAGAGATCCGGAGAGAGAGAGAAAGAGAACCAGAGAAAGAGAACCAGAGAGAGAGAGAGAGCCTGAGAGAGAGAGAAAGAGAACCAGAGAGAGACAGAGAGATCGCGAGAGAGAAGAAAAGAGAGCCCGGTCGTCCCCCTTGGTTCAGGCCCGGCGGCGTGCTCGCCGCCGCGCCGGGCCTGATTCTTGGCCGGCGACCCCGCCGGCGCCGGGGGAGGCGTCCGGCGGGGTGGTGGTGGAGAGAGAGAGGAGAGGGAGGGCCAATTGGCCCTCCTCTCGCGCGGTGGCTCGGCTTCCGCCGGTTGGTTCGGGCCCGGCGGCGTGCTCGCCGCCTCGCCGGGCCCGAGACTTGGCCTGTCGCCTCCACCGGCGCCGGGCATGCGTCCGATGGAGGTCCGGCCGGCCATGGTGGCCGGCCGTGCCGCCGGCACAGTCCCGTGCCGCGCGGAGGAATTAGAGAGTGTGAGAGAAATTGAGGGAGATGGAAGGGATTTGGCGGCCGGCCGTGGCGGCGGCCGGCTCTGGCCCGGCCACCGGCGGCCGGGCCGCCCTCAATTTGGCCGGCGGTGGCCCCGGCCACCGGCCATGTCCCCGTCCCCTGTTCAGTGAAACAGGGGATCGGGAGGGAGATAAGATTGAACCGGGCCGGCTGGGCCGGCCGGTTCATGCCTTTTGGGCCGTGCAGTAAGCGGATTTCGGGCTGGATTTTGGGCCCCGTAACGGGCCGGGATTAGAAAAATAATTATATGGCTAGAATCTGGATGAATTCTAGTTTCTTGGGGTATTTTTACTTCCCCAATTGGGTGTGTGTACTGGGAGATATTCGAGCCCAAAGTAGGGCCCGTGAACTAGTCTGGGTAGAAATCCTAAGGGTCATTTTAATATTCTTTACTAATAAATTAATTGTGTAAATGATCCTGTAGGTGCTCAGACATCTGACTAGCTTATTTATACTTGTTGGATTGCGTGCGGAGGTAAGTAAGCCAGTTATCAGTTTATTAAATAATTTATTTCAGGATATGCATAGTTAAATTGTGAATTGTTATTGGCTAAATGTATAAGTAAATGAATACTATGATTTCATGTGTGGATGCTATACAGTTATTATGCATGTGAAATGCTATTGCTATGCATGAGAGATGCAGTTGCTATGCATGAGAGATGCAGTTGCTATGCATGAGAGATGCAGTTATTATGAAATTGATGTGATATATTACATGCAATTATCCAGTAAGTATAATCCACTGTTTTACTACATGATTGATGTATTGATGTATTGATGTATTGATGTGATGTGAGGTACTGTTATGTGTCGCCACGGCTCTCCTTTATCATGTCATATCCTAGTATTTCGACCCTACTTCAGTAGGGGGATACTGGTTGATACATTACAGTATTTCGACCCTACTTCAGTAGGGGGGATACTGGTTGATACATTACGGTATTTCGACCCTACTTCAGTAGGGGGGATACTGGTTGATACATTACGGTATTTCGACCCTACTTCAGTAGGGGGGATACTGGTTGATACATTATGGTATTTCGACCCTACTTCAGTAGGGGGGATACTGGTTAGTATACTATGGTATTTCGACCCTACTTCAGTAGGGGGGATACTTGTTAGTATACTATGGCATTTCGACCCTACTTCAGTAGGGGGGATGCAGGTTGGTACATTATGGAGATATTGCAGGGCCGTGGGTCACATTTACAGTTACCATTGAGAGTATAAACAGTGGGTTTACTTATATAATATAATTGAGCGGCTATGGATGCAAATGATTGGTATTATATTCATAAGTGCCGCCGCGGTTCTCCTTTGCTATGGCCATACACATCTAGAGGATGTGCTCAGATGAGGCATTGCAGGGCCGTGGGACACGCATGATATAATACTTACATTGCATAATGGAGTGATTGTGAATGCAAAAGAATGAATTATATTGATATGTGCCGCCGCAGCTCTCCTTTGTTATGGGGCATTGCAGGGCCGTGGGACACATATATAATATGACAATGAATTGTTTATATGCACTGATAATTTGCTATGATATAATACAACAATGATGAGTGCAAATGATTTGAATTATATTTATATGTGCCACCACGGCTCTCCATGTTATGGGGCATTGCAGGGCCGTGGGACACATATGATATAATATAACAATGATGGGTTTACTTACATTGCATGTTTGAGTATTGGTGAAATGTTTATGCATGATGATCATTTATATGCTTATTGATTGCTATGCTATGATTGGACTGTATAACATGGTTTACTTACTGAGTGTAATCTCATAAGAATATTATAATGTTTTTTCTACAGGACCATGAGATTTGAGAATAACATGTTGGAGTGATGGACCTCAACTCAAATAAAATATAAAATTTTGTTTTATTGCTATACCAGTGTATTCATGTGTAGGGCTTGATGCCCAGACTATATTAGTGTAGTGTGTAAGGAATCATAGGTTCGTTGGAGCTTCTATTTAAAATAAAGTGGATTCATATGTTGATGTAACCCCAGTAATGCTTATGTGTAGGGCTTGTAGCCCAAATCTTTAGTTATGGATTGTATTAAAGACATGGACTTGAATGATATATAGGTGGTTACTTTTCTTGAATTCAGTGTCATGTTTCGGGACGCCTTGCGTGCCCGGCACGCGGCGGGTTGTCACCCTAGCTCAAAATTTTTGGGTCTGGGGCGTGACAAATATGACATGAAAATAATTAAAAAAATTAAAAAAAATGATATATAAAGAGAGAGCAGAATTTTATTTTTTAAGATCAAGTTTAATCAGTGAAGTACTGAGCTGTATAGAAGGTAACTTAGTTGGCTGCACAGATTATCTTTCGATAAATATGACAGACTATAGTAACCGTCGAATCCTATAAAAAATATCAAATATTATAAAAAAAATTTAAATTCATCTTATAATAATAAAAAAATATTTTTTAATAAAAATCTTTTGAACTTATAATTATTGAGTAGCTACGATGATGCCCATTCGTACCCTTTTTTGAGCTCAGCTTTTGCAACAAAAAAAAAAAAGTCCCGAAGGAAGGTAAGGTTGGTCTTAGAGGAAGGAATAAACAATGCGCCGAGCGTTGCCAAGAATTTCCACGCTTCCTTTTTGAAAATTGAGACCGACGTACGCACTTTAGAGCCTCCGTGACCTCTCTCCCACAAATGCTCCTCATCCGTGATTAGCTAATTTATTAGCTGATCTAGGTGGGTTGCTGTTACATAACCAAGCGAGAAACCAATTGTACCAATACTTTGTTAACTTTTTTTCCCACATTCACTTCCAATTTGTTACTTAAAAGTCTTTAATTAATCATTTTATACATGTGTTTGCATGGCATGCATGATCCAGCAATGCAACTCCATGGAAAACTTTTTTTTTTGTAAGGGGGATGATCAGACCACTCTAGTGCGAGTCAATCCAGATAAATTAGAGTATAATATTTGCTTAAGTACAAAATGACAGGGATCACCCTGTTTCCAAATCCAAAATCCGCATGATGGGCCACATAAGTTGCCACCTAGTCGGCCGCAGAATTGGCTTCCCGATAGATATGATAGATCTGGATGCTATAAACATTTCGAATGATAGACCATATGTCGAGGAGCAGTGGATTGATAGAGACTAGATTGCATCTTTCCTTTTGAAACTATCAGATAACAGTATGAGAGTCCCCCTCAATAAGGAGGCTATGAACATGCATAATCCGAATAGCATAGAAAATACCGGCTTAGGCCTCAGTCAAAGGGATAAAGGAGTCAAGAATACCAAGGCCATCAGCCGCCAACAAAGCTCCATCAAACCCACGAATAACAAAAGCTGAACCGACTAATCTACCCCGAGCACTCCCATCAAAGTTGATTTTGACAAACCCTAGAGGGGGCTCCCAAGAGATGAAGACTGTATGCCGGTCCGCTACCGAAGCAGCAGGGGATCCCTAGTGGCCAGAGCTGTCAATCTCAGGAGCAATGCGATGGAGTGAGAATTCGGCCGATAAAAATATGGCTTTCCGCACAATCCTGAGGGAAAATATAGTCTCGTCGGTAAAGATAAGCAGATTCCGCGATAGCCAGATCTGGTGGGCTATCACAGCCCAAAGGCCACCATTCTGCTGATTGCCCCTTCAAAGATCATGCAGAAAAAGAGACTGCCAAGAACTTGTATCATCCGCTCTACAGTAGTAGCCCACCCTCTGCCAAATCCACCTTACTCTAGGGCAAGTAAAGATGGTGTCGTTTGTAGTCTTCTCCTCTTGTCCACACAAAGGGCAAGTAGCCTGAATGGACAAACCCCTACCAGAGAGTAGGAAATAGGTAGGAAGACAGTCCCCCATAAGCTTCCATAACCGTAGAGATGTGCCAAACGAAGGAATCCTGAGAGATCAGATCCTAGATCCTCATTCTGCTTGGAACATCAATGCTAATGAATGTAGGCCATCAAGAGAGGGGGAGGTCAGCAATCCACATATCCTGAATAACATCAACCAAGGAGACATCTCTAATCATCCATGAGATGTTGTTTATAATAGTCGGGGCATGCCAACAAATGTTCTTCCAAAAGAAGGAATACCCATGAGAAGGTTGAAAGTTCATAGAAGGAGCCCAGTCACCGTATCTAACATGCATAAAAGAGATCCAGAAATAGTGCGAATCAAGTAGAAACCATGAAGTCTGCCTGGCAATCAGAGCCTCTCCCTGAACTAGCAAGGACTGGATACCCAGACCACCTTCGTGAATAGGCATGCAAATAGTATCCCATGCCTGTAGATGAATTCCATGGCCATCCTGCATAGAAGCTTAGAGAAAGTCCCGTAAGTATCTCTCTATCCTCTGCAGACAAATAATCGAGATAGCAACATTGGATAGTAGATGCAGTGGAAGGAAATAAGAACCGATCGTATAAGGGTGATCCTCGCCATCATGGATAAACCAGTAACTTGCCAGCTGTCCATACGATCGTGAACCCGTTGCTCAATATCAACATAGTCATCGCTACGAGGTTGTCTTCCCGTGATAGGGATCCCCAAGTATAGTAGATGATCAGTCTGATTAGATATGCCAAAGGTATGGAGGATGACTTCCCTAATTGTACTGCTGGTCTTCGGGCTAAAACAAATCATAGACTTTTGTAGATTGACCTTCGGACCAGAGGACTGACAATAGCGCTGAATAATAGAATAAAAAATGATCGCATTACAAACAGTAGCCTGCCCCAGCAATATACAGTCGCCAGCAAACAGGAAATGAGAGATCGAGGGGCCAAGGGGGCCCATCATGAAGGAGGCAATGTGGCGATCGTATTGTGCCTGATATAACACATGAGATAGATCGTTAGCCGCCAATATGAACAAAAAAAGGGATAAAGGGCACCTCTGACGAAGCCCCACAGTAGAATAAAAGGAATCGGTCTGGCTACCATTGATGATCAGAGAGAATGATGGCGACCGAATGCAGGCCATAATCCAATCTATAAATAGGCCATCAAACCCGAATTCATGGAGAGTTTGGTGCAGAAATACCCAGCTAAGCCTGTCATAAGCTCGCTCCATGTCTAACATAACAGCCATAAGGCACTGTCTGGCAAAGGCTCTCTGAAGATCATGCATAAATTTTTGGGCTATAATGACATTATCCGATATGTTCCACCCTCTGATAAAAGTTCCCTACTCAGCAAAGATAAGACAGGGAATCATTACCCTCAAGCGATTGACTAACACACGTGCACAGACCTTGTACAAGGTAGTGCACAAACTGATGGGCCAATAGTGCTGTAGGATAGAAGCGTCAGAGCACCTGGGCACAAGAGTGATGAGTATCCGATTCCAATCAATAGGAATGGATTTATATTAAAAGGCACTTTGGATAGCCTAAACAACATCTCGGCCAACAATATTCCAATAATGAAGGAAGAAAAAAGGCGAAAACCCGTCAGGCCCAAGATCCTATAAAGCCAACCGAATCTCCTTCTCTATGATCAGCCTGATAAGGTCATTCTCCTGAGCAAAAACCTTCTTCGAAGAAGGGACTTGATGAACAGGAGCTCCATCACCAATATGGTCAGTCCACCTGGACTAAAAGAAGTGGAATAGCTGATCCCGGATAACTTGGACATCCTCCTGATAATTCCCATCTTTATCCAATATTCGTCGAATCATGTTGGCTACTCGTCGCTTTAAGGTGGTCTGATAAAAAAAATCTAGTGTTATGATCTTCGTTACGAATCCACTGAACTTTGGACTGCTGCCTCCAATACACCTTTTGCTGCCGAAGAAGAGAGTAGTGAATAGCGAGGTTAGCTCGGAGAGCTGAGAGATTAGAATTAGTGAGACAGCCTTCCTGATCCTCTTTTGTTTGGAGAGTAGCAATATCAGCTTCCACCTTAACTTGCCTCACTAGATCCCCCACCTTCAATCTGTTTCATTTAGAAAGCCTGTGCCTTACTAACTCAAGATGCCTGGATAATTTATAAGTAGCATTACCTCTTACAAGTAAATGCCAAACCTGAGAGATAATAGACCGAGCCGAGGAATAGGAAGTTCAGAACTTCTCGAATCGAAACTATCTCCGCAACTGAGTTTCAACCTCAATGGATATCAGGATGGGATAATAATCAGAGGCAATCCAAGGAAGGTGAGTAACAGCAATAGAAGGAAACTTTTGAAGCCATCGGGCTAAGGCCAAAGCTCTATCCAGTCTCTCCCACACACGAGCAGATCCATGGCGATTGTTACACCAAGTGAGTTGGGGACTCGAGAACCCCAGATCCAGCAACCCAGCAGTAGAGATGGACCTGAACTAAAAAATATCCACTGAACCAACAACCCGTCTACCTTCTTTCTTTTCATTGGCTCCAATAATACAGTTAAAATAACCAGCAATGATGGAAGGAATTTCCTGAGCAAGAAGAGAGAGGAATTCAGTCCATAATACATGCCTCTCCCAGAAATCGGTACTAGCATAAACTCCTGACAGGAGCCAGGAGTCAGAATTTTTCTCAGAGATGACAAGAGCGATACGTTGATTACACTGATGAAAGGCATCCATTCTAGTGGAGGTATTATGCCAAATAGCTAAAATACCTTCCGAAAGGCCCACTGACTCCACTGCATAAGAAGACCAGGATCTGTTGATCTGTCTCCTAAATCGAATGAGGTTGTCACCCGATAATCAAGATTTTAGAAGAACACAAATATCAAACTTATGTAGCTGTATCAATCTCCCAAAAGAGGATCGAAACGAGGGTTTTCAAGCTCCTCTAACATTCTATACTAGAATCTTCATTTAGCAATTGGAGGAATCTAGGACCCAGACGAGTCCTCCAACATACCGTTATCAGAGAGGCACTCTAAAGGTAGGGTATCGCCAATAGGCTTCAGAGTTTCAGTCTCCATTTAGTCTCAGCCTCCAGCATTCAGGGGCCCACAATGAAAATCGGGGTATCCATTCCCTGTCCCTGAATGATCACCTTTAGGCAAGAGACTAAGGAATCATGGCATCATCCCTCCAATTTAGTTGGCTGGGAATGCACAACTATCTCACCATCTTGGACTATGCCCTGACTACAGGAAGGCTGACCACTCGTGCCAGTCGAAACCATAGGGTTCTGAGCTGATTTCTGAGTAACTGATAAGTTGAATTTGTCCAAATGAAATTTTTCCTTTTCTTTTTTTAGTTTTAGAGATAACTCGATGAGTTTGTATCTCCGCAGGTCTGGCCTTCTTCGAAGGACCCGGGTTAGCATCCCTTCGGTCCAGAGGCTGTCCAACCCAGCTGTCTGTGCCAAGGAGGGCAAATGGGTTCTTAGTAACCAATTTATAATTCAGACTTGGCTAAGGGTTACTGATCTTTGGACGAGATTCAGACCCAGAGACCCTTTCAGTTTTAGTGAAATCGGCACATACCATTTGATTTCCCATCTTCTTCCCAACCTTTTCAGTTTGAGACAAACTGACACATACCCCTTCCACTGGCACATCTCCTACCCCTTAATTTCCCTTCTTCTTCCCCACCCCCTGCTAAACCACATGAAGAGCACCAGCGTCCAGAGCCTTACCATCTTTATGGAGACACCGACAAGCTATCTTCGCTAGCTCCTTCCAGCCCTCCGCTGCCTGCCCCGAGCCTGAAACAGAGCCATATGGTATCGCTGAAGCATATCATGGAATAGAGGAAGTTACATTGGATGCTGGTTGTGGCTTCCTCTTCGAATCTGGCATAGGACCCTGAGAAGACCTTCGTTGATGAAGGGCCGCCATCCAGGGCCCATAGCAAGAGCTAGCCGAAGATGATCCAGAATCCGGCTGAGGCGATGGCGAGCAGGGGCCACCGAGATGCAGTGACCCACAAATGCAGCAGACCCCCTCATCATGTTCATACACAAACGGGTGCCAAAAGGGAGAGCGAGACCCCCTCACACGGACCCCCAACCAGAGCGATCTCCTTAGATCAACACTGACGCACGTCCGAGCGAATCCACCCCTGTTCCTCGCCAAGGTTGAGGAATTGAAGAAGACATAGTGACCCACTGGCAAGAGTATTGATTTCAAGATGTCATCAGTCCAAAACTTCAATGGCAGATTAGGCAACCAAACCAGAAGCAATTGAGTCTGCCATCAGAATAAACTCTGATCGACAGCCCTCAGTGGCTACAGGTTGTCTGTTGGCTACCCATGGCCTCCCGAGAACCATATCCTTAGCATTGCAGCCTAAAAATAAAAGATATGGCACCGAAAGGCCAAGCTCACTGCTTCGATGTCACCGAAGATACCAGCTCATCGAAATTCATGAATGATAGCATCCGAAGGGACCCAACGATGAAAAGTTCTAGCCAGTATGGCCTTCTTCTCCCAACAGCCAATTTTGTCTTCCAAAGCCATTAAAGGAACCTGAACTATTTCAGGGAAGCAGGTCTCCAAGTTTGTCACCGCAGCCGGTGATGGAAAAGATGTTATCCATTCGAAGCTCGATTCCACTGCCCTCCTCCATGGCCTTCGACCCTCCTTAGCACCATCAGCAGCCATCGGAGAGGGAGGAAAAGTGTCAACCATAATCCGAAGAGGTACGATCTAAGACAACGCCGAAGCTCACCGGAGATCAAGCAAACACAAACCGAAGCTCTAACTTAAAGCACAGTTCAGACAGAAAGCAAACACAAATCTGTGAAAAGGCCAGCAACGTACTCCTTAGGAAACTTTTAGTTGTATTAGCTTTACAGCTTTATGATAATACGAGAATTCAACAAAGTAGAATAGATTATAAGATTGATAATTTAGAAACTAAATCATCAATAAATCCAACAGCAAGAGTTGGTGTATCCATTAAGGTAACTATGAAGAAGAGTATGGAGAATGCTAAGATTTTTTAGATAAAAATCCTTCGACACTCAAGTTAGTAAAAAGGAATGATGAAGGTAACAAAGGACAGAGCTTGTCAGCAAAGAAAATAAGTTGTAATAAAAAGATAAAGTATAACCTTTTTTAAAAAAGTTTAGTTGTATTCATTGATTTTTTTTTATTGCTCCTAATTAGGTCTTTCATTTATAGATGGGTGCCAAATATCTCAGCCATCTCATACTGAGATCACTAGGTCATTGAAATTGCAAGCTATGTGTCTTACCATGGTAAGCCTACCTATCTAGACGGGATGCTTTGTAGCCAAATATTTGTTCCATCAAATCATAAAACAGTCAATTTCTCAAATGCCTATTTTAGATTTATTTTCTGTAAGATAAAATATTAAGTTTCATCATAAGATTTTATTTTATTTTTTCTGTTCTAAAGAAACCCTTTGTTGGGAATATTGGGTGGCCGGTTTAATTGGTTGATGCCTGCCCATTACCTGACACAACCAAAAAAAACCAAGGCACTACCTGATTAATAGACCATCCAAATGATTGGAGGATGACCCCAAAAGAAGAACATGGAATGACCTACTGGTTTGAAATCCAACTGCAGGGCAGAATCAGAGAGCAAGTGGCCAACCACGGGATGTTTGTAGCCTTTTGCTGCATCGTGAACATACCCCGTCTTCATTCCAACATGTACCAATCATCAACAACCAATAGTTACCTTCCTTGGCTCATCAATTATATTATAACTTAGCTAATCGATCTGATTGGGAATGGGATCCTATGCTAAAACTTTCCACATGTGGTGATGAACATATGTGGGAGGAGGTCATCTTGGTGAGTGGTCGATTGATGTTGGTATCATACTTTGCTTGCTTTTGATAACATTCTAATAATTAAGTATAAAAAATTCTTAATAGGTTAACAAGGAGTATACTCGGATTAAGGGTAAGTCATTTCCTACATATGACGACATATTTTTTTTTTTCAAAGAATACTATTACTGGTAGACGGAGGATTACATCTGCTATTTCAGAGGGTGTATCGAACAATGATACCTCGGTCAACGAGGTGGATCGGATAAACTTGGATGACATCGACATCGGGAAACCATCACAACAACATGGTGGAGTCTCAATATCATCATCTGATCCTTTTGATCACCTATTTAATGATGTATCCCCAAATAGTCTGACTACATGCGCCTCGACCCTACCCACAGAACCATCTTTAGATGCAGGTTTGTCCACTAGTAGTGAAAAGAGAAAATTGCAAGTCTCCACTACTTCTACAGCACATAGGACTAGGCCCACAACTGATACAACTGATGCCCTTTTAGATTTGATGGATCAAGATAGAAAGAGATTGAAATTGCTAATGAGATCCTCTGAAGAGATCAGCTTGCACGTCTTATAATGTACTCTATTGATGAATGCATACGAAAGTTAGAGAGTCTTCCTGGGATTACACCTGAATGTATTCTTGCTGTAGGGGAGACTTTAAAAAATAAGATTAATAAGTGGTTCTTTATGCATTATGAAGGGCCACTACTAGAAGCTTGGATTAACACACAAATGGCTGAGTTCTACCATATACCAACTTCAGTGGCAGCCCCTTCTGGAAGTTATGCTTCTGTGCCTAATGTCTTTATGCCTTCAATACATTGTGTCCTTCGAGGTGGCCCACCTATATTTGTGCCTCCTCCTATGCATGCTGCCACTCCATGTGGACCTATTCCATCCATGCAGCCAATATTCAGGCCAAGCAATAAAGATAGCATCTTTCAGGGTCGTACCCTTTCTCTTGGTAGCAGTTTGGAATAATTCGTTTGTACCATATCGGCACCTCCGTCTCATCAATCTGAATTTGGTGGTCATCGTTTGCCGTAACATATATCTCTATAGTAGTAGTTAAGGAATGATATTTTGTGATAAATATCTTCTATATATGCTTGATCCTTATTATGTCATATGTTAACTTATGTTTGCCAAATTTTGCTGCACATAGGACGATTATCGTTACTTTATTGCAATGCATGTTAGAACACTCTTTGTCTTTAAATATTGGCTATCAAGGCCCAGTTATGCATATGGTTGCATCATTAACTCCTCTCTTTTTATAATAGATGGATATGTTGCATGATCTTATGGCCTTTTTATTAGATGAGGACAACTTTTGGTAGGACATCATAACTGTACTTATAAGTAATGGCATCATTGATTTGCAATATTGTAACGTTATTTGGAAGGTGCCATGTCGAACTCGTCCATTCTCGGGTCATGAACTCATAACAGATATGTTGAGTGGACATCCAAATAAAGGTTATGATCACTTTAGGATGATAAACACTATGTTTTTCAAGCTAGAAGAGTTGCTTATTTCACGTGGCTTTGTAACTAGCACACGCAATGTTATGGTATAGGATAAACTAGCTATTTTTCTTTACGGCATTGGTTATGGTGTGACCAATAGAGTTTTGGCTGAAACTTTTTAGCACTCAGGAGATAATATCCCAATATTTTAACAATGTACTGAAAGCAATTTGTTTATTGATGCAATAATTTATAGTTCAACTAGGTCATGATACTAGCATGCACCCACGAATCCGTGAGGACAATCATTTCCATCCTTACTTCATGGTACATATGGACAGAATGAAATGTTAATTTTTAATTATCAATTTTGTTAACTAGTCTTTGATAAAGTTGGTTGTATCACAGAATGCTATTGGACCGATTGATGGTATGCACATATTTGCGTTAATCAAGAAAAGCAAACAATCGCGCTTTCATAATCGAAAGGGCATCATTTTTCAAATGTAATGGCTATATCATTTGATCACTCTTTCCTTTTCATTTGTACTGAATGGAAAGGATCTGCTATCGACATGAGAGTCCTACGTTGGTCTATCGAGTCAGGAGGCTTTGTCATACTAGGAGATATTTAATTTTTCCTATTTAATTGATTTTATTTTTCCTATTAAAGTTCGAGTGGTTTAAGTAAAGGCATTGTTATCGTATACAAGAAAATATTATCTTGTTAACTCAAGATATGCCAATACAGATAAGTTTCTTGCCCCATATCGGGGTAATAAGTACCACCTCAGTACGTTTAACAATCCTAGGGCTCAACGATATAACAATTGTCGAGACTTATACAATCATCAGCATGCTAAACTCAGAAATTGCATAGAGGAGGCCTTTGGAATTCTTAATAAGCGATATAAGATTCTTAGAAGTCCCATCCCATTTTCCTTCAAGGTTCAGAAATGTATTGTAATGGTTTGCTGCATCATTCACAACTTCATTTGACGAACCCAAGAAAACGATAAATACTTCAATATATCAATTGAACCCTTGCATGTTGATCGTGATGATGACTATATCGATCCTTATCTTATTATAGGGGATGACGAATCCCGAAAAGGTGATGAACTACGCAATTCCATAGCTAATAAGCTATGGGTTGCTCGTAACACACAAAGTAAGTCTAACATGCTTTCTTTTATTATGAACAATTTTTTCCTTTAATTTTATAAGTTAGTATATTTATCATGATTGACTTTATTGATAGTGCAATGTATTATGTAATCTGAGTTTTATATCGGTTTCACTATAATGCAGGAAATCAAGCTGCATGCTGTTGAGGTTTAGTAATGTCTTTCGAAAGTTATTATGTAGTTTTCATGGGCCGTAGACGAGGGATCCATGAATCCTGGCCTGAGTGTCAGTGCGAGGTTACTAGGATCAAGCATACCTTATACAAGAAGTTCAAATGTAGACAAAAGGCAATTGATGCATTCCAAAATTATCATCAATCTCCTGATCTTCGATCTATCGAAAAAATTGATGATATGAAGTATAAAGAAGGAAAAAAAAGAAGTAGCCATGGTCAGGAATGTGGGTGCACCTTTAAAAACATTTTTGTTAGTTTTAGTATCCTTTTTGTAGGCTTTGTACTTGGGTTTCAGTGTGAGCAGACTCCGTTAATGCTTTGAGATGGTTATGAGTACTATATCTTGTTAATGTCATCGTTGCATGATTTCCTATTGAAGTCTTATCTTAGAGGTTGTATTTTGATAATTATTTGTTGCATTGGATATTTGCATATATTGCTTTTTGGCAGTTGTGGTGTCGTTGAAAGAGTTTCAGAAGTATGTTATGTTACTACTCATTTTCTTAGTTAATTGTATTCTTGGGAGAATATTAGGCAGGCATGCACTTATTTGAAGTAACATATATTGGAGCAATTTTGATCATAATTTGCTGAATTGGAAAATTAACATTTGTTGCTTTTTGGTGGTTGCAGTGCCTTGATATTTAGTATGCTTATTTGCTTGATCCTTGCATATGTAAAGTGTCGGCTGTGAAATCATGACTTGGAGGGCATTTCTAAATGCAACCATTGTGAAGCATCATAGTTTGGCACTCTATCAAAGCTGAGGACCATGATGTTAGGCACACTCATAGCATTTCTTGAATTGGATGCATACAAATTATAACCGTTAGGAAATAACAGCTGATAATGCCTTCATAAGCCTACTCAATCTATGTCCCTATATCTCACAAATAGATTATGCATGCATCTTTCTTTCCAACATGAATTTGTTGGAAAAACAGGGTAAGTTTGATGCACTAGTGAAGGATTGATCATGTGATGGTCATGATTTTTCCTGGCTTAGGTTGCCTTTTATTTGTTAATCTTCTTTATAATGCATACCATGACATGAATGCATACCATGACTTGTATGCATACCAACCTTTATATTGTCAATTTTTCTTCTATTAACTCTGAGGAATGCACTTCTTGTTTGTTTGGACTTCGGATGGGAACACGAGACCAAGAATTCTAAGATTACATCACTTCTTGCTCTGACAACAACTGAGGGTGATGAATCCGGATTCCTAGAACATGGTAGCCCTTAGAAGAAACTGAGAAGCAATTCTGGAGAGTTGGTGCCAGCAGCGGTGAACTCTGTGATGAAACTCTCCTTGATATGGAGGACCAGCAATATTTATCACCCACAATCGGTTGATTGAATTGTGTTTTATAAAACTACCTCTAGGTTTAATATGTTGTGTTTTTATACTCTTGCCTTGTGAAGTGTTTCTGCTTTAGAGTACTTGGATCTGGATCTTTTGTGTTGTTTGATGATGTTATGGGTATCTCTAAGAATTGTCCCAGTATTTCTTTTGTTGTATTTGGCAGTTACAGTGTCATTGAAAGAGTTTCATATGTTTGTTATGTCAGTACTCATTTTGTTGTTTAAATATTTTCTTGGGAGAATGTTAGGCAGGTATGCATTTGTTTGAAGTAACATATTTTTATATTGAGTACACCTATTTGCTTGATCCTTGCGTATGTGAAGTGTCGGTTGTGAAATCATGACTTGGAGGGTATTTCTAAATGCAACCGTTATGAAGCATATGTTCAGCACTCCATCAAAACCGAGGGCTATAATGTTAGGCAGACTCATAGCATTTTCTGAGTTAGATGCATGCAAATTGCAACCGTCAGGAAATAACGGCTGATAATGCCTTCCTGAGCCAACTCAATCTATGTCCCTATATCTCGTAAATTGATTATGCTGCTGAGCATGATACATTCACACCAGAATGTGCCGGTTCATCCACAAAATAAAAGAAATGATGAACTGTTCAATATAGCTTGATAAAATTTATGAATTTCCATCACTGTAAATGCATCAATTGTTTGGAAGATCTATTATCTTCTGGTGAGGCATAAGGTGAGAAAAAGAGGTGAGGAAGCCAGCAGCTATCATAATAGGTTATTGTGAGGAAGGATACATGTAACTTTCTATCTAAGTTAAATCAAATTGCAAATCCTTTTTCCATGACATTCTAAGTCTATGTGTGAATTTGTAAACTTCTCCTTTTTGTATACAAGGCAGAAGCTATAAAGAAGGCCAGCAAATGAACCATATTGTTCATCGTGATGTAAAGGTCAGTGAAAATTCCATGTCATTAGTGGGTTCCTTTTATCAAAGAACTTTGAAATTGGCAAATTTCTCTTTTGTAAGTTGTAGCAGCACCTATGTTCTGTTTGCAAATATGATTATTTTATATTATAGGCACTTCTTAGAAATTGCAGTACTTCCTTTGTCTCTATTGCAGATATTATCATGAATCTCTTGCTAGCTTGTATATTTATAATTCCCTTTCTTGAATCAACTAGCTGATCTGTCATTGACTTTTAAGAAAAGCAGTTTGTGGTGCTGCAGTTTCATGTCTGAAAAGCTTGTGACAAAATTAAAATTATATTCTTGGGCCTTTGTTTTATCCAAAATGGATAAATTTTATTTGTATTTTTGCTTTTGAGCAGGATATCCAAGCTCTTATAAACAAAATTAACAAGTCCATAGTGGCACCTTTACCGAGTACATACTCTGGTGCATTGTAAGCATGATTCTTTTCTGTTTCCAAATTTCATCAACTAATTTCATCTATGCTGATTCTGTAGTAAGATAATTTTGATTGATCTTAATTACTGTGTGCAGTAGGGGACTCATTAAAACCATGCTGCGCAAGAGCCCAGAACACAGGCCTAGTGTATGTACTCAGTCAGGGTTTATATACCATTGCTAACAAAGCTTGCATGTCCACGCACACATCTATACAAGCACAATTATATTTCTGTCCATATTTTTCCTCAAACAATTCAGTCTCATGTTTATAATCCTGTCGCCAGGCTGCAAAACTGCTTCAAGTCCAAATAGCACTAACAGAAGTGAACAATGGAAGCGACTTGTCGGACAGAAATCCAACAGCTGTAGATGCTTCAAGCCGGGAATCATCGGAATCAAGGCACCGAAGGTTTGACACTTCGTCGTACCAGCAGCGGGCAGAGGCCTTGGAAGGACTGCTCGAGTTTAGTGCACAGTTGTTACAGCAGGCAAGACTTGAGAAGAGTTGTCCGTGCTGTTGAAGCCATTTGGTCGTGAAAAGGTGTCTCCGAGGGAAACAGCTATATGGCTGGTAAAGAGCTTCAAAGAAACAAGCACTATAATGTGGTTGCTGTATAGGCTGTCAATGGATATTTTAGCTTTCTTCAACTTGATTTCCTTGTTATTCTGGTCTCATCTCCCTCTTATCCTACATACAAAGATCTCCATTTAGTTGACTTTGGATAGAGAATTTACAGATGCGTGCTGGGAAAATTATCAGAACTATTATTGAATCCATGTTTCGCTGAACCAAAACTTACTGAGTTAAATGATTGTGTATGGTTGTTTGGATATGAGCGAGCAACAACTGACTCGAGGAGGTGAGGTGGGGTCTTATGTATGGTTGTTTTAGCTTGATCCTATCTAGGGTGTTATGAATGTTTAATTAAGAGATGATTGAATTCACATGTTTGTTGCAAATTGATTATAGAGGAAGGGCTTCTGGCAGTTGAGATGAATGGATGATCAGTTTATTGAAAACCTATTCTGAGGGAGTCCTAGTCCATTATTTTAGTTTAACCAAATCATCATGGACAAAAGATAATATTTTGATGCTACTGTTTCTTGCAGTCCCAGCAATACCAATTGTTTACCCAAAGGAAAAGTCTTTGTACACCGCCTCCGATGCAGCAAATCCTACTCTGGCTGCACCGCTTTTTTTTATTGGTCCACATGGATCCCATGTGGCCTGACATGATGGGACAGAATAGCAGGAAGATAATGTTACTTTTTGATAGTACATCCATTAAAAGTCGTTCAGCCTTTCACCATTGGTGTGCAGACAAAAATGCCCTTTCCCTTCAACCTACTTTAACCCGCCATCTTATCGGAAGAGATGAATGGATCATCGGAGTGAGGATACCAAAGACGTCGAGGGCATAGAATGCGTCTTCGGCGTGGGAATCCTCCGGACGAGCAACCCTCTCCTTCTTCGCGTGGACCACCGGGTTCGCGTTGATCAGCCCTAGCGTCATCTCTTCCTGCCAACTTCCCTTCCCCCTCCCTCTCTTGCTTGCTTCTTCCACCACAGTCAAAGCTCACCTTAAGACAAAGCATCAGTTCAAAACCCACGATACCCTAGTTTAAAACCTTAAGACAAAGCATCAGTTCAAACCCACGACACCCTAGTTGGAAACCCACGACACCCTAGTTCATAACCCACGACACCCTAGTTCAAAACCTTAAGACAAAGCATCAGTTCAAACCCACGACACCCTAGTTGGAAACCCATGACACCCTAGTTCAAAACCTTAAGATAAAGCATCAGTTCAAAACCCACGACACCCTAGTTCAAAACCCACGACACCCTAGTTCAAAACCTTAAGACAAAGCATCAGTTCAAACCCACGACACCCTAGTTGGAAACCCACGACACCCTAGTTCATAACCCACGACACCCTAGTTCAAAACCTTATGACAAAACATCAGTTCAAACCCAAGACACCCTAGTTGGAAACCCACGACACCCTAGTTCATAACCCACGACACCCTAGTTCAAAACCTTAAGACAAAGCATCAGTTCAAACCCACGACACTCTAGTTGGAAACCCACGATACCCTAATTCAAAACCTTAAGACAAAGCATCAGTTCAAAACCCACGACACCCTAGTTCATAACCCACGACACCCTAGTTCATAACCTTAAGACAAAGCATCAGTTCAAACCCACGATACCCTAGTTGGAAACCCACGACACCCTAGTTCATAACCCTATGACAAAGCATCAGTTCAAACCCATGACACCCTAGTTCATAACCCACGACACCCTAGTTCAAAACCTTAAGACAAAGCATCAGTTCAAAACCCACGACACCCTAGTTGGAAACCCACGACACCCTAGTTCATAGCCTCTCTAGCCCAGAACACATGCATGGCTTCGTGTAGAGGAACAGAAGGAAGCCTTGGGTCTAAGATTTTAAGCACTCCTTCCTTGTTTGAATCCGTCATCTTTCTAACCCACTGGACAATGTCGACGCCGTCCCCAAATTCCCCGACCGGCTTCCTCCCGGACACCAGCTCTAGGAGCACCACTCCAAAGCTGTAGACATCGCTCTTTTTGTCCACCTTGAGAGTGTATGCATATTCTGTGGAACCAAATAGAAAATGATCAAACTAACGCTGAGATCAACCTAAGGATTGATAATGTTCTCAAGCCAAATGCCTAAAAGTAGCTTGTTTGGACTAAAAAGGAACTTTCAGTATTGAATGACTAAAGTTAAGGTAGGACACAGAAAAAAGATAAAAGAAAAAGCAGAGCATGCTTTAAAAAAAAAAAAAAAATTCTACGACAAAAAATCCTTACTGTTGATTCTTTTTACTATTGTCCCAATTAACGCAAAGAAACACTCCGGTGAAGTTAATGATACAACAGAAGAGTTGAATCCAAGGTAACAAGAGGGTAAAAGAAATCACCTAGGGCAATGTAGCCATAGGAGCCAGCGATGGCAGACATGCACTCGGAGGCACCGGAATCCTGCAAGAATTTGGCAAGGCCGAAGTCGGCGACGTGCACTTCAAAGTTGGAATCAAGGAGGATGTTGTTGGACTTCACGTCACGATGAAGGATCAGCGGCGAGCAATCATGGTGGAGATAGCAGAGGCCCTTGGCCGCCTCCAGCGCGATCTTGTACCTCGTGTCCCAGTGCAGATGGCCCCTCTTCTTCCCATGGAGGACCTCCCCAAGGCTCCCATTGGGCATGTACTCGTACACCAGAAGATTGGTCTCATGGTTCGAACAGAAGCCAAGCAGTCTCACAATGTGGCGATGCCGAATCCTTCCGAGAGTCTGAATCTCCGCCGAGAACCCGTGGTCTTGCGATGACCCCCGGCTCATCGCCGGTAGCCGCTTCACCGCAACCTGCTCGCCGTTAGGCATCACACCCTTATACACGATCCTAGCCCCTCCTTTTCCAATAACGTTCTCTTCCTTCAAGCAATCGAGCACGTCGTTGCAGGTGAAGTCCAAGCGTTGGAAAGCGGAGAGCTTCCATGCCCGGGCCTCGCTCGCCTTCTTCAAAGACCGGGCTTTAATGATAGCGGCGACGGCAAAGGCAATGGAACAGAGGAGGAGGCCAACGACCAACAGAAGCTTGAAAGAGGCAGAGAGGGGGCCTCGGGTGTTGTGGGTTTCCAACTAGGGTGTCGTGGGTTTCCAACTAGGGTATCGTGGGTTTGAACTGATACTTTGTCTTAAAGTTTTAAACTAGGGTGTCGTGGGTTATGAACTAGGGTGTCGTGGGTTTCCAACTAGGGTGTCGTGTGTTTGAACTGATGCTTTGTCTTAAGGTTTTGAACTAGGGTGTCGTGGGTTTCCAACTAGGGTGTCGTGGGTTTTGAACTGATGCTTTGTCTTAAGGTTTTGAACTAGGGTGTCGTGGGTTATGAAGATGCTTTGTCTTAAGGTTTTGAACTAGGGTGTCGTGGGTTATGAACTAGGGTGTCGTGGGTTTCCAACTAGGGTGTCGTGGGTTTGAACTGATGCTTTGTCTTAAGGTTTTGAACTAGGGTGTCGTGGGTTTCCAACTAGGGTGTCGTGGGTTTTGAACTGATGCTTTGTCTTAAGGTTTTGAACTAGGGTGTCGTGGGTTATGAACTAGGGTGTCGTGGGTTATGAAGATGCTTTGTCTTAAGGTTTTGAACTAGGGTGTCATGGGTTATGAACTAGGGTGTTGTGGGTTTCCAACTAGGGTGTCGTGGGTTTGAACTGATGCTTTGTCTTAAGGTTTTGAACTAGGGTGTCGTGGGTTATGAACTAGGGTGTCGTGGGTTTTGAACTGATGCTTTGTCTTAAGGTTTTGAACTAGGGTGTCGTGGGTTTCCAACTAGGGTATCGTGGGTTTGAACTGATGCTTTGTCTTAAGGTTTTGAACTAGGGTGTCGTGGGTTATGAACTAGGGTGTCGTGGGTTTCCAACTAGGGTGTCGTGAGTTTGAACTGATGCTTTGTCTTAAGATTTTGAACTAGGGTGTCGTGGATTTTGAACTGATGCTTTGTCTTAAGGTGAGCTTTGACTGTGGTGGAAGAAGCAAGCGAGAAAGGGAGGGGGAAGGGAAGTTGGCAGGGAAGAGATGACGCTAGGGCTGATCAACGCGAACCCGGTGGTCCACGCGAAGAAGGAGAGGGTTGCTCGCCCGGAGGATTCCCATGCCGAAGACGCTGTCTATGCCCTCGACGGCTTTGGTATCCTCACTCCGATGATCCATTCATCTCTTCCGATAAGATGGCGGGTTGAAGTAGGTTGAAGGGAAAGGGCATTTTTGTCTGCACACCAATGGTGAAAGGCTGAACGACTTTAATGGATGTACTATCAAAAAGTAACATTATCTCCCTGCTATTCTGTCCCATCGTGTCAGGCCACATGGGATCCATATGGACCAATAAAAAAAAGTGGTGCAGCCCACGTAGGATTTGCTGCACCGAAGGCGGTGTACAAAGACTTTTCCTTACCCAAATTTTCGCTTCTCCTCACTGGTCACGCATGTGCCGACCTCCGGTGCCGAGGCTATCAGGCTTGATACGCACACACACACACATATATATATATATTGGTTTCGAATTCCTAAATTTTAAGCATCGTTTCCAAATATTTAGTTCTAAATTATTTAATTTGCCATAATGTACGTTAAGCTCAAAGCCTCCTTCGTTGTTCAAAATCGTGCCAGGTATACGGATATTTAAAAAAATTCCATATGCTAGTGTAATTGTTAAGATAAGTAACTATATAAACTGATTTTTTTTACTTTTTTATTATGAAATTTAAAATTAAATTTATTTATTTTAAATAAAAATAAAAAAACATAAAATAATATGTTAAATTTTAACAAAATAATTGATTTAAAGCTATAGATTAGAAAAGGATGAGACATATTTTTTTTTAAATATGAAGATTATTATTAAAAAATCAAAATAAAATAAAACTCTCATAAATAGTAGGGATGGCAACGGCCTGAGAATGGCTCGGGATATCTTATACCGGTCTCCGTTCCCGTTAGGAAAAATATCCCCGTTTTCTGTCCCATTAAGCCGTTATAGTTAACGGGACAGGGACGGGAATACCCGACCGGGTAAACGGGTACCCACTAGGTACTCGTTTGCCCATTTATATAAAAAAATAAAACCTTTTAGGATAAGATGAAGATGAATCATGAAAGAAGGAAGAGCAAGAGATGGCTGCATAAAAGAAGGAAGAGCAAGAGTCAGGAAGAATAAATTCAAATGTATTTTACTATATAAATTTTTTATTTATTTTAAATTTTAAAATATTAATATATTATATATATATTTAAAATTTAAATATACTATATTGAAGCTAATGGGATGGGTAAACGGAGATAGGGCAAAGAATACCGTCCCTGGCCCATTTACCCATTTAGCCGTTAACGAGAAATCATCGTTACCCGTTAAGCCGTTTAGACCGAGGATTCTTCGACCCGTTAAAAATGGTACCGATCGGGTAAACGACCAAACGAGAAAAATTGCCATCCTAATAAACAGTACCCTTCTTGGCACATACTTAAACAATGTTTAAAAGTTATGCCTGATATAAAAATAAAGTAGTTAATTTATTAATAGAAATAATTTATTAAGTATGTTCTTATTTTATTAATATAAAACAATTTATGAAGTATGTTCTTATTTTATTTTATTAATAAAAACAAATTTATTACTTTATTTATTAATAAAAAATAATTTATTCAAGTATTACATTAAGAATTAAATTGATAAACCATTTTTATTCAAGGGATATGCTTGAGATTTCTGAAAAAATTCTTCATCTATTTATTCCTAGTGAAATACATGCATATTCCCATGTCATCCAAACACCATTTAGAATAACACTACATTAATTGCACTGGAATAATATGGAATACCATATTTTCATCCAAATATAAATATGGAATAACAAGGGGAGTAAGCTATTCTTGGGAACTTCATAATCCTATTCCTGGAATAACTTTTTAACAAACACTAGTAAAGGATAAGTCTGAAAAAGGTTAACCATAAGTTATCCCCTGAACTTATTCCCTAGAAAATCCAGGAATAGCTGAAGCTATCCCTTGAGGGCAAAATTGTTATTTAAAAAAGATGGTTATTCCCTCAGCTATCCCTTGGATAAACTCTATCTTGTAAACTTATCTAGATATAGCATTTTGGGAATTAAACACTATCTTAATGTCATATACCTAAAATTTCATAAATTATATGACTAAATATAAATTAGTTTGGCCACTTTGGTGACTAACTAACTAATTTATCTTAATGTCATATAACTAAGCAATAATACTAATATTATTAAAATCTCATAAATCAGTTTGGCCACTTTGGTGACTAACTAACTAATTTATCTTAATGTCATATAACTAAATAATAATACTAGTATTATTAAAAATCTAACATTTAATTTTGATAATGACAAATATAGTAACATTGCTGCATGCATTAGCCGACATCAACCTTCATAGATTATCAATCTACTTCAATCTATAAATATCAGATTTGCCATACATACTAGTATAACACAATGATCTAATCAATGCATGCCATTAATTCGTAACACTATCAGCCGGGGTTCTTCTGGCGATGAACCTCTTCATGGAATAGATTAATGACCAATAAAACAACTAATCATAACTTTAAAAGATTAAATATTCATCATAAATTCATTCTGATGAAAAATTAATCAATCGTAATATATGAATAAATTATTTATTTTAGAACCTTGGCTCTGATACCACTTGTTAGCAATATAGGATCTTCAATAAATAATTTGTTACATATAAAAATAATATAACATACTTACCTGATACGGAATTCATCATAATAGTATTTACCTGATGCGGATGCAGAGTTCATCACGATAATATGTAGACTTGAGACTTGAATCTGGTTAGATTCTGATAACCTCCTCAGGATTGATAGCCCCTCCTACAAAATAATTAGTTTTTCTTCCTTAACCCCATTCCTTTAATAGCAGATAACCGATGGATTCTTGCTAACTTCATTAAGCAGAGAGAGGACTAATTATTTATATATATAACATTCAATTGGTATTTCCATCAAACACCAATTAATGACTTTAATACGGCTTAATGTTAATGGCTTAAACTCTCGGACCATTAACAGCCGATTAGTAGCCCTTCGTATTCTGCACACGAAGAATAAACAATGGGTGGGCTTTCACCTTTCGCATACTAGGCAATGTTAATGGCTTAAACTCTCGGACCATTAACAACCGATTGGTAGCCCTTCACATGCAGAATAAATAATGGGTGGTCTTTCACCTTTCGCATAGTAGGCTAGATCTGGCCCTTCACCTTTTGCATATTAGGCTAGATCGAGAAAGGGTGACTCTTCGCCTTTGTAACAATCTTGTATTAAAGGGCTAATCTAACATTCTCCTACTTGGGCCGAAAGTTTATGACATTAATATTTAATAGTGTAAACATTAGGCGCGCAAAATTAAATTTTATAATGTCATGTCATCTTTTATGATTGACTTTAACATAATAAATTACATAATAAGAGTTATGGCGGTCATAAACATCCAATTTGCATACTTCCTTTCATATACTACTGTATTAGCAACTTATCATGTTAGGTCACGTAATTTATATATAAATAACTTAATATCCACTTAATTGTCTGAAAGACACAGTAAATTTCTTGTTCAAAACAGTAAGTGTATACAAGCATAAGAAATAAGAAATAGTAAATAAAACCAGAAACATTTCATATTAATCAGCTCAAGAGTGGCACAACATCATCATAATCAATCTTTAATACATAACATCATCATAATCAATCTTCAATGCAACCAAGACCCATTCTATGTACATGTTCTTTAAATGTTTTTGGTTGTAAACCTTTGGTCAAAGGATCTGCTATCATAAGATCCGTTCTAATATGTTCAATGCACACTCTTTGTTTCTGGACCTCCTCCTTGACAGTAAAGTACTTTAATTCCATATGTTTAGCACCTCTAGAATACTTATCATTCTTGGAGAAGAAAACTGCTGCAGAATTATCACAATAAATTTGCAGGGGCTTGGTAATGGTGTCGACAACCCCAAGTTCTAAAATAAAGTTCCGTAGCCATAATGCTTGAATTGTAGCTTCATAACATGCTACAAACTCTACTTCCATAGTGGATGAGGCAATGATTGACTGTTTGGCAGTTTTCTATGAAATTGCTCCTTCTCCCAACAGGAACACATAGCCAAAAGTTGACTTTCTACTGTCAACACAACCAGCAAAATCTGAATATGAATATCCAATCACTTCCAACTGATCAGATCTTCTAAATATGAGCATATAATCCTTAGTTCCTTGAAGATATCTCATCACTTTCTTTGCAGCTTTCCAATGATCAATACTAGGATTACTCTGATAGCGGCCCAACATCCCAACTGCGAAGCTGATATCTGGTCTTGTGCAGGTTTGCAAATATATCAAGCTACCTACAACAGAAGCATATGGAATAGATTTTATTTGCTTATGTTCCACATCATTCTTTGTACATTGCATAAGACTAAATTTATCCATTTTTGTATTGGGACAATACCTGCTGAACAATTGTTCATATTAAATTTCTCAAGAATTTTCTCGATATAAGTTTTCTGAGACAACCCTAACAATCCATGTGATCTCTTTCTGAATATGAAAATTTCTATCACATAAAATGCCTCTCTCATATCTTTCATCTCAAAATTCTTAGAGAGAAAATTTTTAGTCTCACACAAAATACCTAAATCATTAGCAGCAAGCAAAATATCATCAACAAATAGAACAAAAAATATAAACTTACTTTCACAAATCTTTCGATAAATGCATCGATCAACGATATTTTTATGAAAACCAAAAGATGTACTAGTATCATTGAACTTAATATACCATTGTCTGGAAGCTCGTTTAAGTCCATATATTGATTTCTTAAGTTTAGACATCATATGACCTTTCCTTCTATGGAAAAACCTTCAGGTTGATCCATATAAATTTCTTCCTCTATATCCCCATTAAGAAAGGTTGTTTTCACATCCATTTGATGTAACTCTAAATCATATTGAGCTACCAAAGCCATAATGATTCTTAATGAATCTTTCTTTGAAACTGGTCAAAATGTCTCTTTATAATCAATGCCATCCTTTTGAGTATAACCCTTGGCAATAAGTTTGGTGAAAATGTCTCTTTGTAATCAATCCTTCTGAGTATAACCCTTGGCAACAAGTCTAGCTTTAAAACATTCGATATTGCCATTCAAGTCACGTTTCATTTTAAAAACCCATTTACATCCAACTTGTTTAGAACCTTCTGGCAATTCGACAAGATCCCAGACATTGTTTTCAGCCATTGATTTTAATTCATCTTTCATAGCATCAATCCATTTATCAGACTTATCACTGTTAATGGCTTGTAAAAATGAAATAGGATCTTCATAAATGCTACAATCAAAATCTGACTCTTGCAAATAAACCAAATAATCATCTGAAATAGCTGATTTTTGTATCCTTATAGGTTTACTTAAAGCTATTCCACATGGTTCAATTTTGTCAGCTATTGGTAGGTTAGGCTCTTCATGGGGTACTTCTTCATTCAAACATTATTCATTATTGTTTTGTTTTTGTAATTCTGGAACAATGTATGGAATGATTGTAGATTCAGAAACATTTATGGGTAATGAAACATTAACCCTTACTTCATTGATATCCACAATCTATTTGTCAGCACTCCCACTAACTTCACCATTTTCAATAAATTTGGCATTGCCTCTCTTAATAATTCTAGAACTATGGTTTGGACAATAAAACCTGTACCCTTTCAATTTCTCTGGGTAGCCAATAAAGTAACCACTGACAGTTCGAGAATCCAATTTCTTTTCATGTGGATTATACACTCATGCTTCTACTGGACAACCCCAAACATATAGGTGTCTTAGACTAGGTTTCCTTTCGGTCCATAACTTAAAAGGAGTTTTAGAAACTGCCTTACTAGGAATCCTATTCAGTAAATATACTGCAGTCCTAAGAGCATACATCCACAAAGATTTTGGTAATGAGGAATTACTTAACATACTCCTAACCATATCCATTAATATTCTATTTCGTCTTTCTGCCATACCATTTTGTTGAGGTGTGCCTGGCATAGTATACTGTGCACATATGCCATGTCTTTCGAGGAATTTTGCAAATGGACCTGGATTTTGTCCTGATTCATTGTACTTTCCATAATACTCACCACCTCTATCAAATCTTACAATTTTTACTTTTCTGTCTAGTTATCTTTCAACCTATTTAGTAAATACCTCAAGAGCATTTACAACTTGAGATTTCTCTTTAAGCAAATAGACATATCCATAATGAGAAAAATCATCTATAAAGGTGATAAAGAACTTTTCTCCACCAAAGAATGGAGTATCAAAATGTTCACATACATCAGTGTGTAAAATTTCAAGAAGCTGAGTACTTCTTGTAGTTCCTTTCTTATTATGTTTGGTTTACTTTCCCTTAATGCAATTCACACATAAACCAAGATCAGTAAAATCTAGATTTGGTAAAATCTCATTCTTTACTAATCTTTGTAGTCATTCTTTGGATATATAACCCAAACGTTTATGCCACAAGAAAGCAGAGTTATCATTTGCCATACTACGCTAATTCCAATATTTTGATGGACACACATCAGGGATGCAGAAAATTTATCATCAAGTTTCAATTTATATAATTCATCCATAAGAATTCCAGAACCAATAAAGGAATCATTTTATTAAATAAACTGAAACATCCTTTTCCAATCTTAAAACTAAACCCATTAACATCAAGTTTGAAACAGAAACTAAATTTCTAGAAAGTAAAGGAACATAGAGAGTTTGTAGTAGATTCAGGTGATGCCCAGTATCTAAAGTAAGACGATAAGTCCCTATGCCTTCAATTGGGGCCTTCTCTCGATTCCTCATAAACAAAAGGTTCTCATTTGGGTTTATGCTCTGGATTGTAAGGAATCCTTGCATTACATTGGAAGTATGAGTAGTGGCACCAAAATCTAACCACCAAGTGTTAGAAGGAACTTTGGATAAATTTGATTCATAAATTGAAGAAGCATAATGAAAGATACCTTTCTTTTCGAACCAAGCTTTCCGTTTCAGACAATCTTTCTGATAATGTCCTTCTTTCTTACAAAAATGACATTTATCTTTCTTTCTTTTCTTCTTATCATTATCAGCAACCTGTGATACTTTAGTGGGTGCTTTCTTTTTAAATTTCTTGGATTTTGGCTTGATAACTTTACCAGCTCCCTGACCCACTAGGTTTATTGAATGACCCCCTTGTGTTTTTAATCTCCTTTCCTCTTGAGTAAGCTTATTGGCCAATTCATTAACATCCCATTTATCTTTAATAATGTCATAGTTAATTTGAAAAGGCCCATACTCTTGAGCTAATGAGTTCATAATGAATTGTACTAAAAAGGAGTCATCCATAACCATTCCTAGGGTCTTAAGTCTTGCTGCAATATTAGTCATATCTAGGACATATTGCTGCATACTTCGCGACCCATCATATTTCATGGTCGTGAGTTCAGCCATCAGTGTCCCTGCAAGTGACTTATCAGCGGAACGAAAGCGTTCTTTCACAAGCTTAAGATATTCTTTAGCTGTTACACTTTCTGGAAGAGTAGACTTAATGTTGTTGGCAATTGTCATTCGCATGAAACTTAGACATAATCTATTAGATATGTCCCATGCTTTATGTTTTAACTTCTTTGCCTCACTGCTCATATCCGTAATGTTAGTAGGCTTTTCTTCTAATAGTGCCAAGTCAAGATCCAAAACCTAAATGAAAATTGACTTGCTCACACCATTCAGAGAAGTTTAAGCCATTAAAGATAGTAACAACAGAAGCATGTGAATGGAGAAAAACAACTACAAAAACATAAATGCTCAAATTCAGATAATTAAACACAAAATATATTGTAGATTTCCTTTGGGTAAATTCAACAATATACATCATAATTAGAATGCTATTTAAACTTTAAAGAAATTTAAAAATCTTATCAAATATATATGCAGCATCTTTGGACATCCATATTATGTTTGATAAGAGAATATTAGATTTCCTCCTTTAGGTTTGTTAGTTATAGAATATTAATCCACATTTGGGCGAATTCTTAATTTCTAACAACCAACAAATCTTCAACAGCATTCTATAAAATTTTATAGACTATATGACCGAATATAAACTAGTTTGGCCACTTTGGTGACTAACTAACTAGTTTAATCTTGATGTCATATTATTAAAATTTTATGAATTATATGACTAAATATAAATTAGTTTGGCCACTTTGGTAACTAACTAACTAATTTAATCTTTATGTCATATAACTATACAATAATACTAATATCAAAATTCTCATAAATTATATGACTGAACATAAATTAGTTTGGTCACTTTGGTGACTAACTAACTAATTTATCTTAATGTCATATACCTAAAATTTCATAAATTATATGACTAAATATAAATTAGTTTGGCCACTTTGGTGACTAACTAACTAATTTATCTTAATGTCATATAACTAAGCAATAATACTAATAGTATTAAAATCTCATAAATTATATGACTGAATATAAATTAGTTTGGCCACTTTGGTGACTAACTAACTGATTTATCTTAATGTCATATAGCTAAACAATAATACTAGTATTATTAAAAATCTAACATTTAATTTGATAATGACAAATATAGTAACATTGCTGCATGCATTATCCCACATCAACCTTCATAGATTATCAATCTACTTCAATCTATAAATATCAGATTTGCCATACATACTAGTATAACATAATGATCTAATCGATGCATGCCATTAATTCGTAACACTATCAGTCGGGGTTCTTCTGGCAATGAACCTCTTCATGGAATAGATTAATGGCCAATAATACAACTAATCATAGCTTTAAAAGATTAAATATTCATCGTCAATTCATTCTGATGAAAAATTAATCAATCATAATATACGAATAAATTATTTATTTTAGAACCTTGGCTCTGATACCACTTGTTAGCAATATATGATGTTCAATAAATAATTTGTTACATATAAAAATAATATAACATACTTACCTGATGCGAAATTCATCATAATAGTATTTACCTGATGCGGATGCAGAGTTCATCACGATAATATGTAAACTTGAGACTTGAATCTGGTTAAATTATAATAACCTCCTCAGGTTTGATAGCCTCTTCTACAAAATAACTAGTTTCTCTCCCTTAACCTCATTCCTTTAATAGCATATAACCGATGGATTCTTGCTAACTTCATTAGGTAAAGATGACTAATTATTTATATATATAACATTCAATTGGTATTTCCATCAAACACCCCTTTAATACGGTTTAATATTAATGGCTTAAACTCTTGAACCATTAAGGTAGACCCTCGTATTCTGGGGGTGGTTTGTCAGACCCTCTTTAGCCGTGCGGAGGCTCGGCCGTGCGGACCTTGGCCGCGCAGACACTTGGCCGTGCAGGCCTTTGTCGCGCGAGCGCTCGGTCGCACGGGCCTTGGCCGCTCGGTCGCGCGGGGGCTTGGCTGGGCGGGCACTTGACTGTGCGGGGCTTCGGCCGCGCGGTGGACGCTCGGCCTCACGGCGAGCACTAGGCCGCGCGTTGACGATCAGCCTAGCGGCGGGTGCTTGGCCGCGCGTTGGCACTCAGCCTCGCGGCGGGCACTCGGCCGCGCGTTGGAGCTCAGCGACACGGTGGGCGCTTGGCCGTCCGTGGTCTTGGCTGCGTGGGCCTTGGCCGCGCGGGCGCTCGACCGTAGAGTCCTTGGATGCATCCGAAGGAATGCTGCGGAACGTGCCATGACTGGCGGAGCCATGGCTATGCAGGGGATTCACTCGGCTGGCGCGCACTGGGCAGGGGCCCAGACTGCAATGTTGCTCGTCTGTCTGTATACCCTGGGGTGGAAGATGAAGGGGCGCTGCGTAAGTATAGTAGGGGGGAACTACTCGCCACTATGTCCAAGGTAAGGGTTCACCTTGGACATGGCCACGGCACCTTAGGGGCGTGGCTTGAGAATGCCTTGCGCCGGTAAGGCATTGCCATTATTTATAGTCCACATGGCAAAGGCGGGATGCTGAAGTGGCATGAAGGATGATGTGGCGGACCGTTGCTCAGAGCGCGGATGCGCAAGGGACGCACCGGCGCATGCCAGGACTTGGGCGCGCAAACAGTTGCCGGCGCCAAGGGAGTTTGGGTGGTTCCAGAAACTCCCTTGTGCATGTGACCATGCGCGCGCAAACAGTTGCCGGCGCCAAGGGAGTTTTGGGTGGTTCCAGAAACTCCCTTGCGCATGTGACTGTGCGGTTGCCAGATGGTTTTGGAAACGCCCTGCGGTTGGGGGATGTCGCTGCGCATCTATATAATTGTAGTCTGATACCTTCGGGCAAGACACACAGAGTGAGACCTTTGGGGCGGGTCCTGTGTGCGATTGTATCTTTGGGAATTCAATACAAGAGTGTTCCACTCATTTGCCTAAGGGTTTGGGAAAGGCTGGCTGGGTGATTCCAGCGCCGCACAAGGCCCTTTGCTTACTAATTGTAGTCTGGAAAAATCGGCCCTGTGACAGTGGTAAAGGTGCAAGTTATGGGTGGCGAACACGGACTAATGACCTCGAGCGACCCGAGATCCTAAACTGGGAGGCCCTCAAGAAAGAACTTAAAGATCAGTTCCTTCCCTGCAACACTTCTTGGGTTGCCAGGGATGCTTTAAAGAAGTTGAAGCAAGAGGGCAACATCAGGGACTACGTGAAGGCGTTTAGTTCCCTGATGTTGGACGTCAAGGACATGTCAGAGGCGGACAAGTTGTTCAACTTCCTCTCTGGTATGCAACCTTGGGCCCAGTTGGAATTGCGGAGACAAGGCGTGACTAACCTGTCTGCCGCGACGGCTGCTGCGGAGCGCCTGGTGCATATCCGGATGATGAAGTCTCCTCTTGACCCTTCGAAGAAGCCCGGTGTCCCCAACAAATTCTCCAAAAAGACTCTAAAACAGAGGGATGTTGGTGGGCAACAGAAGAAGAAACTGAAGGACTTTGGGAAGGCAAAGGGGGTTGCCAAGCAGGATGGCTCTTCCTCTAAGAAGGTCAAGGGGAAATCTCCTCATCCGGGCTGCTATATCTGCGATGGCCCGCATTATTTCAAAGATTGCCCCAAGCGGAGCAAATTGAATGCCCTGGTGGCTGATCATGCGGACTCGGATTCAGATGTCCCAGAGCGTGTTGCCCCTATTCAATTACTGAATGTACTGCAAGGGGAGGAGACAACACCAAATCGGCCCCGCTTAATGTTCCTTCAGACGCAAGTAAAAGGGCACTGTGTCTTGACAGTGGTATCAGAGCCCGGTTATTGGCTCTTCTGAAGGAATTTTAATGCCTGTGGCCGGAAACAACATGGAGGCTTTAAGGGAAAGGATGTCCCGGATAGAGGCAATGGTTGGAGCGCCTCGGGCGGATGATGTATCCCCTCTTTGGGAGCAGACTGAAGCCCTGCATTCAACCATCCTCATGCTGCAAGAGGCAGTTGCAGTGGCCCAACTCTGGTTGGACGAGACGGTGTCTGACATTCGACTCCTGAAGTCCGCGGCGCCAGCCCGTTCTCAGGGGGATGCTAGGAGCAAGATGAAGGTCCGTGACCCACCTACTTTCAATGGCACTCGTAGTGCTAAAGAGTTGGAAAATTTCCTGTGGGACATGGAGCAGTATTTTAAGGCTGCTCGTGTTCCCGAGGAAGAGATGGTGAACCCTTTGGGCTTGAAGGTGTCTACACATTCAAGTCGCATAAAGGCAGTGAATTCCCAATCACAGGCCGTGCAGGGCAGGCCTTTGCCGTCAAGTTGTCCATCGGCGAGTGGAAGGGTCGGCTAGACATGATGGTAGTGCCCCTAGATGACTTTGATGTCATCCTTGGCAACAACTTTTTCGTAGGTGCCAAAGTTGCCATAATTCCACATCTGGGTGGAATACTCATTGGAGATGAGAAGAAGCCTTGTTTCATATCTTCTGCACAAGGCGGGGACCCTAAAAACAAAGTAGAGATTATCTCTGCTAGGTAGTTGGCCCGTGGATGCAAAAAGGGCCAAGGAACCTACCTCGCGACCCTAGTGGAGGAGGAAGTTCCAAAAGAGATGGCGGAGGTGCCGGGGGAGGTGGCTGAAATTCTGATGGAATTCGGTGATGTGATGCCCCAAGAGCTGCCCAAGGGGCTCCCTCCTCGGCGTGGCATAGACCACTGCATTGATCTGGTGCCGGGCACCAGACCTCCTGCCAAAGCCCCTTATCGGATGTCGCCGAAGGAACTAGCTGAGTTGAAGAAACAGCTGACAGGTCTGTTGGATTCTGGGAAAATTCTACCCTCAAAAGCCCCATTCGGTGCCCCGGTTTTGTTCCAAGAGAAGCAGGACGGAACACTGCGACTCTGCGTGGATTACAGAGGCCTGAACAAGGTGACAATCAAAAACAAATATCCGGTGCCCTGATAGCGGATCTCTTTGATCGTTTGTCCAAAGCAAGGCATTTTTCCAAGTTGGACTTACGATCAGGCTATTGGCAAGTCCGCATTGCGGAGGGAGATGAATCAAAGACCACTATGGTCACCCGGTATGGGTCTTATGAATTTTTAGTCATGCCATTTGGTTTGACAAATGCCCCTGCAACTTTCTGTAATTTAATGAACGATGTGTTTTCTGACTACATCGACAAGTTTGTTGTTGTGTATCTGGATGATATTGTTGTGTATAGTGAATCCTTTAAGGATCACTTGCAACACCTGCGGCAGGTGTTTGCTCGGCTGAGGGAAAATGAGTTGTATGTCAAGAGGGAAAAATGTGAGTTTTGCTTGGGTGAGATCAAATTCCTTGGACATCTTGTTGGCAATGGAAAGGTGCGGATGGATCCAAGGAAGGTGCAGGCTATCATTGAATGGCCTAAACCTAATAAAGTGACGGAACTGAGAAGTTTCCTTGGGTTAGCCAATTACTACAGAAAATTCGTGGCAGGCTATTCAAGGAAAGTTTCTCCTCTCACTGATCTCCTGAAGAAGGATCAACCTTGGCAATGGTCAGACCAATGTCAGAAAGCTTTTGAGGACATAAGGGTTGCTATCTCTTCAGAACCGATGCTCCAGTTGCCTGATTTTGCAAGAGCCTTCGAAGTTCATACTGATGCCTCAGATGTGGCCGTGGGCGGGGTGCTTGTTCAGGATGGTCATCCGGTTGCCTTCGAAAGTTGGAAACTCAAAGAAGCTGAGCGCAATTATCTTGCACACGAGAAGGAAATGCTTGCAGTGGTGCATTGCCTATGGACTTGGCGAGTTTACTTGATGGGTACCAAGTTCGTAGTGAAAACAGACAATGTGGCCAACACTTTCTTTCTGACCCAAAAGAAGCTGTCTCCTAGACAAGCTCGGTGGCAGGAGTTCCTTGCGGAGTATGATTTCCAGTGGGAGCACAGACCTGGGAGGCACAACCAGGTTGCGGATGCCTTGAGTAGGAGGGGTGTCCTAGAGATAGTCGCAGCTATCTCTCAGGTTGAAGCAGACTTCTCTGATAAAATCCGAAAGGTTTCAGAGTTGGATGTGGGTTATCAGCGGCTGCTTCAACAAGTCCGAGATGGGGAAACTCGGCGGTATTGGCTCAAAGACGGTCTCTTGATGGCAAAGGGCGGTCGAGCCTATGTCCCACTTGGTGGGGGACTGCGGAACCAGCTGTTGAGGGAAACTCATGACCCTCAATGGGCTGGTCATCCAGGCAGAGAGCGCATGATGGCTCTCTTATCTCGCTCCTTTATTTGGCCAAGAATGGAGCAACATATTGAAGCATATGTTAAGTCCTGTTTGATCTGTCAACAGGACAAAGTGGAGAGGAGGAAGGAAGCAGGCTTGCTGCAGCCCCTTCCTGTTGCTGAGAAGCCTTGGATTTCGGTGTCCATGGACTTCATTGGTGGCTTTCCTAAGGTGGATGGTTTATCATCTATATTGGTGGTGGTAGATCGATTTTCGAAGTATGCTGTTTTTGTCCCAGCCCCTGAGGAATGTCCGGCCGGCATGGCTGCTGATCTATTCTTTCGGAATGTGGTGAAACACTTCGGGTTGCCTGCTGATATCATCAGTGATCGGGATGCTCGGTTCACGGGAAGGTTCTGGACTTATCTCTTTCAATTGACGGGATCAGAATTGAAATTCTCTACGGCCAATCATCCATAGACAGATGGCCAGACCGAGCGGGTTAATGCTCTCCTAGAAGAGTATCTACGACATTATGCCTCTGCTAATCAGTGAAACTGGGTAAAACTATTAGACTCTGCTCAGTTTTGTTACAATCTGCATCGCTCTTCTGCAACAGGATTTAGCCCTTTCGAGTTGGCTACAGGGCATCAGCCCTTAACTCCTCAGGAAGTAGCTTTGCAGAAGAAAGGAGGATTATGCCCTGTTGCCTATCGCTTTGCTAGGGATCAACAGGAGATGTTCGATGAGGCCCTAGATAGCTTGAACAAAGCTTCAAAGCGTATGAAAAAGTATGCTGATCGCGGGCGCAGACCTTTGGAGTTTAATGTGGGAGACCAAGTCATGCTCAAATTAACTCCTCAGATTTGGAAACGCATCAGTAGAAAGAGGGCACACAAAGCATTAATCCCGAGATATGATGGACCCTTTGATGTTATCAAACGGGTGGGTAATGTAGCCTATAAGCTGAGGTTGCCTGAAAGGTTGAAGGTGCACCCTACATTTCATGTGAGTTATCTAAAGCCCTATTATCCAAATGCTGATCCTTCGAGGGTGCAGGAACAGCGGGCTCCTCCAACTGTTAGGGAACAGTATGATAAGGAGGTTCAAAAGATTTTGGATCATCGAACTTTGGGACACAGTAAAAAGAATAGACGGACTGAATATTTGATTCACTGGAAGGGTGAATCAGAAGCAGAGGCTAGCTGGGAGAAAGAGGCACACTTATGGCAGTTCAGGAAGAATATTGATTCTTATCTGGCAAGTCTCCCTCCGAGGACGTCGGGCTCTTCGGGTGGGGGTGGTTTGTCAGACCCTCTTTAGCCATACGGAGGCTCGGCCGTGCGGACCTTGGCCGCGCAGACACTTGGCCGTGCAGGCCTTTGTCGCGCGAGCGCTCGGTCGCACGGGCCTTGGCCGCTCGGTCGCGCGGGGGCTTGGCTGGGCGGGCACTTGACTGTGCGGGGCTTCGACCGCGCGGTGGACGCTCGGCCTCACGGCGAGCACTAGGCCGCGCGTTGACGATCAGCCTAGCGGCGAGTGCTTGGCCACGCGTTGGCACTCAGCCTCGCGGCGGGCACTCGGCCGCGCGTTGGAGCTCAGCGACACGACGGGCGCTTGGCCGTCCGTGGCCTTGGCTGCGTGGGCCTTGGCCGCGCGGGCGCTCGGCCGTTAGAGTCCTTGGATGCATCCGAAGGAATGCTGCGGAACGTGCCATGACTGGCGGAGCCATGGCTATGCAGGGGATTCACTCGGCTGGCGCGCACTGGGCCAGGGGCCCAGACTGCAATGTTGCTCGTCTGTCTGTATACCCCGGGGTGGAAGATGAAGGGGCGCTGCGTAAGTATAGTAGGGGGGAACTACTCGCCACTATGTCCAAGGTAAGGGTTCACCTTGGACATGGCCACGACACCTTAGGGGCGTGGCTTGAGAATGCCTTGCGCCGGTAAGGCATTGCCATTATTTATAGTCCACATGGCAAAGGCGGGATGCTGAAGTGGCATGAAGGATGATGTGGCGGACCGTTGCTCAGAGCGCGGATGCGCAAGGCACGCACCGGCGCATGCCAGGACTTGGGCGCGCAAACAGTTGTCGGCGCCAAGGGAGTTTGGGTGGTTCCAGAAACTCCCTTGTGCATGTGACCATGCGCGCGCAAACAGTTGCCGACGCCAAGGGAGTTTTGGGTGGTTCCAGAAACTCCCTTGCGCATGTGACTGTGCGGTTGCCAGATGGTTTTGGAAACGCCCTGCGGTTGGGGGATGTCCGCCGCGCATCTATATAATTGTAGTCTGATGCCTTCGGGCAAGACACACAGAGTGAGACCTTTGGGGCGGGTCCTGTGTGCGATTGTATCTTTGGGAATTCAATACAAGAGTGTTCCACTCATTTGCCTAAGGGTTCGGGAAAGGCTGGCTGGGTGATTCCAGCGCCGCACAAGGCCCTTTGCTTACTAATTGTAGTCTGGAAAAATCGGCCCTGTGATAGTGGTACACATTCAAGCCCGGTTATCGGCTCTTCTGAAGGAATTTTAATGCCTGTGGCCGGAAACAACATGGAGGCTTTAAGGGAAAGGATGTCCCGGATAGAGGCAATGGTTGGAGCGCCTCGGGCGGATGATGTATCTCCTCTGTGGGAGCAGATTGAAGCCCTGCATTCAACCATCCTCATGCTGCAAGAGGCAGTTGCAGCGGCCCAACTCCGGTTGGATGAGATGGTGTCTGACATTCGACTCCTGAAGTCCGCGGCGCCAGCCCGTTCTCAGGGGGATGCTAGGAGCAAGATGAAGGTCCGTGACCCACCTACTTTCAATGGCACTCGTAGTGCTAAAGAGTTGAAAAATTTCCTGTGGGACATGGAGCAGTATTTTAAGGCTGCTCGTGTTCCCGAGGAAGAGATGGTACCCATAACTTGCACCTACCTTACAGAAGATGCAAAGTTATGGTGGCGAACACGGACTAATGACCTCGAGCGGCCCGAGATCCTAAACTGGGAGACCCTCAAGAAAGAACTTAAAGATCAGTTCCTTCCCTGCAACACTTCTTGGGTTGCCAGGGATGCTTTAAAGAAGTTGAAGCAAGAGGGCAACATCAGGGACTACGTGAAGGCGTTTAGTTCCTTGATGTTGGACGTCAAGGACATGTCAGAGGCGGACAAGTTGTTCAACTTCCTCTCTGGTATGCAACCTTGGGCCCAGTTGGAATTGCGGAGACAAGGCGTGACCATGCGCGCGCAAACAGTTGCCGGCTCCAAGGGAGTTTTGGGTGGTTCCAGAAACTCCCTTGCGCATGTGACCGTGCAGTTGCCAGATGGTTTTTGAAACGCCCTGCGATTGGGGGATGTCCGCCGCGCATCTATATAATTGTAGTCTGATGCCTTCCAAGGGAGTTTGGGTGGTTCCAGAAACTCCCTTGTGCATGTGACCATGCGCGCGCAAACAGTTGCCGGCGCCAAGGGAGTTTTGGGTGGTTCCAGAAACTCCCTTGCGCATGTGACCGTGCGGTTGCCAGATGGTTTTGGAAACGCCCTGCGGTTGGGGGATGTTCGCCGCGCATCTATATAATTGTAGTCTGATGCCTTCGGGCAAGACACACAGAGTGAGACCTTTGGGGCGGGTCCTGTGTGCGATTGTATCTTTGGGATTCAATACAAGAGTGTTCCACTCATTTGCCTAAGGGTTCGGGAAAGGCTGGCTTGGTGATTCCAGCGCCGCACAAGGCCTTTGCTTACTAATTGTAGTCTGGAAAAATCGGCCAGTCAAGCTCAACAGGGTCTTCTTTCCCCGCTGATTCCGCCAAGCCCGTTCCCTTGACATACAACTCATTTTCCCTCAGCCGAGCAAACACCTGCCGCAGGTGTTGCAAGTGATCCTTAAATGATTCACTATACACAACAATATCATCCAGATACACAACAACAAACTTGTCGATGTAGTAAGAAAACACATCGTTCATTAAATTACAGAAAGTTGCAGGGGCATTTGTCAAACCAAATGGCATGACTAAAAATTCATAAGACCCATACCGGGTGACCATAGTGGTCTTTGATTCATCTCCCTCCGCAATGCGGACTTGCCAATAGCCTGATCGTAAGTCCAACTTGGAAAAATGCCTTGCTTTGGACAAACGATCAAAGAGATCCGCTATCAGGGGCACCGGATATTTGTTTTTGATTGTCACCTTGTTCAGGCCTCTGTAATCCATGCAGAGTCGCAGTGTTCCGTCCTGCTTCTCTTGGAACAAAACCGAGGCACCGAATGGGGCATTTGAGGGTAAAATTTTCCCAGAATCCAACAGACCTGTCAGCTGTTTCTTCAACTCAGCCAGTTCCTTCGGCGACATCGTGCGGAGGCTCGGCCGTGCGGACCTTGGCCGCGCAGACACTTGGCCGTGCAGGCCTTTGTCGTGCGAGCGCTCGGTCGCACGGGCCTTGGCCGCTCGGTCGCACGGGGGCTTGGCTGGGCGGGCACTTGACTGTGCGGGGCTTCGGCCGCGCGGTGGACGCTCGGCCTCACGGCGAGCACTAGGCCGCGCGTTGACGATCAGCCTAGCGGCGGGTACTTGGCCGCGCGTTGGCACTCAGCCTCGCGGCGGGCACTCGGCCGCACGTTGGAGCTCAGCGACACGGCGGGCGCTTGGCCGTCCGTGGCCTTGGCTGCGTGGGCCTTGGCCGCGCGGGCGCTCGGCCGTCAGAGTCCTTGGATGCATCCGAAGGAATGCTGCGGAACGTGCCATGACTGGCGGAGCCATGGCTATGCAGGGGATTCACTCGGCTGGCGCGCACTGGGCCAGGGGCCCAGACTGCAATGTTGCTCGTCTGTCTGTATACCCCGGGGTGGAAGATTGATGCAGGGCGATATTCAAAGCGCCTGCAACTCAAGAACGATCTAATCTGCGAGAAAAGAATTCGTCCAGGTTTGGTTCAAATCTTGACAAGAAAAGGGGAAAATTTCGAATTTTGATCACTCTCAATCCGAAATTTAAAGGGAAGAGCAATTGAATTTTCAATTCAATTGTTTTGAATCAGAAAAAGAAAACATTCATCTCTATTCAAGAGAGAAAAAAAAAGGAAATCTAAAACAGCGTCTTTCTTCTCTGCCTCTGACGGCCGCCCAAAACCAACTTAAATAAGAGAGAAAACCCTAACATCATAAGTTCAGAAAAATTACAACTATGCCATTAAAAACGAAAATAGGCCCAAAACTCCTATCAAACGAGCCCGGATGGCCAAAATCCACAGCAGCTCATGGCCAAAGGCAATGACTTTGAATCATCAGCCCGTTTCCATGTGACCAGCCAAGTTTGGGCCCAATCCGACACAGAAAATTTCAAGCCCGTTTGTTCTGCAACCTTTTGGACCTTCGTAGATTATCTGGTGTGGTCTTCCCTGACGTGGCCTGCTGACTCTGGGTTGCTGGTACAGGAACATTGAAGGACTGGTTCGACTGACCCGAACTCTGGTCTGAACTGATGTCCTCATCACTCTCCCCTTCCTCTGAAAAGCTTGACCTCAAGCTCGAATTCTCTCCTGCATAAGGGGTCAGATGCCGAATGTTGAACACATCCGCAATGAAGACATCATCTGGTAACTCAACCCGATAGGCATTGTCACCACTAGAATTTCGTTCATTACGGGGCCACTTCCAAAGCAGATGAATGGCATTGGATGCTAGAGCCAAGATGGCAACTCCAGAATTGGTATAAATCAATCTTGAAATCTTGCTTGTTCTCAAATTATCCATGAGCCTCAAGGATCGACATTGACTTGGTTCACTGATTTCCATCAGCTTCCAGATCTTTGATTTGTCCATTGATTCATCAGTCAATCTAGGTTTTACATCCACCAAGTTTCTGTTGTCTCCATTCATTCCAGCTATAACAACTGCAGGAGCAGCTCTGTCCGTTATTCCAGAACTTGTTGCAATAGCAGCAGCAAATAATGGGCTTATCACAGGCTTTGTTACTGACTCTGAAACAGTCCTAGAAGTATCAAATGGACGATTTTCAAATGTGCGCAACAAACGAAGTCCATCAGCATTAGCCAAGATTTTTATCCCATTATCATGTGTAGAAACAGCCAGCAATGTTCCCTCCTTGGAATCACGATCACCGGCCTTGACATTACCAGCACTAACCATTAGATCAGAAGATATACGAGGTGGGTCATCTGGAGTAGGATCGGTACGCTCCCACGGCCCTCTACTGCCCTCTTGATGCTCCACGCCGTCTTGAGAAGGTTCAGTGCAGCTGATTACTGTGGGTGAACCACAACTTGGTTCAAATGAACTATGAATACCACTTTCAGGTTCTAGCAGATGGGATTCAACATTGCTTCTAGACATGGTCAACTGGGGAGATTCATTGGCATGACCACCTGAGGCGTCACTGTTGGTTTCCACAACAAGATTCTGCCTACCAGAGTCATCACCTGGAGTTATATTAGCTTCATTATTTTGCTGCCCATTTCGAATAAAACCAAGAGGAGACTCTCCTTCGGATGGAGGGACAGACATCAGCTGCTTCTCATCTTTCTTGGCAGTTTCTGAATCTTTCAAAACAGTTTTCCTTGGTGATGAGCCATGGAGAATTGCATCAGCAACTGTAGTTGGCTCACTTGATATTTGTGAGTCTAGGTTACTCTTTTTAACTGATGCTGAGATTTTCAACTCATTCTCATCAGAGTGGATACACTCTGATGCAGGTAAAGGTGGCACTAATGCTTCTTTCCGTTCCACAACCGTGTCCACAGCAAGAGGATCTTCAGAACGTTGCTGGTGGGTAACATTTGAATCATTTAATGAAGTTGACTTTACACCAACTGTAGCAGGATTAGTGACAGATTCATCCTGAATTAGTTTCCTGATTGATGACCCATCTGTTACAATACCATCATTTTGGGATGCAAATGGAGTCTCTTCTATCTTCTCAATAACATTAGAAGCATCAGCATTTGAGCTCGCACCACATGAATCAATGGACGGTGCTGTGTGTTCCTTTCCAGTAACAGAAATATGCAGAGGAATCAAATTGTCATCATTGGATCCAGCCTCTGAAGTGCTTGCTTTCTCCATCTCAATTGATTTGTCATGAGATGAAGACAAGACCTTTACTTCTATATCATGCTGCATAGGAGTTGAAGGAGATTTTTCCAAAGCAGCATCTTCTGAAGCATTCAATGTAACACTTGATTTTTCCCTAGTATGTTTAACATCTTCATCCTCTACACTTTTTTCTATAACAGTGGGTTTGGAATTACCAGAATCATTGTTGTTTTTGTCAGATGACTGGCCTTCAGGCTTTTGTTTTTCTTCACTAACTTCCTTTAAAGGAGAAAGTTCTCTTTCCCCTCCAAAATCAGCTACATTTGTGTTTTTAATGGACAGAATACTTGCATGAAGATCATCTCTTGGAAGAAATTCAGTTTCATCACAGCTAGCATTTTTAGATGTTTCTTTCATATGAGATACGTTAGTGATATTTTCATTGCTGACTTCAAGAGAATGCCTCTCAACTTTCCTGTCTCCCTCCACCTCTAAAGAAGGTTTTTCATTCATGTGCATCACAACCTTATCGCTTGTCTCATTGTCTTTGTTCAAGGCCTTACCCTGGTAAGCAATAGCTTCCAACAATCCATCAGAATTCTCAGAAAACACAGACTCATTGCACCCTTCATTTAAATATATCAAAGAATCCATTGATGGTTCCAAACGTGAAGAATCATTTATGCTGGAAAAATCATTGTTAAGTGCATGGCCTTCAGAATGCCGATCAATCACTTTATCATCTTTGCATGTAATCTGACTATATGCTTTCTGAAGACTATCATGTTGCAGACCTTCAGATTTCTCAAGTATGCCAACCTCTTTGTTTCCCTCCATTATTTGCGCTGAGAATGATTCCTTGCCAGAAGACATACCAGATTTATCAACGGAAATGGCTGCAGGGTCATCTTGAGTCTTCCTGTATGCAAAAGTTGCTTTTGTACCCGCACTTGGAGGACAACCATGATCATCAGGTGTGCTTTTCCTCATGAATGCGTTATCCAAAGAAACATCACTCTGAACAGTCTCAAAAAACTCATTAATAACTTCATCATCAGAAGTTCTATCAGCAATGCATTTCTCAGGAACAACTTTTCCATCAGAGCCAAACTTCTCACCAGAAGAACTTGCATCCAAATCTCTTTCAGATTTTTCACCTTTTGAGGTTTGAGACATACCTTCAACCTGAGACTGACCCCTAAATGCATCCTCAGCTGACCCTGGAAGAATATTAATAGATTTATCAGGCAGTAAGGTGGGATCTGGGTGTACAATATCTCCCATATGAGAGTTCTGGGAATCATCTTGTCTTATCAAGGGATCCATTTGATCATCTATCCCATTTAATTTATCCTGTGCATCTGCCTCTTTATCAACTGAAAAACTTTTCAAGATATTGTTTTCCGGTACAATCCGAGACTTATTCATCTGTTTGCTTGCAGACAAGCTTGGTTCTGGATCATCAAAACTTCTGCCCCGAGCATAGCGAAACAGATCGGCACTGTCATAAATCCCAGGAACTGGCGTTTCAGGGAGAAGCTCTGCGTCGAAGGAGTGGACATCCAAGATCCCAGGACTGAGCTGACTAGGCGACACATCATCCCCGTCCTTCCTCATGCTGGAAGACCGAGAGCTCAAGGGCGGCGTCGAGGGCTCCATCGAGAACAAGAACTCCTCGCTCATGCCCCTGTACATACTCCGTAGCATCCTCGAGTGTTCCACCTGCTGTAATGAAGAGAAGCTGGAGGACTGGAGGTGCTGGAGGCCAGCGGACTGGAGCCGCTTGTTGCTACCACCGCCGCCTCCGGAGGCGGCAGACTCAAGGAGGAAGTGGTCCGACGAGTACCGCCGCTGGTGGTGGCCGGATCGCTGCATGTGCCTTGGAAGTCCAACATCAGGCCTCTGTTGCCCTCTTCGAATTGGTGGTGCCTCCAGATTTTCGAAACCCCTCTCCCTACCTTCATCAATTTCATCACGCTCCTCCACGCGAAGGGTTGGGCACGATTCTGCACCTCCAGCCGCGCCATCATCGCCTGCATGGTTTGCATCATCTGTTGCATCACCTGGTGCTGGTCTCGCATGGCGTCTTGCATAGCATCTCTCACGGCGTCTCTCAGGGATTGATCATTGTTCTTCTGCTCCATTGGATCAAATTTCAGTTAGGGTTGATATTTGGGTTTGGAAGGAATAGATCAAGATGGTAATGGAAGGAATGGATCAAGGCGGTAATGGAAGGAATGGATCAAGGCTCTGATACCAAGTTGATGCAGGGCGATATTCAAAGCGCCTGCAACTCAAGAACGATCTAATCTGCGAGAAAAGAATTCGTCCAGGTTTGGTTCAAATCTTGACAAGAAAAGGGGAAAATTTCGAATTTTGATCACTCTCAATCCGAAATTTAAAGGGAAGAGCAATTGAATTTTCAATTCAATTGTTTTGAATCAGAAAAAGAAAACATTCATCTCTATTCAAGAGAGAAAAAAAAAGGAAATCTAAAACAGCGTCTTTCTTCTCTGCCTCTGACGGCCGCCCAAAACCAACTTAAATAAGAGAGAAAACCCTAACATCATAAGTTCAGAAAAATTACAACTATGCCATTAAAAACGAAAATAGGCCCAAAACTCCTATCAAACGAGCCCGGATGGCCAAAATCCACAGCAGCTCATGGCCAAAGGCAATGACTTTGAATCATCAGCCCGTTTCCATGTGACCAGCCAAGTTTGGGCCCAATCCGACACAGAAAATTTCAAGCCCGTTTGTTCTGCAACCTTTTGGACCTTCGTAGATTATCTGGTGTGGTCTTCCCTGACGTGGCCTGCTGACTCTGGGTTGCTGGTACAGGAACATTGAAGGACTGGTTCGACTGACCCGAACTCTGGTCTGAACTGATGTCCTCATCAAAGATGAAGGGGCGCTGCGTAAGTATAGTAGGGGGAACTACTCGCCACTATGTCTAAGGTAAGGGTTCACCTTGGACATGGCCACGGCACCTTAGGGGCGTGGCTTGAGAATGCCTTGCGCCGGTAAGGCATTGCCATTATTTATAGTCCACATGGCAAAGGCGGGATGCTGAAGTGGCATGAAGGATGATGTGGCGGACCGTTGCTCAGAGCGCGGATGCGCAAGGCACGCACCGGCGCATGCCAGGACTTGGGCGCGCAAACAGTTGCCGGCGCCAAGGGAGTTTGGGTGGTTCCAGAAACTCCTTTGTGCATGTGACCATGCGCGCGCAAACAGTTGCCGGCGCCAAGTGAGTTTTGGGTGTTCCAGAAACTCCCTTGCGCATGTGACCATGCGGTTGCCAGATGGTTTTGGAAACGCCCTGCGGTTGGGGGATGTCCGCCGTGCATCTATATAATTGTAGTCTGATGGCTTCGGGCAAGACACACAGAGTGAGACCTTTGGAGCGGGTCCTGTGTGCGATTGTATCTTTGGGAATTCAATACAAGAGTGTTCCACTCATTTGCCTAAGGGTTCGAGAAAGGCTGGCTGGGTGATTCCAGCGCCGCACAAGGCCCTTTGCTTACTAATTGTAGTCTGGAAAAATCGGCCCTGTGACAGTGGTATCAGAGCCCGGTTATCGGCTCTTCTGAAGGAATTTTAATGCCTGTGGCCGGAAACAACATGGAGGCTTTAAGGGAAAGGATGTCCCGGATAGAGGCAATGGTTGGAGCGCCTCGGGCGGATGATGTATCTCCTCTGTGGGAGCAGACTGAAGCCCTGCATTCAACCATCCTCATGCTGCAAGAGGCAGTTGCAGCGGCCCAACTCCGGTTGGACGAGACGGTGTCTGACATTCAACTCCTGAAGTCCGCGGCGCCAGCCCGTTCTCAGGGGGATGCTAGGAGCAAGATGAAGGTCCGTGACCCACCTACTTTCAATGGCACTCGTAGTGCTAAAGAGTTGGAAAATTTCCTGTGGGACATGGAGCAGTATTTTAAGGCTGCTCGTGTTCCCGAGGAAGAGATGGTACCCATAACTTGCACCTACCTTACAGAAGATGCAAAGTTATGGTGGCGAACACGGACTAATGACCTCGAGCGGCCCGAGATCCTAAACTGGGAGACCCTCAAGAAAGAACTTAAAGATCAGTTCCTTCCCTGCAACACTTCTTGGGTTGCCAGGGATGCTTTAAAGAAGTTGAAGCAAGAGGGCAACATCAGGGACTACGTGAAGACGTTTAGTTCCCTGATGTTGGACGTCAAGGACATGTCAGAGGCGGACAAGTTGTTCAACTTCCTCTCTGGTATGCAACCTTGGGCCCAGTTGGAATTGCGGAGACAAGGCATGACTAACCTGTCTGCCGCGACGGCTGCTGCGGAGCGCCTGGTGGATATCCGGATGATGAAGTCTCCTCTTGACCCTTCGAAGAAGCCCGGTGTCCCCAACAAATTCTCCAAAAAGACTCTAAAACAGAGGGATGTTGGTGGGCAACAGAAGAAGAAACTGAAGGACTTTGGGAAGGCAAAGGGGGTTGCCAAGCAGGATGGCTCTTCCTCTAAGAAGGTCAAGGGGAAATCTCCTCATCCGGGCTGCTATATCTGCGATGGCCCGCATTATTTCAAAGATTGCCCCAAGCGGAGCAAATTGAATGCCCTGGTGGCTGATCATGCGGACTCGGATTCAGATGTCCCAGAGCGTGTTGCCCCTATTCAATTACTGAATGTACTGCAAGGGGAGGAGACAACACCAAATCGGCCCCGCTTAATGTTCCTTCAGACGCAAGTAAATGGGCACTGTGTCTTGGCAATGGTAGACACGGGTGCCACACATAGCTTCGTGGCCGAAAGGATGGTGAACCCTTTGGGCTTGAAGGTGTCTACACATTCAAGTCGCATAAAGGCAGTGAATTCCCAATCACAGGCCATGCAGGGCATGGCCTTTGCCGTCAAGTTGTCCATCGGCGAGTGGAAGGGTCGGCTGGACATGATGGTAGTGCCCCTAGATGACTTTGATGTCATCCTTGGCAACAACTTTTTCGTAGGCGCCAAAGTTGCCATAATTCCACATCTGGGTGGAATACTCATTGGAGATGAGAAGAAGCCTTGTTTCATATCTTCTGCACAAGGCGGGGACCCTAAAAACAAAGTAGAGATTATCTCTGCTAGGCAGTTGGCCCGTGGATGCAAGAAGGACCAAGGAACCTACCTCGCGACCCTAGTGGAGGAGGAAGTTCCAAAAGAGATGGCGGAGGTGCCGGGGGAGGTGGCTGAAATTCTGATGGAATTCGGTGATGTGATGCCCCAAGAGCTGCCCAAGGGGCTCCCTCCTCGGCATGGCATAGACCACTGCATTGATCTGGTGCCGGGCACCAGACCTCCTGCCAAAGCCCCTTATCGGATGTCGCCGAAGGAACTGGCTGAGTTTAAGAAACAGCTGATAGGTCTGTTGGATTCTGGGAAAATTCTACCCTCAAAAGCCCCATTCGGTGCCCCGGTTTTGTTCCAAGAGAAGCAGGACGGAACACTGCGACTCTGCATGGATTACAGAGGCCTGAACAAGGTGACAATCAAAAACAAATATCCGGTGCCCCTGATAGCGGATCTCTTTGATCGTTTGTCCAAAGCAAGGCATTTTTCCAAGTTGGACTTACGATCAGGCTATTGGCAAGTCCGCATTGCGGAGGGAGATGAATCAAAGACCACTATGGTCACCCGGTATGGGTCTTATGAATTTTTAGTCATGCCATTTGGTTTGACAAATGCCCCTGCAACTTTCTGTAATTTAATGAACGATGTGTTTTCTGACTACATCGACAAGTTTGTTGTTGTGTATCTGGATGATATTGTTGTGTATAGTGAATCCTTTAAGGATCACTTGCAACACCTGCGGCAGGTGTTTGCTCGGCTGAGGGAAAATGAGTTGTATGTCAAGAGGGAAAAATGTGAGTTTTGCTTGGGTGAGATCAAATTCCTTGGACATCTTGTTGGCAATGGAAAGGTGCGATGGATCCAAGGAAGGTGCAGGCTATCATTGAATGGCCTAAACCTAATAAAGTGACGGAACTGAGAAGTTTCCTTGGGTTAGCCAATTACTACAGAAAATTCGTGGCAGGCTATTCAAGGAAAGTTTCTCCTCTCACTGATCTCCTGAAGAAGGATCAACCTTGGCAATGGTCAGACCAATGCCAGAAAGCTTTTGAGGACATAAGGGTTGCTATCTCTTCAGAACCGGTGCTCCAGTTGCCTGATTTTGCAAGACCCTTCGAAGTTCATACTGATGCCTCAGATATGGTCGTGGGCGGGGTACTTGTACAGGATGGTCATCCGGTTGCCTTCGAAAGTTGGAAACTCAAAGAAGCTGAGCGCAATTATCCTGCACACGAGAAGGAAATGCTTGCAGTGGTGCATTGCCTACGGACTTGGCGAGTTTACTTGATGGGGACCAAGTTCGTAGTGAAAACAGACAATGTGGCCAACACTTTCTTTCTGACCCAAAAGAAGCTGTCTCCTAGACAAGCTCGGTGGCAGGAGTTCCTTGCGGAGTATGATTTCCAGTGGGAGCACAAACCTGGGAGGCACAACCAGGTTGCAGATGCCTTGAGTAGGAGGGGCGTCCTAGAGATAGTCGCAGCTATCTCTCAGGTTGAAGCAGACTTCTCTGATAAAATCCGGAAGGTTTCAGAGTCGGATGTGGGTTATCAGCGGCTGCTTCAACAAGTCCGAGATGGGGAAACTCGGCGGTATTGGCTCGAAGACGGTCTCTTGATGGCAAAGGGCGGTCGAGCCTATGTCCCACTTGGTGGGGGACTGCGGAACCAGCTGTTGAGGAAAACTCATGACCCTCAATGGGCTGGTCATCCGGGCAGAGAGCGCATGATGGCTCTCTTATCTCGCTCCTTTATTTGGCCAAGAATGGAGCAAGATATTAAAGCATATGTTAAGTCCTGTTTGATCTGTCAACAGGACAAAGTGGAGAGGAGGAAGGAAGCAGGCTTGCTGCAGCCCCTTCCTGTTGCTGAGAAGCCTTGGATTTCGGTGTCCATGGACTTCATTGGTGGCTTTCCTAAGGTGGATGGTTTATCATCTATATTGGTGGTGGTAGATCGATTTTCGAAGTATGCTGTTTTTGTCCCAGCCCCTGAGGAATGTCCGGCCAGCGTGGCTGCTGATCTATTCTTTCGGAATGTGGTGAAACACTTCGGGTTGCCTGCTGATATCATCAGTGATCGGGATGCTCGGTTCACGGGAAGGTTCTGGACTTATCTCTTTCAATTGACGGGATCAGAATTGAAATTCTCTACGGCCAATCATCCGCAGACAGATGGCCAGACCGAGCGGGTTAATGCTCTCCTAGAAGAGTATCTACGGCATTATGCCTCTGCTAATCAGCGAAACTGGGTAAAACTATTAGACTCTGCTCAGTTTTGTTACAATCTGCATCGCTCTTCTGCAACAGGATTTAGCCCTTTCGAGTTGGCTACAGGGCATCAGCCCTTAACTCCTCAGGAAGTAGCTTTGCAGAAGAAAGGAGGATTATGCCCTGCTGCCTATCGCTTTGCTAGGGATCAACAGGAGATGTTCGATGAGGCCCTAGATAGCTTGAACAAAGCTTCAAAGCGTATGAAAAAGTATGCTGATCGCGGGCGCAGACCTTTGGAGTTTAATGTGGGAGACCAAGTCAAGCTCAAATTAACTCCTCAGATTTGGAAACGCATCAGCAGAAAGAGGGCACACAAAGGATTAATCCCGAGATATGATGGACCCTTTGATGTTATCAAACGGGTGGGTAATGTAGCCTATAAGCTGAGGTTGCCTGAAAGGTTGAAGGTGCACCCTACATTTCATGTGAGTTATCTAAAGCCCTATTATTCAAATGCTGATCCTTCGAGGGTGCAGGAACAGCGGGCTCCTCCAACTGTTAGGGAACAGTATGATAAGGAGGTTCAAAAGATTTTGGATCATCGAACTTTGAGACACAGTAAAAAGAATAGACGGACTGAATATTTGATTCATTGGAAGGGTGAATCAGAAGCAGAGGCTAGCTGGGAGAAAGAGGCACACTTATGGCAGTTCAGGAAGAATATTGATTTTATCTGGCAAGTCCCTCCGAGGACGACGGGCTTTTCGGGTGGGGGTGGTTTGTCAGACCCTCTTTAGCCGTGCGGAGGCTCGGCCGTGCGGACCTTGGCCGCGCAGACACTTGGCCGTGCAGGCCTTTGTCGCGCGAGCGCTCGGCCGTCAGAGTCCTTCGATGCATCCAAAGGAATGCTGCGGAACGTGCCATGACTGGCGGAGCCATGGCTATGCAGGGGATTCACTCGGCTGGCGCGCACTGGGCCAGGGGCCCAGACTGCAATGTTGCTCGTCTGTCTGTATACCCCGGGGTGGAAGATGAAGGGGCGCTGCGTAAGTATAGTAGGGGGGAACTACTCGCCACTATGTCCAAGGTAAGGGTTCACCTTGGACATGGCCACGACACCTTAGGGGCGTGACTTGAGAATGCCTTGCACCGGTAAGGCATTGCCATTATTTATAGTCCACATAGCAAAGGCGGGATGCTGAAGTGGCATGAAGGATGATGTGGCGGACCGTTGCTCAGAGCGCGGATGCGCAAGGCACGCACCGGCGCATGCCAGGACTTGGGCGCGCAAACAGTTGCCGGTGCCAAGGGAGTTTGGGTGGTTCCAGAAACTCCCTTGTGCATGTGACCATGCGCGCGCAAACAGTTGCCGGCGCCAAGGGAGTTTTGGGTGGTTCCAGAAACTCCCTTGCGCATGTGACCGTGCGGTTGCCAGATGGTTTTGGAAACGCCCTGCGGTTGGGGGATGTCCGCCGCGCATCTATATAATTGTAGTCTGATGCCTTCGGGCAAGACACACAGAGTGAGACCTTTGGGGCGGGTCCTGTGTGCGATTGTATCTTTGGGAATTCAATACAAGAGTGTTCCACTCATTTGCCTAAGGGTTCGGGAAAGGCTGGCTGGGTGATTCCAGCGCCGCACAAGGCCCTTTGCTTACTAATTGTAGTCTGAAAAAATCGGGAGGGCCTTGGACGCGGAGGATCTTGGCCGAGGAGGGCCTTGGTCGCTTAAGGCATTGACCGTGCGGCATTAGCCGTGCGGGACTTGTCTGGCACACGGTGCGGGAGTTTTGGCCGAGCAGGGCCATGGCCGGCGAGGCCTTGGCTGAGAAGGACTTGGTCGCATGGCGCGGGCCAAGCGGCACTGGTAGCATGGCGCTGTCAGTGAGATTGCTGCAGTGCGGGCGCATGGCATTACGCCAGGGATCGCACGGGGCCAGGCTGGGCATAGCATCCGGTGGGACAGCACGCGCAGGGCTTGGGCCCAGTCTGCAACATTGCTCAGAGCACTGGAACTCCCGGGGTGGAAAATGGCTGGAGGCTGCGACAGAATGGTGAGAGGAGCAAGTCGACGCCCCTTTCTCCAGGGTGGGCGCGGAGACGGCCTTGGCACATAATGCCATGGCTGCGTAAGGTCATTTGCAGACAAGGGTGCCTTAGACCGTGGATAAACATGTTGGGCTCGGAGCCTTGACATGAAGGCATGAAGTGGCGCATGCCGAGGGACTCGTGGACGCGCAGTACAGTTGGGGTGGTTCCCATAAAGCCTCGACGTGGCCGAGGCATTGCTGTGCAGTTGGCGAGTTTCAACGTGGCATCTGGGGTGGTTCCCAGAACTGCCTTGGCGCTGTTCTGGCCATGTTGGGTCGTTCTCAAGCGAAGGGTGATTCCCGAACTACTTGAGCGCGCATGGCCAATCAGTTGCCGAACTTCCCAGCGGTTGGGGGATTTGTCCACCGCATGAGCCCCCATATATGTGAGCCTTCGGGCAGATCAAGGGGACACACCAGTGGGGCAAAAGACCCGTGGGCGGGTCTCTGTGTGTCTTGTATCCTTTGGGAAATCAATGAAATGAGTGCTTTATACTCAGTCCCGTCTTGATAGTGGGAGGGCTGGCTGGACTGTGGGGTCTAGCGCCGCGCAAGGCTATGGCGAACGGAGAAAATCGTGGTCCGATCGGGCGGCCCTGTGATAAATATCTCGGTTCAGAAGAGTTTATGCTGATGCTGGTATGGGACGGCATGAGATGAATTCTGGATGGAAGAGAATTTTTCGATTGGATGCTTGTGCTTTGGGATGGCCTTCTGTAGGTCAATGCGTTGCTTGACCCAAGAGAAGCAATAAAAGTTTGAAGCCTGTAGATGTCCTTTGGAAAGGATTCAATTTTGTCGGGTCATTTGAAGGGAGGACTCGGGTCATACTTTGTTGTGCTGCTCGAAAGATGGTGGTTCCCTTGGCTTTTGGCTGAAGCTTCCAAGCATTCAAAGTCAGATCAAGACGATGATTTTCCAATCTTAGGCTGTGATGGGCATGGCCTTTGATATCCATCAGCGAGTGAGGCAGATGGATTGCCCCGAATGACTTTGTAAAGTCATTTTGGCGAAGCATTTACTTGATGAAGTCGCCAATATCCCAAATATGGGTTTCTTCTCAGTGTCGGTGAGAGGAAGATGCAGCAGATTCTGTTGCAAAGCGGAGATGTACTCTGCAAGGCACTTGGCTAGTGGGCTTTGATAAGTGCCCAGGTACCCGACCTTGCAACTATTCGAGAGGAAGGTGTGGGGTGTTGACAGCGGTACCACCAGAGGTTACTCAGTGGAGTGAGCCCTCATCAACCAACCCTCCGAGGACGTCGGGTTATTTCGGTGGGGGTGGTTTGTAACGGTCTTTTTGTGCCGAATAGGGGCCGTGAAGGGCCCGTCCTGTGCGGAGCGGCAGGAGGCTGCAAGGGGCTCTTGCAGGACACAGGCACAGTTTAGGCTGTGCAGAGGCCGTGCGGAGAGGGCCGCGCGGCACGGACCATGTGAAGCAATGGCCGAGCAGGGCCGTGGCACCATGGAAGACCTTGGCCGAGCAGGGCCTTGGTCGCACAAGGTGATGGCCGCGCGGAGTGGAGCCGCACGACGCTAACCCTTGAAGCCTTGGCCGAGGAGGGCCTTGGTCGCGGAGGATCTTGGCCGAGGAGGGCCTTGGTCGCTTAAGGCATTGACCGTGCGGCATTAGCCGTGCGGGACTTGTCTGGCACACGGTGCGGGAGTTTTGGCCGAGCAGGGCCATGGCCGGCGGAGGCCTTGGCTGAGAAGGACTTGGTCGCATGGCGCGGGCCAAGCGGCACTGGTAGCATGGCGCTGTCAGTGAGATTGCTGCAGTGCGGGCGCATGGCATTACGCCAGGGATCGCACGGGGCCAGGCTGCGCATAGCATCCGGTGGGACAGCACGCGCAGGGCTTGGGCCCAGTCTGCAACATTGCTCAGAGCACTGGAACTCCCGGGGTGGAAAATGGCTGGAGGCTGCGACAGAATGGTGAGAGGAGCAAGTCGACGCCCCTTTCTCCAGGGTGGGCGCGGAGACGGCCTTGGCACATAATGCCATGGCTGCGTAAGGTCATTTGCAGACAAGGGTGCCTTAGACCGTGGATAAACATGTTGGGCTCGGAGCCTTGACATGAAGGCATGAAGTGGAGCATGCCGAGGGACTCGTGGACGCGCAGTACAGTTGGGGTGGTTCCCATAAAGCCTCGGACGTGGCCGAGGCATTGCTGTGCAGTTGGCGGGTTTCAACGTGGCATCTGGGGTGGTTCCCAGAACTGCCTTGGCACTGTTCTGGCCATGTTGGGTCGTTCTCAAGCGAAGGGTGATTCCCGAACTACTTGAGCGCGCATGGCCAATCAGTTGCCGAACTTCCCAGCGGTTGGGGGATTTGTCCACCGCATGAGCCCCCATATATGTGAGCCTTCGGGCAGATCAAGGGGACACACCAGTGGGGCAAAAGACCCGTGGGCGGGTCTCTGTGTGTCTTGTATCCTTTGGGAAATCAATGAAATGAGTGCTTTATACTCAGTCCCGTCTTGATAGTGG